>CM070549.1:13892000-14399500 GCA_036346405.1 Phyllostachys edulis | reverse complement strand
AACAAGATCATCAACTCAAATACACTTATCTCGTATATATGCGCTAACAAGGCAAAACCTAGAACAAGAACACTACTAACAGAAGTAGGAATCATCATCATCACATCACTAAATTCCAGCAAGCAAGATTTAGACATGATAAAGTAGATCAGCGTGGCTTACAAAGAATCGCTCCGGCGATGATCGCGATAGAGTCATATGCGAAGAAGACGACGCAAAGCAAATGATGAAAGAAGTCGTGAGTAGTCCTGTGAATGCTTCCTAAAAACCTAATTCACCCCAACCCGTGCAACATCACAAAGGACACTAGCTTCAGAGACACCACTCTTCCCGCGTCGGTGCACACCGATGAAGGGATGGAGTAGTCAGACAGCACAACACAAAGGAACTAGAAGGTAGTAGGGATTTTCTCTCAGCTGTATTTCGATAGAAAGGACGTCTCCTACTTTAGGCATAGATGAGAACAGAGGGAGGACAAATCACCGCGCAACAAAATTAGAACCACATTAAAACACAATTAATGTGTGCCATGAAAGCCCCGCAGAATTAGTGTAATTCAAACGTTTGGTTTCATTGTATGCCATAAAAGCCAGTTTGGTTTTCAAATCATATACGCATAGATGTCATGTCGTCATGCATGATTTCGTGGCGTAAGAAGGAGAAGAAGCCTTATAAGGTAAGACCAACTCGCGAGAGCGATGGCGTGGCGAGGTGAGCACTCGTGCGTGTTCTTCTTTTGCTTGCTTCAACTAGGTAAGACCAACTCCACCTTATAAGTTGGTCTCCTCTCATCTAGACTAGCAATACGGTACTAAACTTCCCACCTTCCACCATGAATGAGTAGGCCTTTGGGATTTTATAGGATTTATGAAGAGTATTATTTGGGCCAAGCCCACAAACTCCAACAACCCCCATCGGATCCCAAGAGCACCACGAATTTGCCCACAATTCCAAAGTATTGTTGATATACCGGTTTTCCGATGGAGACCGGTTAAGGTTGAACATCCACCTGGAACCTCAAGCTACACTCGACCACAACTACACAATGGACTAAGCCTGGACTTGGCAGTTTTATGCGGATAAGTTTCACTTAAGGCCTTTGCTGATACTTGGCTGCCGATAGGCTAATCCTCAGATGGAGCATATAAGTCATAACCATGTGTCTCTTCATGAGCTTCTTAGAGACCACCCACATCTCATGGACTATGACCAACAGTCAGGATCGCATAGGTGAGTTTACACAAGAATACCCTGTAGGACGATATTTTGCTGTTAAGCCTCAGACCACATTAAGACAAAGTCATCCTACCTTACAATAATTATAGTACCGCATCTCCAATGGAGTGGGATATAAAGTAAAAAATGTACTCTCCTGTTATGCAAACAGATTGATTTTACCCAGGCCTATTTCACGGGATCTCCGATCACATAGGTTTGGGTTACCACTATGTAGCTCACGTGGGTGTCATTCACATCACCTTCGATGCACTTCCAATCACATTTCGTGATAGTCCCTTTATAAAGAGATCACTCAAATTTGTAGCTGTTTGGATATAATCCACAGCTATCACTTTGTAGTTTCTCAATTTTCTGACAGACTTCAACAGTCTTTTCACATATCTTGAGGATTTCATATTATCCTTTGCACTTGTCACCTTTATGATATTGTTTAGTTATCACAATACATAAGGATAGCCGGAATTAGTTTTTCAACCACTGGTAAATCCATCAAGAGTTCTCGCAACCATTCTGCCTCAAAAGTGGTTGTGTCTAGTGTTGTGAGTTCTGTCTTCATGGTTGACCTCGTCAGTATGGTTTGTTTGCAAGACCTCCATAAGACGGCAATACTGCCTAGAGTGAATACATATCCACTCGTAGTCTTTATCTCATCAGCATCATAAATCCAATTGGAATCACTATATCCCTCAAGTACACCAAGATACCTAGTGTGGTGAATTATGTAACTCATTGCACATTTCAAATAGCGCATAACCCGCCCAAGTGCGTGTCAATGATTATCTCCGGGATTAGCACTAAATCTGCTCAATTTGCGTACAACAAAAGAGATGTCAGGATGGGTAGCGCTAGCCAAGTACATAAGTGAACCAATAATCTTATAGCACCTCAATTGATCATTTGCTAGTCTTCGGTTCTTTCGAAGTATTAGACTATGATCATAGGGTGTTGGAGAGGGCTAACTTTCTATATAGTCAAAATGGCTCAAGATATTTTCCACATAATGGGATTGCAACAGGATAATCTCATTCCCACCCTTGATCAACTTGATGTTTAAAATAACATTAGTCTCTCCTAGAACCTTCATGTCAAAACATTGGGATAAAAATGACTTAACTTCATTAATTACACTAATATTTGTCCCAAAGATAAGTATGTCATCAATATACAAACATATAATTATTGCTTTACACCCACCATAGCAGTAGTATACACATTTATCGACTTTATTTACCGCAAACCCCGTATATGTTAAAGTCCTATCGAACTTCTCATGCCATTGCTTAGGTGTTTGTTTGAGACCGCACAAATATTTCAATAACTTACAGACCTTGCCCTCTTATCCAGGTACTACAAATCCATCAGGTTGTTCCATGTAAATTTCCTTATCCAACTCTCCATTGAGGAAAGATGTCTTTACGTCCATTTGATGGACAATAAGACCATGTGAGGCAGCCAAATATAATAATACTCGAATAGTGGTTAATTCGCAACATGTGAGTAAGTATTAAAGAAATCCTCACATTCCTTTTTAGTATAACCTTTAGCCACAAGCTGAGTCTTGTACTTTTCGATGGTACCATCAGGCCTAAGCTTCTTCTTGAACACTCACTTGCATCCAACTGGCTTACAAATAAATAGACGATTGGTGACTTCCCAAGTTCCGTTAGCAATAATGAAATCCATTTCACTACGAACTGCATCCTTCCAGTACTCTGCATCATGAGATGCATATGCCTTTGAAATAAATTTGGGAACATCATCCACAAGGTACAATGAAGTCATCACCAAAAGATTTTGCAATCCTTTATCTCCTGCTCCTTCGAGGAGCTACAACACTATCATCCTCCTTAGGTACATGTTCTTGGGTGTTCAATATACTCAATTGGAGCAGTAGGTTCAGGAGTTAAACCATTTGCTTGACTAGAAGAGCTATGTGAATCATTCGTAGGAAATAAATTCTTGAAGAATGTAGCATCCTGTGATTCCATTATCATATTGATCGGCATGTTAGATATCCCGGATTGAACTTCTAGAAACCTATAGCCTGTACTATGACGAGCATATCCTAGACACATATAGTCCACTGTTTTAGGTCCAAGTTTGCGTTGTTTAGTTATTGGAACAAGAACTTTCGCCAAGCACCCCCAAGTGCCCAAATACGAGAGTTGTGGTTTTCATCCTTTCCAACCTTCATACGAAGTTACCTCACTATTTTTAGTAGGGACTCTATTCAGGACATGACACGAGGTCAACACAGCCTCCCCCCACCAAGTCAGTCAAGGTGCGGTTCTTTATTTCGACAACCCCATTGTATTGGGCGAATAGGGACGTTCCTTTTCATGGATAATTTCATGTTCCACACAACAATGATTGAACTCAATGGAAAAATACTCTCCACCATGGTCGGACCTAATTCATTTAATCTTCCTGTCTAATTGATTTTCAACTTCAGCCTTAAAAGTTTTAAAGTAGTCTAATGCCTTATCTTTTGTTTTCAATAAAAACACATACCACTATCTAGTAGCATCATCAATTAAAGTAATGAAATATATTTTCCCTCCTTTTGTCATATACCATTCATCTCACATAAGTCTGAATGTATGAGTTCTAATTTTGCTGAATTTCTTTACTCCACAGCCTTGTGAGGCTTTCAAGGATGCTTTGCTTGTACACAAATTTGGCATTTGAAACCTTTGACTGTGCAAAAGTTTGGAATTAAATTTAATATGGAAAACCGAGACATAGAGCCAAAATTTATATGACATATATGTGAGTGCCACACATTAACCTCACCACCATTCGTCGAGTCATAAATATGGTTCACAACCTTATTACAAAAATCTAAAAGGGAAAAACGGAACAAGCCTCCGCACTCGTAGCCTTTTCCAATAAAGAGTCCACATTTCGACACGACTAGTTTATTTGACTCGAAGATCAACTTAAACCCATGTCGATATAGAAGGGAGCCACTAACAAGGTTCTTATTTATTGTAGGGGTATGATGCACATTCTACAAGCGCACAATCTTTCCCAAAGTGAACTTCAGATCTACCGTGCCAACACCAAGAACAGAAGAATGTTGCCCATTCCCCATTAGGATGAAAGAACCTCGTGCGACCTAGTAACAAAAAAACATATATGCATAAGCACACACATGAATATTAGCCCCCTATATCAATCCACTAATAAGTAGATTGACATACCGAAAAAACAGTACGTAAATTACCATACTCAGATGCCTTGGCATCGCCAATCGTGACATTGGTAGATTTCTTCTACTTTGGATGATTCATTTTGTCCATCTGTTTGCGGCATTTCTTGGCCTAATGCCCACGCTCGCCACAAATAAAGCATGTAATATCCTCGATGTTCACTTTCTTCTTATTGTAGTTGGTCCTTTTGAAGTTGGTGATCGGAACAACCTTGGCCTTCCCTCTGCCACCATGTTGCATAATATTCGCTCTAGACTATCCCTCTTTTACCTTTGGTGTCACATCTTTTGCCCGAGCATTCTCTTTAACATCAAGAATAGCAACTAGATCATCAATGGAAATGTTTTGCCTCTTGTGTTTCAGAGATGTGACGGAATTCCTCCAAGATGGAGGTAATTTGGCGATATGCCTCCAACCATAAATTTGTCGGGCAATTGACAACCGAGGTGGGCGAGTTCCCATTGTAATTCATGAGCCTGCTCCACACAAAGTCGCTATCAACCATTTTGTAGTCATGATATTGCTCCATGACATACAACTTATGTCCAGCATCTGAGGCAGCAAACTTGTGTTTGAGTGCATGCCACAATTCTGCCGCATTCTTCATGTGCATATACACATCACAAAGATGGTAAGACAACATACTTAGAATGCACCCGACAAAGATTGGCGTAGTAGTATTGTACTGCTTTTTTTTGCAGTGGTACGAGGTCCCTCTGGAATGGTAACACGACCCAAAATACAATCATAGTTGAGAGCCACAATTGGACCCTTGTCTGTCATCTCTTGAAGTTCACACCGGTGAACTTCTCCAGTTTAATAGCCTCAATAAAACCAACCATCACAAAGTGTCTATCAGGTTTTGGATTGTAAGATATATGAGCACTTTTCTGACCATTCTAATTTCTAAAACAATAATCAATGTAAAATCATCATATACACTATGCATATTTTCAACTATAAACAGTAGCATGATCATCAACTCAAATACACATATCTCATATGTGTGTGTGTGTGTGTGATAACAAGGCAAAGCCTAGAATTAGAACACTACTAACATAAGTAGGAATCATCATCATCATCACATGAATAAATTGCAGCAAGCAAGATTTATCCATGATAAAGTAGATCACCATGGATTACAGAGAATCGCTCAGGCGATGGTTGCGATAGAGTCGGATGCGAAGAAGACGACGTGAAGCAGATGATGAAGGAAGCCATGAGCAGTCGTGTGAATGCTTCCCAAATACCTGATTCGCCCCAACCCATGCAGCATCATGAGGGACGTCGGCTTTGGAGACACCGCTTTCCCCGCATCGGTGCACGCTGACGAAGGGATAAAGTAGTTAGACACACAACACAAAGGAACCAGAAGGCAGTAGTGATTTTCTCTCAAATGTATTTCGATAGAGAGGTCGTCTCCTACTTTAGGCACAAATGAGTTTGGAGGGAAGGAAAATCACCGCATAACAAAATTGAAAACCGCATTAAAACACAATTAATGCGGGCCATGAAAGTCCTGAAGAATTAATGTAATTCAAACGTTCGGTTTAGCCCCACACCCAACCGGACGTGAAATTGCTGACCATTCACACGCACGTCGCGCATGGGTGATGGCGAGGCAAGGCGAGGCGAGCACGCGATTGCATGTGTGTGTTCTTCTTTTGCTTGCTTCAACTAAGTAAGATGAACACCACCTTATAAGTTGATCTTCTCCCACCCAGACTGCCAATAGTACTAAACTTCCCACCTTACACTATACATGAGTGAGTCTTTGGGATTTTCTATGATTTATGAAGAGTATTATTTGGGCCATGCACATAAACTCCAACAATTATTTCCAACATGTTATGTATACAAGCAAGACTGTGCTAGAAATAGTCCTGGGAGTTGAGCCGTGCTTTTCTAGGCCAGCCCAAAGCCCTGCCAGTGTGGCACGTGATGGGTCGGGTCGTCATGAACGATCGGGCCATGCCGGGCCTGAGAATCGGGCATGTCAGGCGGCATGACACGACTCGCTCCAATGTGGCGTGTTCGGGCCAGCACGACTTGAAAAGCCCGATGCAGCCCTGAAGAATCTAGACCCGCCATTATGAGTTAATGGAGTATTTTGGTGATAAATGACAAATCTATTTGTGAGACTAACACTTCTATTGTTATACCTATTGTTTAGTCTCATTTGGATGAAAAGGTGAAAATCAAAGAGGTATGCATTCGACATTATATTTCTATATCTTGTTGCATTCCTCGGATCCAAAATATAGGTTGAACTCCACCAAAAGTTTAATTTGAATATGTGCATATGTTTTTATTACACATTCATGTATGCACACATTTAGGGGGAGTTCACTCTATGTTTTGTGGTTTCATTAAGTATTGATCCATATTTCTTTATCCACATATATTGGGGATCTCTACTTTGAAACATATCATTTGAGTATATAAAACTTGTGTAGTTCATATATACTCATATTACTTTATATTCAATTATTTGCAATTGTGTTGTGTGACTAATGTGTGTGCTAAGATGTGTTCAAGGCCTAGTCCCGGAGTTTGAATGATGACATAAAAAAGGAAATGCAAAGATGATAAAAGATTGACATGGCTCAAGACAAAGGAGTCATGCATTGCATTTCGTAAAGCTTTTGGAAGAAGTTCAGTGGAAATCGGTATGACCGCATTTGGTAAGCGGTACTACCGATGTGCGGTAGTACCGGAGTTTCTTTGGCGAAACTACCGCTATGGGGGATGACCGCATTTGCTTTGGCGGTAATACCGTGGGATGTTCGGACCGTCCGAAAGTTCAAGATCGTGTGGTTTAAACGTGTGGTCCAAACGGCCCAATGCATCTGAGCCGTCCACGTATGTAGTTCGATCGGACCATGTTGCTCTGGACGCTCAGCGGTACGACCAGCTCATGGTGCGGTGCTACCGCAGTCTGGTCGTTCCGTTTGTTTGTTGGCGGTACGTAAAATCTAGAGAGACACCTTTTTGGAGCTCTTGTGCTCCCTTGGCAAACGATAGTACCGGGAGTTTCATGGCGGAACTACTGCTTTGCGGTATAACCGCGTTTCCTTTAGTGGAACTACCATGTGCCGTTCGGACCGTCCGAACATTGCTCGAATCGAACGACTTAAACCGTGGTCCGAACGGCCCAATGCATCTGGGCCATCCACGTGGCAAGTCCGTTCGTGTGAGCTGCCTAAGTCTCTTTTGCGAAACGGTAGTACCGCCCTGGTGAGCAGTATGACCGATCTCAGTGGTAGTACCGCATGATAGTTGGCGGTAGTACCGCTCGGCATTTCAAATGGCTTGTTTAGAAGCATTTATTGCAGGTATATCTTGGTAATTATTATTAATTATTGTGGGCCTAACATTTTCCATGAGTTGGATGAATAGGTTATGTTCCAGGGTAATGGAGACTTCGGATGGCATCATGAGTTGATCATTATCAAGTCAAGGTTCAAGAAGAGGATGTATCATGTGTTGATGCATATCAAGATCTCGAAGAGGAGTTGATCATCAAGTCAAGAGAAGACTCATCATGTGTTGATGGAGGTCAAGTAAAGGATGCATCATGGGTTGATATATGTCAAGACGATGACCCGGACTTGAAGTGGAGATGCGTGTCATCAAGCTTCAAGAAGATGCTCAAGGCAAAGGTATGACTAGCTAGGGCTAAGGATGTGTTCCTAGTCTTTTACGGGTCTTGGTGTTTGGTTGGAAAACCAGATTGCTAGTATAGGTTGTCGTACTATTAAGAGGGGTCTTGTCTAGTAGTTTGAGTCTCATCATGTGTTGATAGCTCAATCTCGCTTGCTCTAGCTCATCATGGTATGATGTTATTATTTGCAAATGTGTTTTGCAAATAGTCGATGCTCATGCATTTAATCCTTGTAGCATGTGACTATGCTTTGCAAATGGTTGAAGTCCATGTACCTACTCCTTATGGCATGATCTAAGTTTGCAAATGTATTTTGCAAATTATTGGGATTCATGCATTTTTCCTTGGCATGGTCTAAGATTGCTTGTTGCTAATTCTTTGGACTTAGACCATGGTAGTGGCTCTTTGGAGTTGTGTTTTGATTTAATCAAATGTGTTTGAGATCAATCAAATAGGTGGGATGTGTAGCCCTCTGAATAAGCTTTCCATAGAGTCCAAGATCACTCAATTCCGACATCGGAGTCAAAAGTTAAGACCTTTTTACCGAGTGTCGTCTGTGCAGATTTTGAGCTGCGGAACTACTGCCCTTATAAGAGAGGTACTACTGAATAAAGGTAGTAGCGCGGTTTGTACTGTGGTAGTACCGCACCAAGTCTGTAACGACTAGTTTTTGGGCTGTTTCGTCTCCAAACGGCTAGTTTTTGGTGTAGGAGTTATAAATACCCCCTTGGCCGGTTGAGAGACAATCCTTGGCATCCCATTTCACTCACTTGAGCTAGTGTAAGGTTCTCCTCTCAATTGTGCATGTGTTGCACCTTGTGAGCAAGGAGAGAGGTCTCTAGTTGCATGTGTTGCATCTAGAGGTGGATTTCGTATCTACTTGAGCTTGTGCATTCGTTGCACGTGGAGAGAGTCAAGCAAGAGGCTTGGTTTGTTACTCTTGGTGTTTGCCAACACCTAGACGGTGTGGAGGCGTCGTGGACCAGTGATCTTCTCAAGAAGTTTATGAGAAGGCCCGACGTGTTGTGAAGGTTGGAGCTCACCTACCCGGAGCGGGAAAGAGCTACCACTAGTGGAATCGAGGTGTTTGGCTTAATTTGTGGAGCCGGTCCAATTAGTTTGGGCTTACCTCAACGTGGATTAGGGGAGATCGGCAAGTCTCCGAACACCACAGTAAAACGTCATTGTGTCATTGTGGTTTGCTCTCTACTATTTTATTTTGTGTTATTTACATTCCTAGAATTAAATTGCTTATAGTCTTTGAATGTTTGCTATCATTATCAATAGTCTTATTTTGTTGGTGCACTTAGTCAAGACTAGTTAACTTAGGGTTTAATTGAGCAAAACCGAATTGATTTACAATTCTGCATAAAACTCGGTTTTAGCCAAAAGATTTTAAAAATCGCCTATTCACCCCCCTCTAGTCGGCCTCCTCGATCTTACAAGCCCGTGGCATGCGGCAGGTGACACTACGGCACAACGACAGTTGGCACCTCGCCTTGAAGATGTCACCTTGGCCATGAAGAAGAGGGTAGGAAGACCGTGGCTCGTCATCGACTTGTCAGATCTAGGAGAGGGGAAGGGGACAGCCAAACAACCGCCATCGTCATGGTAGGATTCACAGCAGCTACCCCTCAGATCTAGGAGAGAGGAAGAGGGAAAGGGCAAGCATGCGGGGAGTAGCCGTGCGGGACATGGCTACCGCCAACGGGAGAGGGAGAGAGTGAGCTGCAGTGGAGGGAGACAAAGGCACCTCGCTGAGGTCATCGTCATCGTGCTGCCACCGTCATCGCCATCCTAGACTCATCTCCCACGCCGATTCCATCGCCTCGTCGCCATCGAGCTCAGATCTAGGCCCGAAATGCTGACGGCGGGAAAGGGAGAGCTAGAGAGGGAACAAGACAAATCCGTTCGCTGCTAAAATTTGGCCATCAAGGCCATGCTATCACTAAGGGAGAGACTGAAAAAGGGCAGGGGGAGGGAGCGCGCGAGAGGACTAGTGAGAGCATGAATAAACCAAAGCTAGTCTTGATGCTTGATGGCTCGATCTATGTTTTGTACTTTTGTACACTTGTCTCAACCCCCCCCCCCCCCCGGTGAGGACGTCGGCGATAGTGACCTTGTCCCCGTCGTGCGTGGCCCGGGCTTTGGTGTCTACCATCGCATTCGCCCGCTCGACGACCCCGCCTGGGATGACCACCCCCCACGCACCAACGACACACGCCTTGGCCACGCGTATTGATGCGATGTCGGACACCACCACGAGCTGGTCCCCGATGGCCCTTGCCACCGCCTCCAACGCCTTCGCGATCTTGACCTTTGCGATGTCCCATGTCATTACCTCAAGGGTAATCACACTTAGGCATACGGATTACTATTTGTTTACTCAGTAGAACATTGCTCCAACGAATAGTAAGCCTTTACCAGAGTTACGCAGCAGAACAATAAGATAGAAACTATACATCTTTATTGCAGTAATAGCCACACAAGGCTATGGTTCTTAATACAAGTACTATACAATTACAAAAGGGAACTTCTCCGCTTCTCTCGCCTGCCCTGAAGTATTGGCCGCCTATTCGTCCCTCACGTCAAATAGGGCGTCCACCTCGCCCTGCTCCTCGTGACCAATGCCCTCGTCGCCAGCGACCTCCTTGGTACCTGCAAATCCCTCATCCCACTTGGGATAGATCCCGGCCGGACTAGGATCTAAGCAAGGGGAGAGATAGCAAGGGTGATTACTAGTATACTCAGCAAGCATTAATAGCAAAAATGCACCTGATGGCTCTACCTCTTGTCTTTATCAAATTCCTACTTCTTTCTTGTTCTGAAAATAGTCATCAAAAATTTAGGTTGCAATTTTAATTCTGAAAAGACTACTTGTTACCCGGAGAGAAGATAGACCCCTGGCGGTTCCCGTAGACTCCAATCTAGGGACAGACATGAATTCATGATTTGATATAGCACTGTGCAGGCTTGTACCACTTTACCCATAGCAATTTTGAACCCTAAATGAGCCAGGTCCCCAGCATTTCCTTAGATGCGGGTTCGAGTTCATAATACATAACGTTTTCCAATTACGTGATTAAGTCTCCACCCATTACTTTCCGTCGGTGCTGATTTAGTCACGGTGCTGACCTCGTCATCTACCGAGTTCCAGTAATGTTGGTTGGCCGGCACTCCATTCCCAACACTACCCTGTGCAGTAGTATATCGCCCTGGGTCGCCCATGTTCTGGGTTCCTCCCCGTACTTGCTTACCCGATGTGGAGAATATAATTACGTAACAAGTAACATTTTCTGCCCGTCGAAACGGGAAAATGGTTGGTACTGAATTTACGGCCTCTGATCAAGTAAGAGTTTTGTTGGTCCTTATATTTTAACTATCCGTAAAAAGGGGTCCACCTCTTATCTCATCATCATCGTCGCGTTCCCCTGCCCGGGCCCCCTTTTACTAACCTAGTAATTCTCATTTCATTCCTCTACTAATTCTAAGTTCTTATCTTCCCATTTTCATTTATTTGATTTGATTTTTGAGAAATAGTTTTGATGCAATACATATAGTATAGAGCAATATACGGTTTACATTTAATATAGCTATGTTCATGATCAAGGGAGTAGCTTGCCTTCAAAAGAGTAGAAAAGATCGCCAAGAAGAAATCAGATCAACCATCGCCACTGCGCTGGCAAATGCGCTACAAATATGCGACAGAGCGAATAATAAATAAATAAGTAAATACTTAGCGGTATTTGTGTGCTATTGGGTGTACAATAGTCAGTTGGTTTTTCTTTGTAGCAGATTTTTGTTAATAACACTTTTCGGTTCTCACTATGTTAGCACTCCCCACTATGGTCGTTCTAGTATACCGGTTCTAGGGTCAGGATTGTTGATATTCACGCTTTATTGTATGAATAGAGAAAATACTACACATAACCACATATTATTAAGTCTACAAATTTTATTCGCGCACACTCCTAGTTGATTTTATTTAAGCGTGCAAGTAGCTCTTTAATTTTTGTAATTAAACTCATGATTGATTAACTTAATTATTCTAATACGATTAAATGGTTGCTAACGGTCAGATTATTAGCCTAACCTAGATACGCCCAAAAACTAACATTTTTAACCCAAACTTCCCAACCCTAATTCTAACCCATCCTATTTCTTTCCAAATTTACCCCCCTTCCTATTTCTCTTCAATTGGCCACACACACAACACACCCATGCCCCTATTTCCTTTGCTCTCATCTTCGTCACCTCAACCCCATTCTCCACTACTGGCGCCGCCGCTCCCCACACGGCTCCCCTCCAGTCGACTCGGCTCCTGGCGCTGCCACCGCCGCTCGGCCCCACGCTCTCCCCCCTACGGCGTCTCCTCCCTCCCGACCAGCTCGGTGCCTGGCGTCACCGCCTGCGTCGCCTCTCTCTGCGCCTTCTGGCTCCCACGCGTTGGCTCACGCCGCCTCTGGTCTCTCTAGCTCAAAGACAGGGCAGCGTCGCCACTCGGCCCGCCTCCCGGCCTTTTCTCCCTGCGCTGCCACTTGCGCCTTGGTGGCCTGGCCCGTGCGTGTGTGAGCTGCGCGGTTTGTGTTCTCCTCTCTTACGGCCAGCTCCCTCTGGCGCTCGGCCCACCCGGGATCCTCTCCTCTCTGGCCTGGCTTCCCCTCTCTGGTTCCCTAGCCCGCCCGCGACTCGCCGCCGCCAG
The DNA here is from genome assembly GCA_036346405.1 of Phyllostachys edulis. Lineage (NCBI taxonomy): Eukaryota > Viridiplantae > Streptophyta > Magnoliopsida > Poales > Poaceae > Phyllostachys > Phyllostachys edulis. The sequence goes on along the minus strand of CM070549.1, from coordinate 14,386,683 downwards.
CTTGACCCGTGGCCGCCGACGCCTCTGCTCCCTCTGCAGCTTGGCTCCTCTGGCCTCCGGTTTTTATTTTGGCTGTGGGATGGATGTGGTTTCAAAGACCCCTCCCCCTCTCTGATGATTTTGCTCTTACTTTAGCTTGAATTAATTTCTGAAGTAAAGTTGATGATTCTTGTTCATGCAAGGTGAGGTGATAACGTGGGTTGCTATATGTTCATGCATGAGAGAAGTGATGGTGGTGATTTGTTGCCGTGGCCTACTAAGGTAATCTCTCTACTGCCTATCTACCTTGCTTGCTTCCTCCCCTTTGCTCTGTCATGCTAAGAACTGGGGGCTAGTTTAAATGGGGAGCTTTGGATGTGCAAGAGGGATGGTTGTGGTGAAATGGTGATTGATGCATGTATTTGTTGGCTCAAAATGTTGTATTACTAATTGTGTAAAACATTGGTGGGAAGGGAAGGTTGGATATATTGCTGGGTTCGATTGGGGCTAGGATGGTAGTGTCGGCGGTGCTGGTCATCGTCGTAGTGGTGATGACTGCGCACCGATGCTCTTCTTGCCCCTTATGCCTTCCCCTCCCCTTCGATGCCTTGGTGCTGGTTGCAAGCTATGGCAGGGTTGAGGGAGCTCCTGGCTTGCTCCTCCTCTCTTTCGGCTGTGAAGTGTGGCTGAATGTGTTGGGGGTGGGGGATGGACTTGGCTGGATTGAGAACTTAAGAGAGGGGGGTGCGCTTCGGTTGATCTTATCCTTTGCCTGTGCAATTTTCTTTTACCATTACCCTATTCCTATTTACCATGATCCTATTTACCATGCTCCTATTTACCATGCTCCTATCCATTACTGCCCTCCACTGTGAACTATATGAGCTAAAACTATTGATGCAAGGGGGATTTGGCTACCACTCTGGTTTTCCTGTGGTAGAGTTAAGTGGATACAAAGTGGGTGTTGGGTTCGATAGGCCCAATGTTGTTTTGAATAGAGGGTGGAATTAAAGGGGGGATGCACTGTAGGATCCTATTACTGTTGAGGCAAATTGAAATAAAGTGGGTGTTGGCTCTAATGATCAAGGTAGTCAGAGTCGAGATCCCGAGTCGGATCGATTTGCCTCCGGTAGGATCGAATCGTAGTATCGAATCGTAGAATCGGCGATTCTACGGATTTGTAGAAATACACATATTTAACATCTATACTATAAGTTTGTATGATTGTTATATGGTTTACCACTTGCATGTTCCTTAAAAGTAGCTAGACATACTCCAGGAATAAAAATAGCTTATCATTATCAAGCTCAAGATTGCTCATGCCATAATATAGATATTTGTACTAGCATTACCACACTGATACAATATTTTGCATGCTCCTTGTTTATTTATAGTTTCATTCTCAGAAATTAATATCAACAAATTTTGCTCTAAAACAAAATATCAGCAAAGCCTGGCCTCTAAAAAAAATTGCCCTAAGTCTCTACGAGTAGGATCGACAGTGAGATTTGGATCGACAGGCTGTCGTGGGTTCGTAGAACCGTAAGACTCTAAGAGTAGGATCGCGATCCTACCTACCTTGAGTAGGATCGCGATCCTACCTACCTTGAGTGGGATCGGATCGGCAGTAAGACTTGGATCGACAGGCTGTCGTGGGTTCGTAGAGTCGTAAGACTTTAAGACTTGGATCGCGATCCTAACTACCTTGCTAATGATGTCGTATGATGAAACCCTCGGAAGTAATAGGTGCCTATTAGCTTAGGTTGGCTTAGATATCTAAATCATCAAGGGCCGACTAACTTCGGTTGGTCAGGGTACTTTGGTGATCGGGGAACCGGCTGACCTAGGTTGGTATGGGAATCCTACCGGACTTCAGGGATACTGACGACAATCTCTTCTTCATTCTAACTAGCAATTACTGCCTTCGGTTTTTGCTAACTACTTTCTAAGCTCTTGGTTGCACGAAATGGAAAGGTGGAGGATGATTGGATGAGGTGGCAAGGAAGGCTTCGATGAAATGAATGCAAGAACATTGAATTATAATTTAGTTAACTCTTGTAATTAACATTGTAATTGGTTGTAAAATTAATCATGTATCCATTGTTGGGTTGTAATATTTTAATTCTGCTTTGCAAATAGACTGTGCAAAGTCTTTGATGTTGTGACCTTTGTATATTCTTTGATGTTTTGAATTGTTGATACCACAATTTATAAAGTCAAATGTGTTAATTATGTGCTGATCAATAATTGATGGATTTTTATTTAACGTTAATTACCGATTATTGTTGTTTAGCTTAGTTTAATTATGCGGGCTCTCACAACCTTGGTGTCATACCTTCGTCAATGCCGCCGCAATCGCCACTGTGCGCGAGCTACTCAGCGACGACCTCATGGGTGTCCCTCAGGGCGACGAGCTCGGCGTCAAACACCCGGCCGTGGTTGGTGGGCTCAGGATGGGCCTGGGCTTGGCACTCTCGTCGGGGTTGGGCTTGCGACATGGCTCTCTGGCCTTTCGCTTGTGGTTGTGGGCGGCAGTGGGCCATGCAAACTGCGAAGTTTATAGCGTGGTGACGGCAGGTCAGCCGGGAGGCCAGTGACGTGGAGGGAATGAATGACATGTGGAGGCATGTGTCATGCTGCATCTACTGTGTTTTTATTGCAAGGCCACGTGGAGACTCGATGCTGATTGTTTTCCTAGTCTAAAGTGGGTTTTTATTTTCTTACAACGTTTTTTTTTGCACCGAAATTGCTAAAATGCAGTCATATTTGTTAACACGTGACATTGATCTTTTAGAAATTACGGGGCTTCAACTATTTTCCGGTGTGGCAACCTTATCAACTCCATTCCGGCATTATCTCGAATGGCCAGAACATGTCATACCAGCACCCAAAACGACACACAACAGGATCATCCCGTACCGCTCTCAATACCGGCCAATATCGATCATTCCTGCTCATTCTGGTCGTTCTGGCAATTCCGGTATCGGGCACAATTGAAGTGTCCCCTCCTTTGAATCAAGCCCAAAGGCCTAGTCCAATACCACTTCTTCTGTAGGTGAAATTATGCGAGACAATAGTAAAATGTATGAAGTTTTGAACTCGTATTGTATTATTTAACTACGTACGATCTTTGTGTTTATGAACTCATTGAACTATGTGCCATTTTTATTCTATGGTTATGTATTTGGAGTGAGATTACAAGTGAAATTATGCATGTATATAATTACATATATGTTTATGAATAAATATATATTATTATATTAAAATCCGGAATGGTACGCCGAAATGAACCGGTATCGGCGCATTCCACACCAAGTGACAAGCCGAAATAGTCTCTGGAATAGAATTTAACAATTGTGTGTTTTTTATGCGGTCGATTACATGTTTTCTGTGGGTAGTCATAGTTGGGGAGGTGGCAGTGCGGCATGGAAGGGGATGATGGCTAGGTGATATATGTTGGCTTCGTTAGCCGCGTGAGTCCCTTGATAGTAATGACACTTTTATCCTAACAAGCCTCCTTTATCAATGCTATTACATTGACATTCAACAATGGTAGACTATCAGAGTTAATTGTTTAATTGTGTCCAATTAATATGTTTTAATACTTTTCTAGAACTGTTTGTGGCGGAGCTAGGAATTTAGCAATGGTGGTGCACACTTTAAGGATGAAAAAAAATCTTGTACGACACATAAGTAATTTCATAAGGCCAACACAATTACACAAAAGAGTTCGAAATTAGTTAATAGTGCAATACATATAGTTTAAATAAAATCTTACATGAATAAAATAGTCTTAAATAGCTAATGAAAATTACAATACCACACGACGCGATCTCATTCATTGGAAACACTTGATTATATCATCATTACTAACCTTCGAGAAGATATCTTGCTCTATAAAGGTGAATAAACAATTATTTAATACTTGATTGCCCATACTATTTCTCAACTTGTTCTTCACAAAATTCATCGCCGAAAATACTCTTTCAACGCTCGCCGTTGCCACCGATAGAAGCAATACCAATTTGAGAAGCAAGTACATCAACTTGTAAATGTCATGCTTCTTTGTTTTAACAAGCTTAGTAGAAAACTCACCGAGATTCTTTAGGCCCTAAAATCTATCATCACTTCGCATATCATCAATGAAGTTATCAAGTTGGAAAGAAAGTCTCATTAAATTCATGCTTGAAAGATCATTGGGGTAAAAGTTGGCAAGGCTAAGCTCATTGTCCCTATCATAAGAAGCAAATGAATTAATAGGATTTAAAGCGAACATGCAAACAAGCAACTTCGTAGTAACATTGTCAAACCGATTGTCAAGCTCTTGAAGAGCATTATCAATGATGCCAAGATACACTTTCCTTCCAAAATGATCATCATTTGTTTGTTTTTGGTAAAAACGTGATGATATTCCCTAAGACACATATCTATCATCTAGCTTAGGAACTTTGATACTATATTTAGTGCAAAATGATGTTACCTTTTCTTGAAAGAATTCTTCCCACCCATCACACCTCATTCATTGCATTCTATTTTTAGCCAAATTAACAAGTGCCATAGCATTAATAATATCTTGGTATCTCTTTTGCAAAGACTGAGATAACTCATCTGTGTATCCAAGTATGACAAGCATCAAGTGTGTATTGAAAATAAAGTCAAATGACTCAAAGGCTCCCACCACAACATGTATTTTTGGCCAATCATTCTTCTGTGAGGAGTCTTTTCCAAGCTGTATGAGTACTTTGCGGATTGTTGAATACATAACAATAATGTGCAAAATAGTTCTATAATGAGAACCCCAACGAGTGTCACCGGGCCTAGCTAAACCCATCTCTTGATTTAATCCATGCCCACTTTCTGTCTCGCCCAATTCTAGTGCTTCCAAAACTTCCTGAGCTCTAATATCTCGAAGCATGTCATGACGCTTACAAGAAACTCCAATAATATTCAGCAAATGAGAAACTTGTTCAAAAAACCACACACAATCAGAATTACCATTGGCAACAGCTATGAGAACTAACTAGAGTTGATGTGCAAAACAATGGATGTAATAAGTAGAAGGAGACTCTTTCATAACCAATGTTTTCAGCCCTTTAATCTCGTCTTTCATGTTGCTAGCCCCATCATATCTTTGCCCACAGATTTGAGCAAGAGTCAACTTGTGATCAACAAGTAAGGACACAATTGCATTTTTAAGTGACAAGGAAGTGGTACCAACCACATGAATTACTCCAAGGAACCGCTCACATACCTGTCCTTCTTTATCAACATAACGCAAGTAAAGAGCAAGTTGTTCTTTGTGAGATACATCACTACACTCGTCAGGTAGAATTGAATAGTGATCATCACCAATTTCTTCAATAATGTCCTTGGTAGTTTGGATGGCCCAGGTCACCTCTAGGCTCTCGCCTGTAGCCTGACCCTGACTCAGAATGCCTAAGTCTCCTACCGCCAGCCGCTTGCGCCCAACGCCCTCCTTCACTACTTGTCGCCTGCAGCCTGGCTAAGACGCAGAGTGACCGGCGCCCCGACGGCTACCTGTTCTCTGTGAGAGGCTGAGAGCTGAAAGAATAAAGATTTGATACTAGGTCACTTGAAAGTTTTGGATAGAGAGTTGAGGGCGTAATTGGTGGGCCACTGGGCAGTCTGGGCTGAAAGATCACATGATGGCTATTGGGCTTCAGCTTTTAGGGCTTGGCCAGTTGGGCTGGACACCTGGTTGCTACTTGCTAGTTGTGTATTACAGAGTATTAGTCCATGCTAATATGCTATTGGTATACTAAAAAAATTGTAATTTTTTGAGGGTGCCTGTGCACTAGGAGCACCCCCTGACACCACCGCTGGTTTGTCTACTTGGCCTGCACATCTTTAATCAGGGGCAGACGCAACACCGGTGCGCGCAGGGACACGCGCACCGGCTCCATCAGCTGCGTCCCTGGAAACCCCCCATGCCACATCTCCTCCGCCTGGTCTCTTCAATGGAGAAAGCACCGGCTGGGCTGGCGGTGGCGCAAGCCGCAAGCAGCAACAAGAAGGAAGCGCCGGATGACCGAAGCTTGAAGATGGAACTCAGGAGTCAGGAAGCACTGCAAGGATGGAACTCAGGAGTCAGGAAGGACTGCAAGGATATTTGGGCCGCTTGGGCCATATTCTTTGTATAATCCAATGTTATAGGCCCATTTTCGCAATCCCCAAATCCCCATCCGAAAATTCCCCATTCGGCCACAACCCGAAATCCCCATCCTGAATTTGGAATTCCCCATTCTACTCCCAAATCCTAATTCACAAGATCACTCACCCGGTGACTGGCACACGCGACGACTGGCGACGGCACGGGACGGCGAGGCGGCATGGGGCGATTGGGGCGAGGCGGCGAAGGCCGGAAGAGAGAGGGGCCGCCACGATCGGGTGAGCCTCACTCGAGCTCTCGGTGGAGGAGGACCTGCCAAGCACCAACTTTGGCGGCGAGCGCGTCGAGGGAGAAACCGAGAGAGGGGGCCGGCCGCGGATGAGCCTCAACCATGGCCCACAGAGCTGCGAGCGGCGAGGCGGCGAGCGGCGAAGGGGATGGAGGGTCGGAGGCACGGGACGAAGGGTCGGAGCTGCGACCGGCGAGGCGATGAGCGGCGAAGAGGACGGAGGGTCGGAGTCGCGGCCGCGTGAGGCTCTGCTGCCTCTGCACTCGGCCACTCGGGCGTGAATGAGCCGTGAGGCTCTGACTCTCTGAGTGAGGAGTGAGGAGGTTTGAGCCTTTGAGGAGAGGATGAATGACTAAATGGGGCAAATGACTAAATGAGGATTGAGGACTGAGTGTCTCTCAGTCTCTGTGAGACACAGTAAGAGCGAGACAAGCTCACAAGTCACAACTCATAGGTAAAATTCACAACTCATGGATATGTGATGTTGTATTGTTGTCTATTTGTCTAGCCTAGTTACATGTACTTAATACTTATGGATTAGTTATAAAAGATGGACAAACGAACTTCTCGAACCAATGAGGACACAACTCAACCAAAGAAGCCTCCGATTGATTTTAATCCCGATGACACCATTGCCGATCCAGCATGTCGTATACCAATTGAAGATTATCCCAATGAAATTAGAGATCAAGTGAGGAGGGCATATTTATTAAAGGGTCCAACTTGACCAATCGGTCATGTTTTTCCAAAGAAAATGATGGATTGTTGGAGATCCTTTTAAGAAGTATGGTTCAACAAATTTGATTGGTTGGAATATAGCGTGTCAAAGGATGCCGCGTTTTATTTCTATTGCTTTCTTTTTAAGAGTCCGTCACATCCCTATTATTTTGGCAATGATGCATTCACAAAAGTTGGAAGAATTTTTTCGGCAATGAAAATTCTTAAGACAGACTTGCGCAACAAAATCTCCGATGAATGGTTCAATGACTTGATGGTGTGCTACACTGAGCGAGAGATATTCAAAAGCATTGATGATAAAACAATCATGGATCGTTTTCAACAGATAAAATCTCGTAGAATGGACTTGCCTCCTGCCCCTAGTCATAGCTAGTGGTTTTGCGGTATATTCCATACTTCCATTTCATTTCAATGTTTGTAATTAGTTACAATTTTCTGATTGTCTCACTAATTTAGCTACTTTTGTTTCACAGATTGCTACTCGCACATATTTATAGGCATCCGGACTGTTATGTTTATTAGCAAAGTGCTGCCTTAAGTTTATTTTACATTCTCGCTTTGTCTCTTGTTTATTTATGTATAAATTTGGATTGTATTAAACATTCAAATGTATTATATATGTTTGGTATGTTTTATTATATTAGTTTTTTTTTCTATGAGCACCCCTCCATTTTTATCCTGCGTACGCCACTGTCTTTAATGGTTGTCACTCACAATCCCAAGGCATGACGCAATCAAAGAACGATGACGTACATAAAATACACTCATCCAACGCTAGGGCATGAGACGTGCATACGTACAAAATTATCAGTTCAACGGAGTAATGAGGATGCTTTTACAGCTTACAAGGTAACGTATAATCTATTATCCTTAACTCAACCATGCACGTGAACACGTCGGCAACGGAAATATGTAAGCTAGTAACCATATTTTCCTTCATTAAAAACCCTAATCACCCTCACGCGCACCAACATCTAGCATGTAAGGGCATCTCCAATAGTTTGTTTCTTAGCTTGTCTCTAATACCTTCCATATCACCTTGAGACAATATTAGAGATAACTATTCCAATAGTTTATCTCTTAGGTTGTCTCTAACACCTTTACAAACATTTAAGTTTTGCATGAATCAAATAACCATCCTGATCAACACTAACTTCAATCTTTGTGACCTACATGTGTTGTTTGGTTACATCTATCTATATAAACAAGTAGCAATTATAACACCAAGCATTGAAGCTTTGCATGATAATTTCGAAGGAATGAAAAACAAGATAAAGTTCTTATCCAGGAAAATATTGAAGCTCTCATAGCTGAAAGTATGGAGAACATCATAAGACTATTTCTCATCAGCACAAGACTAGAACACGAAAGATATAAATCAAAACTGAGCAAGTCATTTGGATAGCAAAGAACACAGGATCATGTCATACATCATCCAAGAGACAACAAATCATGTAAAGTATAGATCGATGGCTCATCACATAGCATATCGATGTATGCAATAAACTGAAACAAGTACTGCAAAGTACAACCAAATAAAGTGTCCAACAGTTTAGCCATAAGCAAAAGTAGAACTAAATAAAATGTCCAACAATGTAGCCATAACTAGCACTTTCTTGAGACAGTGCACATATAACTAGCTGCAACAAAAGAGCGATCACTAGCAATTCTTCAGGTGCTTGCAAATAAACCTGTGTGAACACCAAAATAGTATGATTAGTAAAAACCATGAAAAAAAATCCAAAGAGAACTTTAAAGAAAAAAAAAAGGAAGCTTGCATATATAAGGGACTACATGCATTGAGAGTAACTGATAGCATTCAAATCGAAACTTCAGTAGCAAATGTTGATACTGGGGTTGTCACAGTGGTTGGGAAGGTGAATCCAACCCACTGGCTGAAGAGGAAGACAAAGAAAGAAGTCAAAATTGTCGACCCTGATCCACTAGTCGAGAATCAGAAACAGGTACTTCTGCGTACTATAGGCTATAGCAGAATGAAGGGCAATATAATGTTCTTGAATTTGCAAAAGAATGTTTGTTGATATTTACTTTGATATCCACTGGAAATTGCAAGAAGGGTCATATGTGCTGTGTGCTTACCAGAAGGGTAGTACACAGATCAAAGCAAATGAAACAGAAGTTAAAAAGTTATTGGACTAAAACCATGTAAAAAATCTGGGGACACTACACCCTCGGCTCCACCATTACAGGACCAGATGTCCTGGGCTCTACCACCGGGAGTTCAATCATATCATGAAAACCTACAGTTGATTGTGGAGAAAATCAGGGACCTCGAGAAGGTCAGGGATATGTTGAAGATCAAGAACCTGGAGAATGAGCTGGTTGCAGCCAACTGTGAGCTTAAGCATTCAAGGAAAGTGATCAACAGTAGTAAGAAGGCTCTGCTAGATAGTGCTTTGAATCAGCTAGAAGCTTATAAGAAACTAGAAGCACTCAGTTTAGGCACTATGTGACTGAGACTACAAGAAGGACATGTCAGCGAATTCCTTGGTGTAGTGTAATTCTGTTCTGCTAGCTGGCAAGTTAACTAAACCTTTCTCGAAGTTTTCATGTATCTCTGAAGTGTGCGTGGTGTATACCGATTGTTGCTTGATCTACCAAGAAACTATATATGTAAACTTCCATCACACCAGAGCAGTGATCCTACTTGATCTTGTGGTGAAATTATCACTGCTGTTTTCTTTTTCTTTTTTGAAAATCTCCATATGTGGTGAACTATTGGGACTTAGATGACAATATCAGAGTAGAATTGGTTGTTTAATGTTTACACATAATTTAAGTTTCAGCAGTGATCACACACAGAAATGAAAAAATAATAATGTAGGCCTCTATAGATGTTTATACTTCATAACATGGTGTTCAACAAACTGAGAGCTAAGAACTAGACAAACTGAGTAAGAAAGCTTTTCTTTTGTTCCATAGTTCTAGATTCTAATATATATCAAATTTATTTTCTTTTGTAGCCTGATCAGATTTAATAATTGCTGGTTCATAGAGAAGCATGCCCGCTACTCATGCAAGCAAGGAGATTGTAATTTCAGTAGTGTGACCGAGCACGCACACATCAGTCATACAGCATCAGGAAGTAAGAACTATATCGCTGAAGCACTTACGATAGCAAAAAGTGGGCATTCTAAGATTATCATGATCCAGTTGTAGCATCTACTACAAGTAAATCATGTTTTCAGCTGTGAATCACCCGAATTCAATTGAATTAAACCTATGATGTATGATCTACACAACCTTAAGTTTTTCACTTCTAATAGCACCCAAATTAGTGGCATCCAGTTTGTACGGAAACAAACAGGCTTGTATCTCACTCTAATATCCAACCAGAAAGCCACCAAACAACTAACTGTATGTACTTTACATAACTAAAAGCGCCCCGCTCAGTAAACATCGCACTTTTCCGGAAGAATCACTGAAGAGCGCATGGTGGAATCTAAAAAGTAACAAAGCCACACAATCGGATACTATTGATTTCTCTAATCTCCACTTGTAAGGTAAGGAGTAGCACGAAGTCGATGCATGCTCATGAACCATTCTGAGAACAAAAATCCAACAAAATCCGCACAAACCAGCCACTCGATCTCAGAGTTTGACCTAAAACTCGCCGAGATAGTCGACCAAAACTACTGTTTGACTACTCCAAATCCATCATACAAACAAAAATAATCGCGAAGTGTCCGAAAGGGATAGGGAAATCGCTCAATCCATACCACCAGATGCTTTCAGAAACTAGCAGCAGAGGCCCGTAGAGTGCCGATCAAAGCTAAGCAGCGCCTCTACCGATCGATGAAACACACACACAAAGATTCCGCTAAAAACACACCAAAAAATGGGGGAAAGCCTTCGAATCGGCTCACCTGCAACAGCGGCAGCGACGGAGGGGGTTTTGACGCTTCGCGCCACGCTGATCTCTTCCTGCTGTGTGCGCCGCCGCCCAAATGGACCCGAACGGGATGGTCTCCCTCTCCCTCCCTCTCTCTCTCTAACCTCGCTTCCTCCTCCTCTTCCTCTCTCTCTCTCCTCGCCTCTGCTCCTCTCCTTTTTCGCCCCTTTTTTGTGGGTTTAATGCTCCGAGTGGAATCGCTGGGCGCAGGGAAGGCAGGGGGAAGGCGCGGGCGCGGGAAGGAAATGGTTCGCTGGCGCGGGCGCGCGGGGAAGAAAGGCTAGCGCACGAGATCCCGCCGAGAAAGAAGAAAGCGCGTGAGCAGAAGGCGAGACGCTCCAACAGCGAAACAAATAGTCGCGTCTGCCTCGTTTGGTGCTAAGCGACGGGCGTTTTGTGAAGAGACGATTTAACTCTCACTCTTTTTTAACTCTTTGTCACATTATCAAAAAATCTATGTAGCATCTTTTAGAGACAAGTAAAATATGCTATTGAAGATGTCCTAAGGGGATATGTTAACACCAGTTATTTACGGCATTCGAGTGAATCGAAGTTGTTTGTTGGGCCACTTTTTGGTGTAATCGTATTACCCTGTAAATGGATCCCGTCCCTTTACTCTCCAGATCGAGTGGTATCAGATCCCGTACTCGTTGCTTCCTCGTCTCGATCCCCTGCTTCCGCTCGACCCCCTTGCCTTCGCACATCGGTGTCTCGCCCATCTTTGGGTGGCGCGCGTTGGGCCAAGCACTAGCCGTGGTCGGTGCCACCTCGTCTCCCTTAGCATCGAGACCATGCCGCCAATTGCTTCGCTGACGAAATCGACGCCGGCCTCAACATCTCCATGTGCAAACCCTAGCCCATCAATCTCTAGATCGGACGAACCCTAACTTATCTCCTAGTATGCGCTCAAGTTGCCCTTTCTTTTTCTTTTTCTTTTTTTTTCAACATAAATTTTGGATAGTTTCTCATGATGTGTGAGGCACTTGTTGTAATCTGTAGAATTTTTTGAGGTTGGGAAATTGTTGCAGTGTTCATACACATACACCATATTGATCGGTTCATTCATTGTTTGGTGTAGAGCTCAGGTCATCAGCCACTTGTGTATTTTGATTACAGCGTTCCAAACCAAACACTGTAATGAAATGAAATATCATTCCTCACTTGAGCCAAACATATTTAGTAATCATCCATTCCCCCCACCAATTACAGTGTACTAGAAACCCGCGTGCGCTTTGGCGTGCGGAGTTGAACGCGTGCTACTATGATCAGGACAAAGAAAATGCTAGAGATAGAATCCATAAAGATGCAGCTGATAGCTATAAGTATAGAAGCAACATTTTGACGGCGAAGTTTGTTGTACCTATCAAAGAGTATTGATGCACACAATCTTTCATCAGTAATTCTGAATCCTTCGTCAACAATTCTAAATCGATATAAATCACATAGTAGAATGCTCTCATATTCACACAAGTAGGATGGGTACTTTATACAACGATAGATGAAGTAGGCTACCAGAGTTGGCAAACTGTACACATACAACCTACCATATCCAACCGACCAAAAACTACAATAGATGAACAATAACCTTATAAAAGGAGATAGAGTTGATGCTCTATATTCAGACGCTCACATGCGTAGTTGCCTATTGATCGCAGAAAGTCTCAAAAGGGCAGCATATCTATATTGTTCTAGAGTCGGCAGCACAGAAAATATACATATAAAGAGTACATAAGACTGATACAAACGAAACTTAAGCTTCAATAGGCTACAGACGTCGCTGCAGTCGCTGCGCAGACTAACATAAGTGTGTAGGTGAGAAGCAAAACACACGCTGTGCCATATGATCATTCTTCGTAAACACTGCTATAGGAAAAATAGAACACAAGTCAGGTGGACAACTGTATGAAAAATAGGGTAGGCAATAGTTTTTTTTTCTTCTAGAGAATGAGAAACGTATGTGAATGATCGGATATATTAGTGAATGTTACCTGGATCTTTTTTTTTTTGCCTTTGTTGTCCAAACACTCTTTTTGTTACATCGACAGAGGGTGCTGTGTCATCAGGTACTAGGTGGTATGGTCTATAAAGCAAATATAGCATGTAAGGAAGTGCTATTTGTAGGGTTAAACAGAGTGCAAATTTGTAGTGCATTGGCAGACAGATAGTATGGATTCAAAATAGAACTAAGTAGTATATTGGAGACATATATGTCTACTTTTGAATTAGCTAACAACATGGTTATCAGACAGTTAGTGAACAACGTAACTGTAGGGCAGTAATAGTCTATAAGGATAACAGATATATATAGTACACGACAGCAGTACAACCGCATAAACAAATGACATGGCGACAAAGCGGTTTGTGAACATTGTGATTATAGGGTAGCAATAGTCTATAAAGACAATAGGGACATATAGCATATCACAACAGCATAGGTAAACATGTATGAAGTTATGTGCATGGCAGTAAAAGTCTATAAGGATAATGGGTATATATAGTACATGACAACAACAAAAATGCATACATAAATGACATGGTGACAACGTGGTTTGTGAATAAAGGATAGTATGTAATAGAGATGAGTAATTTGATAGAGATGAATATATCATACATCGTAAAGAACAAAAAAAAATCTAGTTCGCAGCCTGCTGTGGCTGTTACTAAAATGTAATCTGCAGTGGGACAATAGATAGCAGTAAAATGTGTAGAACTTAACAATATAATCATAGACATCAAAAGGTCGCAAGGGCAACGCGTTTATATGGTTAATTTAATAGGGATGAGTATACTACAGATCTTAAAGAATACAAAGTCTAATTTGTAGCCTTCTGTGGTTCTTACAAAATTGCAATTCATAGTAGAGTAATATAAACAATGAAGGTATCGCAGTGAACTCTAAGTGAGATAGAAGAAAATGACAATCAATAGCAAACTGTAAACTGTAATTTAGCATAAACAACTGCTTATGTTGACTGTAGCATATCCTCAAGAGAATCAGTTGGATCACTTTTGTCGATGGCTAAAGTTTTTCTTTTGGAATAGGGATCATTTTCAGTGTCCTGTAAGTAATCTATAGTTAGATAGTATAGAAGGCAATACATATTTTTTTGTATGCAGTACTACAATATAGCAAAAAAGGTATTTTATTTGGTTATTGCTAAACATGATATATGTGTATGAAAATGTCACATCGTCAGTAACAAAGTATGAGAGGAAAATATCATGTCACTTCTTACCTGTTTGGAAGTAGACAATGTGTCGAAAAGTCTTTTGCGAGTGAAAGTAAGTGTGGTACATGGTTCTTTGGTGCTGATAGTATGACATAGCAATAGCATTAGGATAAGTACACTGATGGAAATGTTATGTATGCAGCAGTAACATACAAAGTGTGATGAAGGAAATATACCTCTGATGTTTTCCTTTTTCAGTGCTACAGATTTGCTCAACAAGAGAATGATCGTAGGAGAGCGTACACAGTCGTTGTTGTCCGGGATCGGTCCACACCTGATCCCTTGCCAAAGCCTGCTTTTTCTGTGTTTGTAGCATTATGGAAGAAAGAAATCAGAGGAGCATATGATTACTATAGTGGAAAACAATGCATCAAATTAAAAAAAAAACATATTTGATTAGTTATGAGCACTTTTGATGTATTAGTAAAAAAAGGTCTCAAGAAGAGCACAAACTAACTTGCATCTTTATTGGAATGTTCTACTTTTGATTTCACCAGCCGTGCAACCTTCATCACTTCATTGACATCTTTCTCCATGCTAACTAATGTGATTCTAGAAGGAGCAACTGTACCCGCTCTCTTTCTAATTGTTGTTGTCTTCCATGACTTTCCATCTCTTACGGTGGTCATGGTTGTAGATGTTACATTGTAGAAGTACAAAAAAGATGTGGTGATTAAAACTGAAAACCTTTCATTTGACAGATTAAGTTCTTTTTGAGATGGATCATGAATACTACACGGCTTGAGAAGATATTTACCTTGCACACACCATGCAGAAGCAACCTTTGAAATGGGTCTCGGACATTCAGCACAAGCACCTCCTTATCACCGGTATCTTCGATGAAGGCCCTAACTTGTTCCTGCAAAAGTGAAAAGCAGACGCTGCAATGTCAAGCATTCATCAAATGATGCCAATATAGGCAAGTGTAGCACAACAGTACTTCTCAAGTATGTAGTACAGACCAAATACAATTGAACTCTAACTGGTAAGCTTGCATTCGCAGAGCATGTGAATGTCTATAACAAAAGTTTCACAACGTTGCTACATAGTGACAAATTAGCATTCGACCGTATCCGTTTTTTTTTGAATGGTGATTAAACTAAATTTAATAGAGTAACACAAACATGCAATAGAACTGTTGGCCTTGTTTTGTTTTTGGCTGAAGTGAGAGCAAAAGAAATGCTTCCATTTCATCAAGACAAGTATATATTACAAACCAAAATTACAGAGATAGGGTTACAACAACATACAAGATAAACCAAGGTCCTAGGCCACCCCAGCTCTTTATAATAAACTAGGTCATTATTGCTTGCGAAGGTAAGAAACAGATGGTAGACCATCAAAGTATCAGCCATGCTGTATAGGAATGTTCGAGGCATGTACCAAACACAAATTAATTAATTATGAAGGACTCGTTTTTTTGCAGTCATAGTATACTTGTGTGGCAGTACTTGGTCATAATTTGATTTTTATTTAGATAATTCTTAACATGAGTTCTAATGATTAGTAAAAAAATTCTTTGGAGTTAAAGAGTGCTGGAAGAAGAAAAATTAGTAGAAGAAATGGTAGGAGAAAAGGTTTCAGTAAGCAAATCAGAATTCAAATTTTTCTTAATATCTCCTATACGAAGCTTTCCGATAAGCAACTAGCGGACTTAACATAAAAGACACACAATGTAATCTCCTGTTCCAACCATTTTTTTAAGAATTTGTAAACATAACCAAATTGTTTGTTAAAGGACATGTTTTTCTTAAGTTGAACTGCTAAATTGCCATTGTTTATCGGGATTCTCAGTTGCAGACCGATGGTCAAATAGAGTATAGTCAATGTCTAAGACGTATGAGATCCATCTACATCCGAAAATCAGTTTATCATATGAGATTCACTACCTATACACCAAACCTAGTAACCTAGCAGCAATATGACCAATTCTATTTTCTAACAAGAATTCTAGCTAGAAAGTTAGCATAAAACAATACAGTTGGCGATATCAACCCATGAACAACCTCTCCTGGTCAGTGCAAAGCATAAATAACAGCATCTACGTATGATCAACAATTCCTGCAGTAATAGAAGATAAACCTAGGTATCGATCAAATCCAATCAAGGAACAAACTTTGTAGCATCAACAACAGTTTTAAAACCATCATCCAATCTGCAGTAGCAGGAAACAAACTAACTGAAAAATGCAATGATAAAACAAGTTCAAAAGTTGTGTTGGCACAAAAGCAAAACACTGCATTGGCAAAAAAAACTAGAATACAACAAAACCTCAAATGATATTTAGTTTTTACTATCAGTAAAGTTTGAACCCGAACAACTTGCCTACTAATCCTACTTTTAGCCACGCATAACTAACTAAAATTCGAAAACTATCTTAAGTAAACCTATGAGGGGCAGTGACAATGCAATTGGAAGGAAGGTAAGGATCTAGGTGGTGATTGAGATTGTAGTTAGTACTAATTAATAAGGAAGTAGGAATAGAAGGTAAGAAGGGGCTAGGAATTGAAAACAGAAATGGGAAATAGTTGGATTGTTACCACATGGATCCTCTGTACTTGAGGGTGTATGGTTCGGCCTACAAGTATCGGTCGAAGTGGGAGCGAACCTTATGGCGGGCGTGGTCGGACTAGTCGAGGAGGGTGAGCTCGAAGAGGCCGAGGACGTCGGTACTCTCGAAGGCGAGGGTGATGAAGACACAGACGTAGTTGGTGCCGTCCTCGTGGTTCTCGCTGTCGGCGTAGAGATAGACGACCCAGTCGTAGCCGCCAACGGCAAAGGTGTCACTGGCGACGTAGCGGCCGAGGCCTAGGGCCTTGGCGAGGGAGAATCCCTCAACGGTGTACTGGTGCGAGCCCCGCACCGTCTCGGTCACCGACCGCGACCACGAAGGTCGTGGCACCGCCAATGCAGGCACTTCCGGTTGGTACTGAGGCCCAAAGAGGCAAAGAAGAGGAGGAGGGGAAATCCACCCCAAAGAAAGAGAAGACAAAAAGGCGAGGAAGAAATAAAAAAATCGAAAACATAGAAACAAAGAAGGAGGGGATGTGAAATTCGACAAAAAGAAACATAGGGGAAGAAGCAGAGAAAAGCACGATGGGCAAAAAACAGGGAGAAGAAGAAGGAGCCGCCCTCCGATAACCAAAGCGCACCAGATCCATGGAGGTAGACCCCCATCCCGACGACAAAAAAAGGAACGAAAGAAGAACGAATGAACGGAGACCAATCCACAACATCAGTAGAATCCAAGGCAAAGAAAACCACAAAAAGAGGGTAGGCCAACGGCAAACGATGGCAACTGAAACGATGAAGGCAGCCGGGCGACAGGACCAACAAGCAAGCGACAGAGACGACATGGAGAAGAAAGAATGAACCAAGGGGCTGTGGTGGGTAAAAAAAACCAAGGCAAAGAAAACCAGAGGAAGAGGGTAGGCCGACGGCAAGCGGCGGCAACTAAAACGACAAAGGCAGCCGGGCGACATAAAGAAGAAGCAAGCGACAGGAATGACATGGACAAGAAACACCAAACAGAGGACGCGCGGTGGGGAAAAATGGGAGTGGATGTTCACAGGAAACAAGAAAGTGGACACACATACCGAGACGACAACAGGGCGTGCGAACACAACGCTCCATCCAATCGGACGAGCCAAAAAACACGCGCACCACATCCGACGGACGAGGCGAACACAGCACGTGCGAGCAGACCGCCCGATCCAATTGAAAGGTGTAGACAATGTGAGCAAGGCATCCGACGGACAAGGAAAAAAACCGACATGGCTACCCTGAGAAGCCCCTAATGCTGCCTCCTTTTATATAGAAGGATTCCCATAACATTACAATTAACGTTGGTTGTGCCTAAACCAAACGCCACCTAAGAGTTTGAGCATTCCCGTTGTTAACTAACGGGGCAATTAGGTAGTAACGTCGCAAAAATTTGAAATTAGATAAATAACATCGCAATGGAAATTGACTACTAAATAACATCCAAAATGCTAAAAATATGAAAAAAACAACACTCCAAGAAAATATTTCATCACAAAAATTCCAAAAAGACACAATTGCCCCCTTTCCCCAAACTCCGATGTCTCCTATTGAGGTCTCTCTGTGGCTGCGCCGTGCCTTCTTTGGCCGCGCCGACGCATGTGGAAGCCGCACCACAGCCGTTGTCGCTTGCAAATCGATGCTGAGGCGAAGCCGCGCCGCGCTGCCGCGAGTAAGGGTGCAATCGGAGCGGATAATGCTCATCTTGTATGATATTTCGTATTTTTTTCTCGATGTCGGAGTCGAACATGGATAGTGTCGGATACCGATTTCTCCATCCCGTATTCGTTCCGTGAGCCTTCAATCGGTCGGTTGGACAGAAATTGTCCGCTTCATTTGCATCCCTACACAAAGACAGTGGACGATAGGAGTGCAATCAGAGCGAATACGGAGAGAATAATCGCTGAGATGTTGAACAAAAAACACTCAGTATCCCCTGGCTACTCAATGCAGCAACCCACCTATCTGTTATTTTGTTTCTAAGTGAAGTCACAACAAACTTTCCTTATACCACCTGACATACGGACACATATGAGTGGATATCACTCATCCTATATCCTATTCCGTATTTTTTCTTTGGAGTCAGAGTCGGATACGGATAGTGTCGGATACCCATTTTCCATCCCGTATTCGCTCACGAGCCTTCGGTCGGTTGGTTAACGGGAATTATTCGCTCTATTTGCACCCCTAGTCATGAAAGCACACCGGTGGCGGCGTACATGACCCAAGAATGGCGTCTTGCTTGAGAGACTGGCGGCAAGACGGCCGTCGAAGCGGGCAATTTTCGGACGAAGAGAGAGAGTGAAGCCGTAGAAGAGGGGGGGTTGCAAGAGAGAAGGTAACAACGTCATTTTACTCCGTGGATGTTATCAGGCAGTTCACGATGTTGTCATGCAGTCAACTACGAATGCAATGTTATTTCTCTAAACTCCGACGATTGGGATGTCACCGGACTACTTTTCCCTTAACTAAAACTCTACTATTTCCAGATCAAAACATTTCAAACCCAATACACTGACCTCAAAAACTTGGAGCCCCGGTAACCTTAATCCTACTCCAAGGTCTCCTCTAGACCTGTTCAAAAGCCGGGCCGGGCCGGTCTTGAAAAGCCCGACCGAAAACGGGTAGGCCTGAGCCCGGCCCAAAATTTGTTTTTTCGATAAAAACCTGATATTTTAATGGTTTTTGAAATAAAAAAGTAATATTTACTTTATTTTTAGAATAAAAATAGGTATTATTATTATTTTTTATTATTTTTGTCGGACCTGCGGGCTTTCAGATCAGGCCTTCAGACCGAAAATAGAGTCTCAGACCTGACCCGGACTAAGTCGGGCTCTGACCAGACCGCCGGGCCGGATCACCCATAAACACCTCTACTCTCCTCCAATACCTGTACTTCCCGAGAGCAGGCAATGGACTACTGGTACTGGAGGGAAAAACTTGAATCCACACCTTCCATTCAAAAACCAATCGATCACCAACTCACCCACCCCGAGCCCTGCGCCGCTGCGGTAGGGCCCCACCCGCCAGTTACTAGTACCACTCGGCTACTCGCCCAGACGCCCACCCACTTCCCCGCACTCCCCCAGAGACGCAAACTGACAAGGCCCTTTTCCCCAAACCCGGATTTAAAAGAAAAGAGGATTAAAACCCAACCAAAGCTGTAGGCATAGCACGACGAGCCTCCTCTCCTTGCTTCGCCTCCGCCTCCTCCCCTAAAATCTCAATTCGGCATTTCGAGCCCCGATTCCCCGAATTCGGCGCCCGATCCGGCGCCTCCGCCGCGGATTCGCGCCGGCGCCGTTGCCGGATCGAGGAGGGGGGAGCGGGGCGACGGGTGGGCGGGGCGTGCAAACCGCGCGCGCTCTCTCTCTCACACTGGATGCTGGTGGTGGAGGGAGAGTGGAGGCCGGTGGCGCTTGCGGTGGCGGGGGGCTAGGGTTTTCGCCGCACGATCTGCTGATCCGGGACATGCACTCGTGTCTCGCGTCGTAGCGCTCCTCTCTTCGCTGGGTTTTGGTGAGTTGCTTGCTCTTCTCGTTTTTTTTGTTGAAATTATGCCTTTGGGGGATGATGTTTTATCGGCTTCCTTGCTTGGTAGGGTTACTGGTGTGCGGTGTTTGCTTTAGACTAAGGTTTTTGCTTATAGTATACTAAGGGAAAGGTACGATTTTCCCCATTTCATGTGTTTTGTGTTGCATTGCTCGGAATTTCTCGGTCGAGCCGGACCAGGTTCAGACTAGGGTTTAGGGTAGATCATGCCGTTTGGTTACCTTAGCATTTCGTGAGAAATAGGTGGGAAGGGATGTGATTTTGACGAGGTTTCTGGTCTTGCACAGGGTCTTGGGATGGGACACAACGGCTCGAAGCGGAGTCCGATTGCAGGGATGGAAGATGGCGTTATGAAAGATTTGGAGAAGGATACCTCCTTGGAGGTAGACAAATCTTCCGTTGGTGGTGATGAGGATCTCGGCGGAGGGCTCACCCTGACGGGGAAGAAAAGGAAAGATGGAAGGGGTTCTGCGGATGAGAACGGGGGTGTGGCAAAGAGGGTGTTGAGGTCGGACTCCACGAAGCAGCATGTGGATGCTGATGCATTGAGGGGAGCGGCTGTCGATGTTAGGAAGGGTGAGAGTCTGGAAAAGACACACCGTGAGGCTATTGCTGAGCCTCACAAAAGTGGGGATGCTTGTAATGGTGAGGAAGATAAGGAAGTGGTTGATGTGAAAGTCAGTGACACTGCGGAAGAGGCGGCTAGGTGTTCTGAGAATAATGTGGAAAGTTCTAATGTTGCTGTGACGGAATTTGCTGAAGGGAATGGCTTACACACTCAAGGAAACATTTTGGTATTTGATGATAAGAGAGAGAAGGCAGATGCGAAGATTTACCCTGCAACTCATGAGGAGCCGAACAAGTCTGGAGCTGGAACAAGTGGTGGGGGTATTGATGACTCCGAGACAAACAAGGGGGCCAATGGGCCTTGCCATGGAGAGGTCATAGACCCATCAGCTACAGCAAATGATGATGAACTGATCATGGGTTTAAGCAGAAGCAACCCTACCAGTGGACCAGAATCTATTGAGCAGGAGGATACTGTGGTGTGTACTGAGGGAGTGGAACTCCTTAGTAGAGATCAGAAAGCCGAGAAAGATTGTCACAATGATGTTGTACATAAAGAAACTGAGATTGCTCTGGTTGAGAATGGAAGATGGGCAGTAGATAACCACACCGTGCTAACCGATTGCACTAACCAGAAGGAGGGGATGGGCAGCCCTGTGAATGAAACGAAGGAGGTTTCAACTGCTGACATTGTCTTTATAAGGAGAAAGTCAATAACTAGAAAAACATGCGAGGCAAAGCAGGTGAAATGTGAAGAGGAGGTTCGATTTGAGAAGAGAGTTACAAGGTCAGCTACAGTTAGACAGAGAGAAGTTTCTGGAAGCACATGCAGAAGTAGTAAGAACGAGGCTAACTTGGAAAGCAAAGAGACTAAGGAAGATGTTCTTCATCATTATACAAGGAAAGTGAGCGGTACTGTATCCCCAAAAGCTCGTCACACTGAACTGGCAGAGTGTGGTACCAATACAAAGAAGCAGACACTAAAAGGAAGAGTTACTGCTCGAAGAAACTCAGGTGTCACTGGCAACGATGATCCTGCAAATATCACAGAGAACAAGGAATCAGAAACTGAGATAAAGATAAATTTGAAGTCACAACCACTCACGATAAGTGGCAGCATTGCTAAGAAAACAACAGAAGATGCAGTTTCTGTGGTGGATCAGAATGTCTGTACTTCAGCTATCACTGAAAGAAATGATACAGAGCTTACAGATTCAGAAGGAGTTAAATCTGAAAACAAGACTGCTGTGCAGAAATCAGTATTATCAGTTGGCGCTAAAATTGTTGCCAGTAAGAAGAGGATATTGGAATCAGGTCTTGATAAAATTGGTGGAGGGTCACCAGTTACGATGCCATCCATGAAAAAGACAAGAAATACATCTTCTGACACTGAGCAAGAGCAACCAAAGAAGCTTACAGGGAAGAACTGTGGTTCAGACAACAAAGGTATTTTGACGAAACAACAGCATCGCAGTCAAACAGCTGAGTTGAGCAGATCTGTCAACCGCTCTAATGAATCTGATGATGACGGAACTGACAGTGATACTTCCTACAGGAAAAGTTATAGAGGGCGTACGCGAGGTGGTGCTCCTGTTGTCCTGAAAAAACAAGAGGATTCTAGTGAATCTGAGGAAGTCATCATCGTGAGAAAAAACTGGCAAAAAGGGAAAGATTCTGGGCAGAAACAAAGGGCTGGATCTAGACCAACACATTCTTCTGGTTCTTTCAAACCAACTTGTTTGGATAGATCTGTTTTGATTAAATCTGAGTCTAGATCCTTTTCTCGACAAGCAGAAAAGGTGAAAATGAAGGCGCCCAAAGGCAAGAGAAAGGCAGACAAGGCTTCCAGTGCGAAATCTTCAATCCCAAGTGAGCCGATAAATACAGCAGGTTTTCGTGAAGAAAAGCAAAAAATAAGTGAACAGATAAAGGGCATACTTCAAGATGCTGGTTGGAAGATTGATTTGAGACCCAGGAAAGGCAGAAATTATTTGGATTCTGTGTATATACCTCCTAGTGGTAAAGGATCTTACTGGTCTGTCACAAAAGCATATTCTGTGTTCCTTGAAGATATGGAATCTGAGCAAAAGGACAGAGCTAAAAGCCAGAGTTCATCGAAAAAATCTGTGGGTAGCCCTGGCAAAAGACATGCTTCTGCAGGTTGTTCCATATCAGAGGAGGTCCTTAGCAAGTTAAAAAGAATTGTCGTTAACAAGCGAAGAACCAAAGTGGAGCTTCAGAAGTTGAGAAAGAAGAAATATGGTTTGCTGAAAAAGTTCAAAAATTCTAAGGGCAAGCCAAAGCATAAGAAGAATAAGATTTCAAATTCAAGAAAGCTGCATTTAGGAAGTGAAAGAAAAAAGCGAGGTGGCTGTGCGCTACTTGCTCGTGGTTCAAACCAGGAGGCTGGAAGCAGCACTGATGGTTTTGTTCCATATGAATGGAAACGTACAATTTTCTCCTGGTTGATTGATCTGGATATTCTATCTGTCAACGCTAGACTGAAATGTATGGATGAAAGCCACTCAAAAGTTTTACTAGAGGGTGTAGTCACTAGGGATGGAATTAACTGCAGCTGCTGTAGCAAGATCTTTGCAGTACTAGAATTTGTGGCCCATGCTGGTGGTCAAGTGAGCAAACCATACCGAAGTGTACTTGTAGATGAGCTGGACATTGACCTTTTGCATTGTTTCATTAATGCATGGGATAAGCAGTCTGATTCTGAAAGGCAGGCTTTCTTTCCGATTAGCGCTGAGGGTGATGATCCCAATGATGACACGTGTGGTATTTGTGGCGATGGAGGCAGTTTGATCTGCTGTGATGGATGCCCCTCAACATTCCACATGAGTTGTCTAGAACTCGAGGTATGTATTTAAGAATAAATGCTTTGCATACAAGTATTGTGTCAGGCTGTTGGCTTAATGCCATTTTTCACTCTGGTGCAATAACTGTGGCATTTCTTTTGATTGCATTGCAAATTTGGCAGTATTTCTTTTCCTGCTAAGGCTTGATAAGCTTATTTGGCGCAGCATTCTCTAATGAGCATTAACTTCCGATTTGCAGGCACTTCCCTCTGATGATTGGCGTTGTGCAAACTGCTCCTGTAAATTTTGTCAGGAACATTCTTGTCATGATGCTCAAGACATTGCTGAAGTTGATTCTTCATTGCGTACTTGTTCCCAGTGCGAGGAGAAATGTATGTGATCTCTGTTTATCCTTCCTTTTGTAGTTCTTTGATACTTTGAAGTCTTGGATAATTTATTTTGTCAGCTTTTGATTATTATTTACTATAATATTGTGATAGTCAATCCATGTTTTTGAGTACTCCACAATGATGATGTCTGCAGTTCACCCAGCTTGCTCTCCTGATACTGATACCATATCCAGTGTCTCCAGTCAGGCAGGCAATTTATTCTGCCAACAAAGTTGCAGACTGGTAATACTTGTCAAACTTTCGATCTTTTTTTTTCCATGACTTCTTTTCTGGACATTACCATGTAGTTTACCATTAGTATGATTCTGGCCTTGGTATTTTATAGTTTCAGCTACATATGCATTAATTCATTACCACCCACACAAAGTATCCTCTCTCATCTTTCCAAAGCAATTATGAGATGGTACTTGGGTCATTTCTTCTCATAGCTTTCTCAATTTTATCACGTTCTTAATCTTTGTGCAAGCTCAAAATACGTCTTACATTAATCAATGGAGGGAGTACTATTTTTTGTGTTCCTTTAGTAATATTTGCCAATTGTTACGTGACTACATATCGTAGGTACTATATTATTACGGTATTTGAACTCTTGTTTGGCGACTTAAGAATCCGTTTTTTTATCCATTAAGTAAAAGTTTGTCTCAAATTTTGTTTTTGTCAAATATCAAACACTGCACCTTTTTCTTTCTGATAAAGCTAGGCTAATGACCTTTGGTCTCAACGCTTCCTGTGTTTAGTCATTCTAAAAGCTGAATCGTACACTGCCATATCATTGAGGAAATAAACGCTTCTTGTGTTTAGTCATTTTAAAAGCTGAATCGTAGTATGGAAAACTAAACCTTGCTGCTAACATGCTCTTTCTTTATTTATTAACTTATGTTCTGTTCCATCAATCTGCATGTACCCTCCCCCTAACCTCATCCTACCCATGGAGTTTGTGCTATCTATTTACAGAATCTAAAATAACTGTTTATGTTATATTGTGATGCAGCTCTTTGAGGGATTGCAGAATCTTCTTGCGGTCAAGAAGGATCTTGAACCGGAATTTTCATGCAGAATTATTCAGCGCATACATGAAGATGTACCAGAAACAGTCCTTGCTTTGGATGAAAGGGTTGAGTGTAATTCCAAGATTGCGGTTGCTCTTTCATTAATGGATGAGTGCTTTCTTCCGATTGTTGACCAAAGAACTGGCATCAACTTGATACGTAATGTTGTGTACAACTGTGGGTAGGCATCTCTCTTTTCACAAATTCACAGTACTCTAAACAAGCTCAAGGATATTTTGTAAAACCCCTGTGTTGTTGATTTTGCTTTGGATTTGTAACTCTCTGCACACATCTCTCCCTCCTTCCTCGGTGTGTGTATTTTGGTGGGTGGGGGTGAATTTACCTCCCAATATTGCTGTAGTTACCGCCCAGTAATCTTTACAACTGGGTCAAAAATTTTTAATATCCTCTTCACCTAAGGCATAATGCTTGACTGTATATAGCCTTTGATAGGTGCAGGAACATTTAATCAGTTTCCTCGTCATAAATTTAATTATTGAGATATAATATTTTGCTTATTCTTGAGATGATAAAGATTTTTCTGCCTGTTGTTTTAGACTTTGAAGTATTTGAGCTTATTTGATGACACAACAATCTTCATTATGTGTTTTGCAATTTTCTTCTCAAACAAGATGGCACGTATCAACGTGAACCTGGGGTCAAGAAGCTGCACCAACATACGATAGTATATTAGTATGTATGGGATAATTTTAGCTAATTTGCTTGTACACCTGTCAATTCATTCAGAACTTAAGTACACATGGAAGTAATCCGTACTGACTGTGCATGTAATTAGTGCACATATCACTATCAGTGCTTGTAATGTAAATCACTGTTGACTTGCAAGCTTTTGGCTATCCGCTTAGGCTTGGATCTGATCTAGTGCCAGCTCAATTTGGGTTGTATTTTGGCACATTCCCTAATCTGATAGTATGTTACTGTAAATGCGGTCTTATGTGTGATTTAGCTCATAAATAGACATTTATGCATTTAAAGGTACAGGATATATGCCAAATATAGATGATATATGCATTAAGACAGCTAGAAGGACCTAAGCACCAAAAGCATTACCTATACTTCTATACATCCACCAAATAACAAAAGTCACCAATGCACCATGTGATTAATGCCATTCAGGAAAATGGAACCGCTATATTCCTAGTATGATGAAATGAAACATAAGTGACTGACCAGTGGACCTATCGCTAATGCTTATGTGGGTGCATATGTGGCTTGAGTGGTTTTGATCCAGTAGACTGGTATGACCCCCCTGGTTCACTTTGTGTTAATTTACTGGCATGTGTTATTGGTTGGAATGTTTGTTTAGTTGCTGCTGGGTACATTGGTCAAGTCGTTATCTAACAGTTGCATCATTTATTCTGTGTTTGACAACAAGTTGATTGGAAACTTTCATCCTTCAGAGATGTTTGATTGCTGTCTCATCTTTTTGCTTGTGTGCAGGTCAAATTTTGCCCGGCTAGATTTCCGTGGATTCTATATCTTTATTTTGGAACGTGGACATGAAATAATATCTGCAGCATCAGTCAGGTGAGTTGCTTCCTTTAACTTTTTTTTCTTGGTATGCTATGTCATGTGCCTGTGTAGCCATCTATTTTGGCTCCTTAACTGAGCTGTTTTGTTTCAATTGCAAGTTTGCAGACATAAACTGCAAGTGCTTCGATTGCATGCTTGCAAACATAGATTGCAAGCAGTTGTATATGCTCTAACTGTGGAGTGCAAGCTGCATTCGTGTTTCTAATTTTCCAATGTAGGAGATCTAGGGACAACTATTCAAGTAACCTGTATGTAGGGTACTGATAAATCAAATTTGGCAAAAGCAAGTTATGGTCAGTTGTCTAGTGCTGCTACTTGGTGACACATCACTATATCATTACTATGAACATTGTTCACAAAAGTAGTCATTTGCCTCACGATGTCCAGTATTTGGTCTTAAGAGAGAATAGCTTCATGGCACTGAAAAGTCACAATTTAGTAAGATACCATTAGCTACTAAGAAGCTGAAGTTTTGAACACGTCCTTTAGAGATGGTGCAGCTCAAGTTTGCTTGATGAAGTTGTATTATGCATACTTTATAATGCCCTTTGCATGTATTTTGTAGCCTGCTAATGCTCACCTGTCTAGATATGTCCTATACTTCGTATTTTTGTGCACATAACTATTTTGGCTTATTGTTACATGAACTCTAGTATGAAACAGTAAATATAAATAGACAGGCGCTGGTTGCTTGGAATTATTTTTTCTTTACCTGAATTGGTGGACTCTAATACGATTTTAATGTTATTATCTCTTATTCCAAAACAGAATACATGGAACCAAGTTAGCTGAGATGCCATTCATTGGTACACGAAATATGTATCGGCACCAAGGGATGTGCCGTCGACTTCTAGATGGAATTGAAATGGTATCTTGATCTGAGCCCAGACCTTTTAGGCATTCTTGTTGGTACTTATATAGGACAACAGTTATTTGAGATTGTATTTGGCAGTCCCTTAATTCTTCAGTATGTTTCGCTGTAGTTCCTAAACTTTAAGAAACTGTTCAAACTCCAACTTATGAACTTATGCAAGGTCCCAACCTGAAATCTGTAGCTGTGGGATTACGAAGGTAGCAAACTAGCAACTAATGTGTGCTCTTCTGATGTGGTATCGAGTAACATTTGGCATTCTACAATTGCACTTAACAAAGTTTTATGTTCGACAACGTTTTCCTAATTTGGTATGGAAATTTGTGATGGATATATCATAAGTGTTAAAGAGTGTTGCATGAGTGTTGTATGTTCTCTCTCTCACTTAGCCTATGTGGCCTATGTACCCCATGAGGCCCATGTACTCTTCTCTATATATACTCTTCTATTAATGAATAAGATGCATAGTTGTGAATAGCAAAACCCTAGCCTTATTTTTCTAACATGGTATCAGAGCAATCTCCAAACCTAGCCCTATTTCCATAAGCAAATCCCACTGAAGTTGGTCATCGTTGTGCCACCTCACCGGTAGTGGGTTGGCGTGCTCATGTACATCGCATTCGCGCCAACAACCTCTCTCTTGGCTTGCGTGCATACCGAGCTACCTCTCCTCAAGCAGCTCCTCTCCCGGGTCGTTGATCTGCGCCGAGGGATCCGTGTCGTCGATCTGCGCCGAAGCTAGTCGCCTGCGTCGTCGATCTGTGCCCGCGTCGTCGTCGATTTGCGCCGACGTTGCCTCAAGTGCCGATGCCGCCCCCACGGCGTCTCACCTCTGGACCTGCACCGAGCCGTCGCCTGGAGGCTACCGTGCCGCTGGATACCTTGCTCTGCTTGCTCGTGGGTCCTCTGTGACCGTCCGTGGGCTCTATGCAACGTTGGTTCCCCTCGACGACCATACTCCTCCGGTATTGCTTGCCTTTGTGTTGGTACACACTCCTCTGGTATTTCTTGCCTCTGTGTTGGTACTACCCCTCTACTCTAGATTGTTGCTATTGTGTTGTTTACTGTTGATCTTTATTGCTACTGTGCTGCCTCCTATTGATTGCTTATTGCTGTGTGGTTGTGGTCCATCAAGATGGCAAAATCTGACTCAATGTTTGGGGGCAGCTCATCTCTTGTGTTCACGGACATCAAGCTCGATGGGTTGAACTATCGAGCATAGACCTTCTCAGTCAAGAATACTCTTAGGGATTATGGTTTGGTATCTCATTTGACTGGCGATTCTCCTGATCCGAAGAAGGTTGATGTTGAGGCAGTAAAGGCTTGGCAGAAAGAAGATGGTCGTGTCATGATTGGACTTGTTCGGAGTGTTGATGTCTCTTTGAGGATGAGTCCTGAGTATCATACTTCAATCAAGCAGATGTGGACATACTTTGAGAAGAGATATGTTCAGTCTAGTGGTGCTCTTCGCTTCACATTGCTCAAGAACTTTCATAGAATTCAGCAGCAGCAGGATCAGACAGTGGAGGAGTATTACAATGCTTTCGCTCATATGAGCAGCAGGATCAGACAGTGGAGGAGTATTACAATGCTTTCACTCATATCACTAGCCCTCTAGAGTCGTATGACACCGAAGGCTGCTGCTGCTTGCCAGTCTTGTGTTGCCAAAGATCAGTATGCTCAGCAGACGCTCATGTATCAGTTTGTGATGGGGCTTCAATCAGAGTTTGAGCTTGTTCGTAGTCAGTTACTCAACTACCACACTCCATCGACTTTGATTGAGGTGCTCTCTAGTTTGATTGCAGAGGAGACTCGTCTTCATTCGCTTATACCTACCTCGGGATCCTCACCACATGTTGTCTTGGGTCTCTCACAGCGGTCTGGATCTATCAGAGCGATACCCACAGGAGTACTAGTATGTTCTCATTGCAAGAGGACTGGTCATCTTGTTGACAAGTGCTTCAAGTTACATCCATATCAGTTTATTGATTATCGTGCCAGACATCCATCTGATCGTCATCGTGGAGCACCTACTGGGCCTCCGAGAGCACTTACTAGAGCAAACACTGTTGCCACACCCACACCTACTGTGATTTCTGGATCAGTGTCTGCTATGACCTCAGTTGCACCTTCTGCTCCTAGCGCTGCTCATCCTTGGAATCTGGACTTAGGTGCCTCTTTTCATCTCACATCTAACAGCTCTCAGCTTGTTGCTCGCAGGCTCGTGACTGATGCTGCATCTATTACCCATCATGACATTCTCTCTACATCTCGCTTCACTGTTCCTGATGTGTCTTTTGTTCCTCAGCTATCTATCTTTTTTTCTGTTGGTGAACTCACTGATATGAATTGTTTCATTGGATTTGATGATTATTCTTCTTTCATTCAGGATCGTCAGAGCAGAAGAGTGATTGGTTCTGGCCATCGCCGTAGAGGCTCTCCTAGTCTCTATGTCTTGGACACCTTACATCTTCCTTCCACCAGTATGTCGAAGGCCTCAGTGTCTTCTGCTATGTCATCATCTCAGTCCTCTGTTGGTTCTTCCTTCAGCAAGTGGCATCATAGACTTGGCCATCTTTGTGGAGCTCGCCTCACCACTCTAGTTCAACAGGATTCCTTAGGTCATGTCACTGTTGAGTCTAGTTTTTATTGTACTGGTTGTAAGCTGGGGAAACAGCTACAACTTCATATTCCAGTAGTACCTCTCAGTCTTCTGGTCCTTTTGATTTGGTGCATTCAGATGTATGGGGTCCATCTCCTTTTGCTTCAAAGGGTGGTCATAGTTATTATGTCATATTTGTCGATGATCACTCTCGATACACTTGGATCTATTTTACGAAACATCGCTCTCCATTGATTTCCATTTATCAGTCTTTTTGCTAAGATAGTTCATACATAGTTTTCTTCTTCCATTTGTGTTTTTTCATTCTGACTCTGGGGGAGAGTATCTTTCATCAGCCTTTCGTTAGTTCCTTTTTTCTAATGGTACTCTTCCTCAGCTCTCGTGTCCTGGTGCTCATGCTAAGAATGGTGCTGCTGAGCGCAAACACCGTCACATCATTGAGACTGCTTGTACTCTTCTCATCTCCTCATTTGTTCCCGCTCACTTTTGGGCGGAAGTAGTCTCTACGGCAGTCTATCTCATCAACCGTTAGCCTTCTTCCAAGCTTCAGGGCAAGTGTCCTGGTGAGGTCCTGTATAGAGCACCTTCTCGCTATGCTCATCTTCGTGTCTTTGGTTGTGTCTGCTATGTTCTTCTCGCACGTCGTGAGCGCACAAAGTTGAGTGCTCAGTCCTGGGTTATAGTCTTGAGCATAAGGGCTATCGTTGCTATGATCCCTCAGCACGTCGCATTCGCATCTCTCGTGATGTGACCTTTGATGAGGGTCGACCTTTCTTTTATCATCCTTCTACACATCACACTCCTTCCACGGATTCCACATCTTTTTTGTGTCTACTTTCCATTCTTTCACTAAACTTGTTTTCTCCAGATACACCTTCTCCACCAGTTTCACCTTCTAGTGTCTCCTCCAGCTCTACCAGTTTCTGACGTTTCCACTTTTCTCTTTCACTATAGTCGTCGACAGAGAGTTCTTTCTGATCCCCAGCTCTCCTCCTCCACTTGACCCTCTGGCCAGTACCACTGACTTTGACGATCGTTCTACTACATCACGGTATGCCCTACGTGATCGTTCTTCTATTCAGGCACTAGAGAGATGGGGTTTTTCTCGCTTGCAGAGATGGAGCTGGTACCTATCGAGGTCGCCAAGATATACTGAGTGGTAGTTGGCTATGACAGAGGAGCTCATAGCATTAGAGTGTACAGGCAGTTGGGATCTTGTTTCGCTACCATCGGGAGTTGTTCCTATCACTTGCATGTGGGTGTACAAAGTAAAGAACAAGTCCGATGGGTCAGTAAAGCGACACATGACTCGTCTTGTTGCCCGAGGTTTTCAGCAGGCTTATGGTCAAGATTACGATGAGAATTTTGCTCCAGTTGCTCATATGACCACAGTCCGTACTCTTATTGCTGTTGCAGAGGTACACACATAAACTATATCTCAGATAGATGTCAAGAATGCTTTTCTTCACGGTGATGTACATGAGGAGGTCCATATGTAGCCACCCCTCGGTGTTGAGGCTTCTACAGGCTATGTTTGTCGCCTAATGCGTGCTCTATATGGTCTCAAGCAAGCTCCCCGTGTTTGGTTCGAGCGTTTCAGTTCTGTGATTTGAGTTGTTGGTTTCACTCCGAGTGCGCATGACCCTGCCTTGTTTATTCACACTTCTCAGCGGGGTCGTACTTTGCTTCTGTTGTATGTAGATGATATGCTGATCACAGGAGATGGCATGGACTGTGTGGCTTTTGTCAAGAAGAAATTGAGTGAACAGTTTATGATGTCCAATTTGGGACCATTTAGCTATTTCCTAGGGATTGAGGTTCATTCTGATGGTGTTAGTTACTACCTCTCTCAGCATCGCTACTTTCAGGATTTGCTTGCTTGCTCTTGGATGACTGATACTCTTACTGCTACCACACCCATGGAGCTTCACTTGTAGCTTCAACCTACAGACGGTGTACCCCTGACAGATCCTTCCTGCTATCGTCAGCTCGTTGGGAGCCTTGTCTATCTCACTGCCACCAGGCCAGACATTGCTCATATTGTTCATGTGCTCAGCTAGTTTGTCAGTGCTCCCACATTAGTCCACTATGGTCATGTTCTAAGTGTGCTGAGATATTTGAGGGGGACTGCATCCAGACGTCTGTTCTATACCAATTCGAGTAAGTTCCAGCTCCACGCTTACTCTGACTTCACTTGGGCGAGTGATCCTGCTGATCGTCGATCTATCACTGGCTACTGTATCTCTCTTGGTACTTAGCTCATTGCCTGGAAGTCTAAGAAGCAGACTGCTGTGTCACGCTCTAGTGCAAAGGCTAAGCTTTGAGCTCTTGCTGCTACCACCTTAGAGATCATTTGGCTTTGATGGCTCTTGATTGATCTAAGTGTTCATTGTGACAATCCTACACCTATCTTTTATGACAATGCAAGTGTCATTCAGATTGCTAGTGATCCTGTCAAGCATGAGCTGACAAAGCACATTGGTGTTGATGCATCCTTCACATGATCTTATTGTCAGCGGTCGACCATCGCCCTCAAGTATGTTCCCTCAGAGTTTTAAGTTGCAGATTTCTTCACTAAAGCTCAGACTCGAAAATATCATCGGCTTCATCTACTCAAACTTAGCGCATTAGAGCGTTGTATATTCTCTCCCGCACTTAGCCCATGTGACCCATGAGATCCATGTACTTTTCTCTATATATACTCTCCCATTAATGAATAAGATGCATAGTTGTAAATAGCAAAACTCTAGTCTTATTTTTCTAACACTAAGCACATCAGCCTATTATAGTACAGATGTACAAGTGTATAACCACCGTAGTTTACCTGTCTATGCTCCTTGTCTATAATAGTTTATAGACGAACTGACTTGACTTTTTGCTTGATTGAACTTTTGTGATGTATATACTTAATGCATTTTGTTATTTACATTTCAGATCCTCAGTTCTCTCAAAGTTGAGAAGTTGATCATTCCTGCTATCAGTGAACTTGTGGACACCTGGAAATCTAAATTTGGATTTAGTCCACTTGAAGTGTGTCACAAGCAAGAAGTCGAGTCTATCAGCATGTTAGTTTTTCCTGGTACAGGTCTTCTTCAAAAGCCATTGCTGAAGAAGGCCTCACCTGAGGAACACCCAAGTTCTGAAGGAGGTTGGGCACAGATAATATATCCCTTGTGTATATTTCGATTCTTCTTCTTGTACTTTTATTTAATGGTGAGTAGCCATTTATACAGCTGGTGCTGTTTTCCCTGGAGAGAAGTCTGGGAAAGCATCTCATGCGGCCAATGAAGATTCTCTTTGCTCCATTGCAAATGGTGAGACCCATTCAGAAGTCAGAGATAATGTGGACAACTGCAAAGATGCTGGCGCTTGCAACGGTGATTTTTCGCAATAATCTATTTTGTGCTTCCTTTTTTTTTGCATGTATCTTGAATTGAATCATCAGAAGATTTGTGATATCTAACAAATCTTAAAAGAGCTTGACTTGAAAGCTTAGTTTTTTTTCCCTTCGGAGAGATAGTAACCCCAGTACATATTATTTCCTAAACAATTAATGCTTCTTCCAGCCATGTTAATTGCAAGAAAAACTTCCATGTGCTGTAACATATTAATAGAGTGGTCTGAGATAATGTTCTTCGGACAAGCAATGTAGTTTTGTTCAGTACTTCACTGAAGCATATTCTGTGAAGGTGATATGAATACTGGACTGCAATATATCTTTGTCTGGTGCCTAGAAAAGGTGTATGCATGTGTACTATGATTCCCCGATTTTTATGTGGGTCCATGATTTTAAATCTTTATTGCAGATTGATGAGCTTCCTTTGCATTTTTTGGGCGAGTCAAAAGGTGTACCTGCTTCCGAAGAGACAACCTTGAGCGTTACATGGATGAAGTCATGAAGCACCCAGTTTTTTTTTATATATATAATTATTCTGTTTTGACTCAGCATGCGGTGCATCAGCTGGCAGAAAGTAACCTGAAAAAAGGGTGCGCTTTTGAAGATCCCTTGCAGCGGTACCTCGGTTGTTTTGCCCAGAATTTGATGACTCAATTGACTCTTCGGTCAAAGACTTTGGGACCAGCCTGTGCAGTACTGAAAAATGTTGACTACGACCATCTAACTTTATGTGGTATCCTCAAAGTCAGCATGTAGAACGGGGATGATAGTTTTATTCTGTGTTTTTTTTTTTGGTCATTAACTTAATACCGAAGGCCAATGGTGCCGCCAAATCTCCGTATATGTTTAATTAGCTGTTTTTTGTTAATAGCTCTGTATTTGGCAGCCCATTTTTTGCAACCAGATCTCATGTCTGTAAGAATACTGATGTATGGGCGAGCAGAAAACTGGCTTCCTGTTCTGTCATGCTGCAAGTAAATCGAAATTGAGTTTCAAACCCGAAAATCTGGTGCAAGATTTCTGTTCATGTGTTCCTCTTGAGGAAGAATGCGGTGTTGTTGGCGTAAAACAACAGGTCGCAAAGTCCAACTGAAGTGAGTTTTTTGTGGTTAGAATACGAGGAATCGCACTGCATCATGCTGGGAAGTGTTTATTCGGGATATTTCTGCTTTGTTGTTTCAATCTCTGTGTCAAGGAATTTTGCAGGTAGAAGGACTGGAATACAATTACTCCTTGAGCGTAAGGTAGTACAACTACAATGTTGCTAAGCAAAATCTACAGGTAGGCGTCGGCGGTGTTGAGGTCATCGAGGATCTTGTTCCTGACATCCTGTGAAAGCGAAGCGAAGGGTCCTGCCTTGGAGTAGAACTCTGCCAACGATCTGATGGCCCTCTCCAACGCAACATACGACTCCTGAAGCGAATTAAACCCGCAGGTAAACAAATGGTTAATCGCCCTGTATAATCACTCTCAAGATCGTTGCACATGAACAAGGTTAATGCTAAGGTTTAAATGTTGCTGTAGTTCAATTGGGAGGTGAATAAACTGAATTTCCTGACGACTGCAATCAGTGCAGCTGAAAGATGTGCATGTACGATGTACTACGTACCTCTGCGGCAACGGCCTGCTGGCCTCTCCATCCGCCGAGGAACTCCCTGATGGACTCCTTGGCGGCGTCGGCGCCCCGCCGGAACTTGGCCACGTCGCCGGCGTCGTCCTCCTCCAGCGACTCCCGGAGGGTCCTCACCACCTCCCTCGCCGCCTTCAGGTACGCCTTGGGCAGCACCTTCCCCGCCTTGGTCTTCTCGCTCGGGTCAAATATCGACTTAATGGCACCGAGGACCCCCTCGCCGCCGTCCTTCTCCTTCTGTTCCGCCCTGACGTGAGCCGCCGGCGTCGCCACCACTACCGCGGCCGCCAGGAGGGAGATGGCGTGCGCTCTCCTGGTGAGCATCACCCGCGCTCCGCCTGCACTGTTGCACGGTACGCAAGAATCAGCGTGATGAAGCCCTGGACCAACGCAACGCAAGAACAGCAGCGAGAAGAAGAAGAAGAAGAAGAAGAAGAAGATAAGTTACAGATAGGCGGCTGCTTGCTCTCTGCAGCTTGCTGCTTCGACGCGCAGCAGTAGCACTTGCTCAGTAGCGACATGGAAGAAGGGGAAGGCATCGCGCGCTAGTCCTGCGACCTCTGCGAGTCTGCGTGCACGAATGGATGCAGTGTTTAGTTGTGAGATCGATCGATGATGAGTTGATGCAAGGATAGGAGATAGTTTGGGATGCGCTTACCTTGTTCTCGCCTCTAGGTCGGATTGGAGTTCTTGTATCCAGAGCCTTATCTCCGAGATTGCAGCAATCCAGAAGACAATATTGGGGGATTTCTATGGCCCACATGACATTTCCATCATGGCCCATGACAATGCAAATAATACCATGGGCTTTCTTCGGAGACCCAAAATTGTTACATTGAAGTGGTTCGATTGGCAGTTGGCAATTGACAGATTTTCATTTGTACACGTACTAGTTTAACTAGTTTAATGCTGGTGCGTTGCTCCGGATATAAAATCGTACTCCCTCCGTTCATAAATACATGACGTTTGATTAAGCGTACAGTCAAACTTATCTAACTTTGACTAATAATATATGAAAAACTATTTAGATTGATCATGAGTGAATAGTATCATTAGATTTGTCATGATAAATATTTTCATAATATAATAATTTTGTAATTTTTATTAACAAAATCATATGAAAAGTAATGATCAAAGTTATATAAGTTTGACTGCACACTTGATCAAATGTCATGTATTTATGAACGGAAGGAGTATAAGCCAGCATGTCAGGCTGATGTTGCTAGGCCTGCCATGTGCTACGCTCTCGGTTTCGCTGCGGCGCCTAGTTTGTTGGGATAAGTGCTAAAAAATTTAGTAGTTAATTTGTTTGTTATGGGGTGTTTTTTTTTGTTTGAGATTTTTTGACGGTGGAAGAGGGAGGAGGGGAGGGAGGTGGAGAACGCATGACTAGCACTCATCGACTCGTTTTAAGTAGCAGGGATTTGCTCGTCCAAGACAAATGCATGTTCGGACATGGACCAATGATGCATGGGATTATGCATGATTGTTCGTGCTTGGTGATCATGGTGGTTAGTCATAACTTTACCCAGTCTCAAACTGGTTATGCTGTGTATATCCCCTTAATCATTGAAGCATAAACATCAAACAACATCCCGTAGGCTAGCATAGTACTACTATATAGAGTACTAGGAGGACAACGCTAGTGCTAGGGTGATGCCTCCAGATTCGCCACCATTGTTAAGGAGACTGGTGGTGTTGAGGTGACATCTTTATTAGGAAAATAACAAGTAGCAGGCATGTTCTTCTCGACACGGCAGAGTATTGGCTATAGTAAAATCAGAGAGTAAGAAAAATTTTAAGTTATGGTAAAATCATAGAGTAAGAAAAATTTCGAGCCATGGTAAAATCAGAGTCACATACGGTTTTTAATACAAACCGTCTGTGATGAGATACTTATTACAAACGGTTTGTATCAAAAACCGCCTGTGAAGTATCACAGACGGTTCGTGATACAAACTGTGTGTGATATATCATCATAGATGGTTTTTGTCTGAAACCGTCTGTGATTCGCAGCGCGGGAGTTTGAAAAATTTTGAACTAGTGCGCGGGAGGCAACATTTTTTAGAGTTGTGCTTATATATTTCCGGTTGGGACGCGCTGGGGCGAAGCTAACTAGGAGTTCAAGCATATTTTCGTCGAGCCGCGTCATCTGCTCCATTTCCGGCCGTCGTCGTCATTTTCCTTTGTCTCTCCCCGTCCGGTGAGTTATAGTTTGATTTGTTGGCTTTATGTCATCTCTAGATCCTCTAGATACTAATACTCGCCTCTCGTTGCCTAGTTCTGCTCCAAGCTCACAGTTACTGTGAACCATGCTCCGTCATATCCGCTCGCCGTCGTCAAGCTGTCCCAGAGTGGCTCCGTCATCGTCATCCACCTTCGTGAGCTCTTGGACCCTCGTGAGTGGAAGTGTAAGGCTTAAATAGCATTCACACTCCTTCTAGCTCACTGCCACCATTTAGCTTCTCGCCGCTGCTGTTGCTGCTCATCGTTGGCACAACTCCAATGACCATAGGTCTTCGTGTCGCTACCGATAACATTATGGTTGCTTTCTGGAGTCATTCGTTTTCTCTGTCGTAGTTGTGCCATTCGCGTCGCCTCTCGTCGCTGCCGGCAATGCTTTAGAATCCTTTTTTTTGCAATAGAAAAAACTATCACAGACGGTTTTATTAAATGCGTGACATAGACTATCACATCTGAGCGAAATTTGTTAGTGCCGTGTCGTGCCGAACCCGACCCGACACTATTCATGTTGTGCTGTGCCAGCCCGTTGTGTTAAGTGATATCCCAAGCTATTACGCTTTGTCGGCCCAATTTATAAATAGTGCGAATCACACCGTGCCTCGGGCTGGACCGTCCGACACGGCCATTTGGCCACCTTTGGATAGTGGTATGGCTGGAGATATACCGCTGTGCCGCAGTAAAATTTCTCGTAGAGTTGGGAGTGATTGGCACTGCATTTTAAGGTATAAAGGGCAAGGGGGATGAGGGAGGGCTCTAGAAAAGAAGGGGTTCTTGTCTTGTTGATTCCAGCCCCCTCTCTTTCCTCTCGCATCCATCCGTGGTGACTGACTAACTGGTGAGTGGCCGAATAATTTCTTCTTCTTCTATTTTTTTCTCCAATCTTGAGTCGATTTGATGCATTTCCATCATCTCCGTTTATCTAATTTGACATCGACACATCGATTCCCCTACTCTGTAATTTATCCAGTCATGCATGTATATCCAAGATTGGCTTCATAGTTGTACTTTGCTCTTCTCTGTTCAATTTTGAAATTATTTGTGAACTGTGGTCATTAGAGGCATGAACTCGATGTGTAAATTTATGCTGTGTATCTGTGTCGATGGGAGTGGGTGATATCCTGAACTGATCCATAGATCCGAACTTGATAGTGCCTTCAATCCATTAGCATTGGTGATTGGTGCGAGGATTAGGGTTCAGTCCAGTTCAGAAGGGTGGATATTTGTTGCTATACTCTTGGATTTCACTACCTGTTACTTGTCAGTATGGCTCATCAAACCCTTAGTTTCTTGTAGTGAGAGTTGGCAATGGGGGAAGTGACCCCAACAATTAAACATATATGGAGTATGCAACCAAAATTATCATTTATGTGCTTGCAATTAACCATCTTGTTTTGCATATTGTCTTTATGCAATTTTGATTTGCTTGCCGCTCATCTTGGGAATATTCCAGCTGACCGGTAGGACTCCGTTGGTGTACCTCAACAAGGTAGTGACCGGATGTGAGGCCTGTATTGCTGCCAAGCTTCAGATCATGGAGCCTTGCTCCAGTGTAAAGGATAGGTATCAAGTGCCCCCCTTCCCCCCCCCCTTTCTGATAATTGAGTTTGAGTACTTTGCGTAATTGCGTTCTGGTGGCAATGGCTTGCCGGATTGGTTACAGCATGAACACCAATGCAAAGGAGAAGGGCCTCATCACTCCAAGAAAGGTGAGAGCAGAATACATAAATCAAGTTCTAGCTTGAAATAAATTGGAGTTGTTAAGTTCAGTTACATGTTGCTTGTTTATGATGAAAGAAACACTCTTATCATCAATCACAGTCTAGCTTACTACTAGAAGACTGTTATCTGTAATATATCTCATTTGGGAAAAGCATAGCATTCAGATAGATTTCAGTGCATATTCTCGCTAGCTATATGTCAATGAGAAATGGTAGGATCACGAACAACAAAGTTAGGTCTTGAGCCTCTTGTTCAATGCAGTATGCAAGTTTTTTTAGGAATAATGCATTATGTAGTAGAACAATGAAATTCTTATAACTTGCTAATTGTTATATATATATAGTGTTATTCTCCATTGTTATGAGGGGTTATTTGCATTTTCACCTCCTGTACTTTGTATATATATATATATACTGGCCCTTTGGCCCCCTAGTAATACAAGTGCTATTCATAACATTGTATCAGAGCAAACCTAGGGTTTGTTTTCATCGAGCTGTCGCTGGTTTGTCCTTCTAGCCGTCGGCTGACTTCGCCGCTTCGCTTGCCTTCCGGATTCGGCGCGCCTTGCTTTGGCGTCGCCTCTACCGCCGCCGCCTCGGTGTCGCCCGGCGTCGCTTGGCATTGCCTCGACCGGTGTCGCCTCGTCCTCAGCGTCGCCTCGCTTCTTCCGCTAGTTCTTCTTCACGATCCGAAGTGTCGCCTCGTCTTCA
Organism: Phyllostachys edulis; assembly: GCA_036346405.1. NCBI lineage: Eukaryota > Viridiplantae > Streptophyta > Magnoliopsida > Poales > Poaceae > Phyllostachys > Phyllostachys edulis. Next base: position 14,346,733 of record CM070549.1, on the reverse strand, counting down.
CTGGTCTTCCTCGCTGGCCGGTTTCACCTCGCTTCTTCCGACCCGGAGTCGTCTACCATGCTCCGCCGCACAAGTGCCTCCGCTCGGGCCGATGCAAGCACCCGCCGCCTCCGCTCGGTCATACCCGCCGCCTCTTCCGCTTGGCCGTTGCCGCCTCACTCGCTCATGGCCGCCGCCAAGACGCAGACGGCATGATGACGCCGCCGCGTGCGCCACGCATAAGCGCTCGCGCCATTGCCGCTTCGAAGCAGTGGCGGTATCTGCGTCGCCGAATAAAGGCTTCGCCGCTGAGAGCCGGAACCGCCGCCGCCACTTGAGTGTGCAAGGGGGAAGGAAACCCTACGAGGTGAACCCCTTTTTTTGCTCCAAGTTAACAGGCCAAAGGCCTTTTTCTTAGCCGAGCGCTCGGGAAAAAAAACGTTGTTCTAATCGCCGCGCCGCCTACCAATGGGTATTGTTTCCCTCCCTCGCTGCCTGGTGATCTTCGATGGTGTTAATTACACTGACTTCGTGTCTCACATGCGTGGTCTTCGTCTCTGGGGTGTCCTCTCTGGCGATGTCACCTGCCCGCCTTGCCCTACTCCTCTGACGGAGCCCTCGCCTATCGTGCTACCCCGACAAACCGACAAGGTCATTTGCCGAGGCTTATTCGCCTTCGATGATGAGGTTTGCCTCTGCCTACCAAGAGGCTCGATTCCTACAAGGATCGATCGACCGCCTACACTCGATTGGTACGACGACGACACTCGGTTTTTGTTGTCTTCATCGCCCGTGTGTCGACCTCGGTTCTCTTACGAGGTTGTGGGACTCCCTTCGGCTTTTCAGATGTGGACTCACCTTCGTCAACGCTACGAGCCCTCTGGTGATACCCTTTACCTGTCCGAGGTCCGCCAGGAGCACTCACTTCAGTAGGGTGATGCTACTGTTGACGCTTTTTACGTTCAGAGCTCTGCTATCTGGCGTTGGCTGGACTCTTCCGACCGCTTGGCTGCCGCTCTGTCCGTCTTTGCTGGTATGCGTCTTGACTGGAGTTTCAACATGTCTACGATTTTGTTACTCGCCTTCGTCCTGAGTTTGAGCAGAGGCGTGCCCAGCTCCTTGCACGCCACCCTTGTGTCACTCTTCTGGAGGCTCTTACCGAGAGATCTGTGAGAGGAGACTCGCTTTGAGTGGTCTTTGATGCGATGCCACTCCTCTGTGCTGCTCGCCGCTCGTCGATGAATAAGTCTCGGTACTTGTTGGATAAGTCTTGTGTGTTTGCTTTTCTTGCCCTTCAAGGGCAAACATCTTAGAGGACAACATCTTAGGCGCTTTTAGGAATGACATCTTAGACTAGCATCTTAGCATATGCTTGGCCGGTTAGCGACCTATAAATTTGTATCCCCAACCCTCAAGGTTGGCATGGCATTAATGTGAGAAATAAAGAAAAATTGCCCCATCTCCAAGTGTCATCCTCCCGATGAGAGTAAGGATCTTGCTATCACCAAGTGCAAGAGTCCAAATGACTAACAAGTGGTATCGAGCCGGCCTATCTCGCAACTCCCGAGCATCTCTGCTCAATCCCTTCTCGACCTCGTTTCGGCCCAGCGGCCCCAACAACCAAGAGCGGCTCTCCTCCTCGCAGTTAGTTCCCGGTGGCGCGCCATGTCCGCAGAGGCGATCTCGGCCTTCGATGCGCCTCGAGCACGGCGGAAGAAGCCGAACTCGGCTGTGGCAGAAGGCATAGCGGCGGCGGCCACAAAGCCGCTGCGGCGGTGAAAAAGCGTCAAGTAGCGGCGGCGAAGCGGAGGTGGAAGCGGCGGCGGCGGCACGGCAGCGTCTGCGGCGGCAAAGAATGAGGTCGAGGTTCTCTGGCGGCGAACAAAGCAGCTCCATCTCTGCGATGAGCAATAGCAGACGCGACCTTGAGCGGCTGGAGAGGGAGGCGGCATGAGCGGAAGCGCGATGGGCAACGCGACGCCCATGAGCGCGGGCGGCGGCCAGACGGTGGAACGCAGCGGGCGCGCTCTGGAGGAAACAGCGCCGCAGCGATTCGCGTCTGGTCGACGGAGAGCGCGGCCTTCCACAGCGACGCGGCTCTCTCCCCGGTTGATACCGTAGCCACCACGAGTACCAGTTGTCGTCGAGGGCGTCGGCCCCGGGCGGGTGGCCTACCCTCACCAAGACCAACTACGTCGAGTGGGCTGCGGTGATGAGGTAAGGCTCCAGTCGCGGCATATGTGGGATCTGATCCGATGCGGAGGCGTCGACTCGACCAAGATCGACGGTATTGGATGCTCTCATCGCCGCGATCCGCCGAGATGCGCTTCGCTTACCAACAAGCGGATCGCCAAAGAGGCTTGGGGCGCCATCGCCGCAAAGACGACGGCGGATCGCGCGCAAGTCTACATTGCGAGGCACTACGCGCGGAGTGGGAGAACACAGCCTTCAAGCGGTGAGGGCGATGATGACTTTGCTCTCTCCGTCTCAACACTCTGTTGCGAAGTTAGTGCGATTCGGCGGACGACACCTACGGTGAGAGAGGCGTGGAAGCTCTTCCATTGCGTCCACGAGAAGTACAAGCGAGATGGCTCGCTCGTCGAGTCTCTGCTGAACCTCTCCACGATGACGATCGAGGCGTTAGGTCGCCTCAAGGTCGTTGGCGGCGATGAGCCATGGCGTCTCTCGGGACCCGTCACTATTAGCGGAAGCTCCTCCTCGCTCGGGAGCGGTGGTGCGGCCAAGGTGACAGAAGAAGGGAGCCTTCTTCCACGACAAAGTGCATAAGCGTGGCAAGCAAAAGCCGAAGATGAGACAACTCTTGCCACAGTGCGGCAAGCCCGGTCATTGGGCCAAGGATTGTCGCGACCACGAGGTGATGACCGTGAGGCGCCAGGCGGCTGGCTGGCAAGCAAAAGCGACGACGAGGCGACTCTTGCCTGGCTGCGGCAAGCTTGGTCATTGGGCCAAGGATTGTCGGCAACCACGACGCTGCCAGCCCACGTCACAAGAAGGAGGAGGGAGGAGCCGGCTCTGTTCATTGCTCATCGCGAGCATCGAACTACCTCATTTGCACCGCCGCGCGTGACCTTCCTCCACCTTTGACGAGCCAAAAGCACATGCCCTCCTCGGCGGCAGTTAAAGAACGACAAGACCGGCGGGTGGTGCCTCGACACCGGCGCCACCCACCACATGACCGGGCGGCGGAGTTCTTCTCGAGCTCGACTCAAGCGTTCGAGGCTCCGTCAAGTTTGGGGGCGCCTCGGCGTGAAAATCAAGGCGTCGGCTCGTCATCTTCACCGCCGTGTCTGGCGAAAGCACAGTCGCCACCGGCGTCTACTACATCCCGATCTGCGAGAACTCCATCATCGGCTTGGGGATACTGGATGAGAACGGCTCGCGTGTCGAGATCGAGCACGAAGTCTTTGCGGATTTGGGATCTTCGCCGCCGCCTTCTTGCCAAGGTAACGAGGCGCAAATAGACTCTACATCCTTCACGTGCGGTGGCACAACCCCTCTGTCTCGCCGCTCGTCGGGACGACGAGGCGTGGCGAGGCACGAGCGCTTTGGGCACCTTCACCCGAGGCCCAGGCGGCTCCTGCCGCGGAGATGGTGCGAGGCCTGCTGTCCCTTGACCATGTGGAGCGATTCTGCGACATCTGCGTGTTACGGCGAAGCGGCGACTCCCTTTCCCGAAAGCGAGTTTCAAGCCAAGGAGAGGCTCGAGCTTCGTGCACGGGACTTGTGTGGCGGTGACACCGGCCACACCGGGAGACGACGCTACTTCACGCTACTCGTCGACGACCTCTCCCGCTACATGTGGGTGATGGTCCTCGGCGAGCAAGGGAGAGGTGCGGGCGCCATCAGCGCGACGCAGTCTGCTGCGGAGGCAGAGCGGCCAGAGGCTGCGCGTCTCGCGCGCCAGATTCAATGGCGGCGAATTCACGGTATTTGGTCGCGTCGATCTTGTCTTGATGAGGGCATTCAGCGCCACTACTACCGCGCCGTCTGACCGCGCAGCGAAGCGGCGTCGTCGGCAGCGCAACCAGACGGTTGTGGGGATGGCTCGGGCCCTCCTCAGCGAGAGGGATGCCATTGTCTTCTCGGGAGAGGCGGTGGTACTGCCGTCTACATCCTCAACCGCTTCGCCTACCAAGGCACTCGGCGGCGGGGCCGTGACGAGGTTTGGCATGGGCGCCAGCGGCGGTTTCTCACTTGCGGGTCTTGGCTCCCTCGCGTTCGCCAGGAGCTTGGCCGCCCGGCAAGCTCGGCGACGAGAGCACTCGGGAGTGTTCGCCGGCTCTGCGGAGGGCTCAAGGCCTACCGATCCTCGACCACGACACACACAAGGCGTCCGCATCTCGCGTGGCGTTGTGTTCGACGGCGGCGAGGGTGGACATGGGACAAAGCGGTGGGCGGCGATTGACTTCGATTCCCGTGGACTTCGTTGTCGACTACGTCCATTTCGAGAGCGGGAGCTAGCGGCTTCGTCTTCACCGAGCTTCGACATCTCGCTTCGCCACCAGCTCCCGGCGAGTGCTCCACCACCGGCACCGCCTCGCCCACTCTTCACCACGGCCACTCCTCAAGACCGGCCACCACTCTCTGCCGGCGCCACACCACCGGATCGGCCCCAGCAACCGGTCCACGGCAAGCGGCGCAAGACGGTGGAGTTCGCATTCGCTGCCCCACGAGCGAGATCGCGTCGACGCTTACCACGACGGCGAGCCTCTGCGCTGCGTACCATGGATAACATCTCGGCGAAGCCGCCTGCGTCCTCGATCGGCGCAAAGACGATTTCGAGCATGAGCGCGACTTGGCGCGGCGACGACGGCGAGCCGCTCTTTTGCCGAGGCGAGGGAGCGGCGTGGCGTGTCGCGATGAAGCAAGAGATGGGCGCCGTCGAAGCGGAACCGGACGTGGGGTGGCGGATCTTCTGCCGGCCACCACGCGATCACCCTTAAGTGGGTGTTCAAGTTGAAGCGGGATGAAGCCGGCGCCATCATCAAGCACAAGGCTCGCTTGCCAGGCACGAGGCTTCATGCGGCAGGAGGGATCGACCGACGACGCCGCACGCGCCGTCGCGCATGGAGTCCGTTCGTCTTCTCCTCGCACTTGCAGCCCAGGAGGGTTGGCACGTCCATCACATGGACGTCAAGTCCGCCTTCCTCAACGGCGACTTGGAGGAGGTCTACGTCCGTCAGCCGCCGGGATTCGTCATCCCCGGCAAGGAGGGCAAGGTCCTCCGCCTACGCAAGGCCCTCTACGGCTTGCGGCAGGCACCACGAGCCTGGAACGCTAAGCTGGACTCCACCCTTATGCAAATGGGGTTCAGCAGAGCGCACTGCAGGTGCGGTCTCACCGGCGGGCAAGGGCGGCAACGCCTGGCGGTGGCGCTCGTCGGCGACTTGGTGATCACCGGCTCCAAGGAGGCCGAGGTCGGCGTTCAAAGCGGAGATGAAGACCGCCTTCGGATGAGCGACTTGGGGCTCCTCTCCTACAGGGATCGAGGTCCACCAGGCAGCTCCATATTTCCTTCGCCAGATCGCCACGCCAAGCGCATCGTTGAGCCGGGCGGGCTCGCCGATCGCAACCCAGCCCCACACTCCTATGGAGGAGAGGTGTCGAGCCGCGACAAAGACGGCGGAGGAGGTGGGACGCGACGCGATCTGCGGCGCATTATGGGCGACCTTCGCTACCTTGTCCACACGCCGGACTTGGCGTTCGCCGTCGGCACGTCGGTCGGTTCATCACCGACGACGGAGCATCGGCGAAGCCGTGAAGAGGATCCTCCGCTACGTTGCGGGCACCTCCGACCACGGCTTGCACTACGAGGTGTCGCACACAAGACTTCGCCTGGTGCGACAAGCGACCACACAGCGACATCGACACCAAAGAAGAGCACAAGCGGGATTCTCTTCTTCCTCGGCAAGTGCCTCGTTAGGCGGCGATCGATCAAGCGGCGGTGGTGGCCTTGTCAAATTGTGAGGCCGAGTACATAGCGGCCTCCACCGCTTCGACTTCAGCGCCTCTGGCTCGTTCGATCGCTTGGTGATCTCCTCGGCAGAGACATCTGAAGCGGTGGCGCTTCGGGGTGGGCAACAAGTCGCTCTGCTCGCAAAGAACCCGTTTTCCATGAACGGAGCAAGCACATCCGGGTGAAGTACCACTTCATCCGAGGTTGTTGGATGAAGGCAACATCAAGGCGAGCTACATCAACACCACGGATCGACTTGCGGACACCTTTCACCAAGCCTCTTGGGAGGTCAAATTCCTCGAGCTCTGCTCCGGGATCGGGATGGTTCAACTCTCCCACAAGGCGCGCGACAAGACTTAGGGGAGAATGATGAATAAGTCTCTGTACTTGTTGGATAAGTCTTGTGTGTTTGCTTTTGCCGCCCTTCAAGGATGACATCTTAGAGGACGACATCTTAGGCGCTTTTAGGACTGACATCTTAGGCGCTTTTAGGGCTGACATCTTAGACTAGCATCTTAGCATATGCTTGGTGGTTAGCGACCTATAAATTTGTATCCCCAACCCTCAGGTTGGCATGGCATTGTGTGAGAAATAAAGAAAAATTGCCCCATCTCTAAGTGTCATCCTCCCGATGAGAGTAAGGATCTTGCTATCACCAAGTGCAAGAGTCCAGCGACTAACATCGTCCACCTACTACACCGATCGCTTTCGACGCTTTCAAAGACTTGCTTCCTCCTGCAACGGCCACAGTGGTGGTGGCCGCCTCCATCTGGCGGTGGTCGTCCTCATCGCTCTCTCTATGCGACAAGGTCACCACATTGAGTCGGTGCTAGAAGCGGCGACATCTTTCACGCCATTCTTCTATTAGCACTGCCACTGGTGCTTCTACATCGACGTTTGCATCAACTCCTTCAGCAATTTCTCTCATCGGCGAGGAGATAGCGGACTTGGACTTTGCTTGCCGCTTCGTGTTTTCCCTCGGCAGTTCTCGCATGTTACGCTCATCGACTTTTAAGACGCTGCAAAACCACCCCTACACGATCGGTACCTCCCGTGGATTCTTGATTACGGAGCATCTTTTCACATGACTTGATTCTTCCACTCTGTCTTTCATTACACTTCTTGATTCCCTGTTAGTGTTCTTCTGCAGATGGTACCTCTCTTTACATCTCGTCGAGGACCTCTTAGCAACTCATCTTTTTATGTTCCTTCTGTTGCTTATGTTCCGCGCCTTACCATGCAGCTTCTTTCTGCTGGGCAGATTACTGACCTTGGTTGTCGGGTCATTCTTGACTCTGACTCTTGCTATGTTCAGAACCGCCACACGGGAGCTCTGGTTGGTTCGGCCTCGGCGCTTTGACTCACAGCGTCTCTGTGAGCTTGGTCGCTTCACCTTCCTTCCGCTACCATCGTCATTTGGCGTCTCTCGCATACACTCACTCGTCCTGACTCTTTCGGCGGTGGCATCACCGTCTTGGTCATCTGTGTGGATCTCTGCTCGTCGTCTTTAGTTCATTGTGCCCTTCGGGTGCATCTCGAGAGATGTGTCTTTAGATTGTCGGTGTAAGTTAGGTAAACAGATTCAGCTTCCTTATCCTCATAGTGAGTCAGTGTCTCAGCGTCCTTTTGATCTTGTTCATTCAGATGTTTGGGGTTCGACTCCCTTCGTTCGGTGGCGTCTGTTCGCCACTGGTCTGTTTCTCAACTTGATGTCAAGAATGCATTTCTTAATGGCGAGTTGCGTGACGAGGTCTACATGCATCCGCCACCTGGGTATTCTGTTCCTAAGGGCATGGTCTGTCGCCTTTGTCGCTCTCTCTATGGCCTTAAGCAAGCCCCTCGTGCTTGGTTTGAGTGCTTCTCTTCTGTGGTCACTGCTGCTGGATTTTCAGTTAGTGATCATGATCCTGCGCTCTTTGTCCACACTTCGTCTCGTGGTCGGACTCTTCTTCTTCTGTATATTGATGATATGATCATTACCGGAGATGATTCTAAGTACATTGCCTTTGTCAAGGCTTGTCTTAGTGAACAGTTCCTTATGTTGGATCTTGGTTCTCTTCGTTACTTCCTTGGGATTGAGGTTACTTCCACTCCAGATGGTTTCTTTATGTCCCAAGAGAAGTATATTAAGGATCTTCTTGATCACACCTCTCATCGATCGAACAGTCTTGTTGAGACTCCCATGGAGCTCAATGTTCACCTCCGACCCTCGATGGCGAGCCTCTTTACGATCCGACTCGCTTATCGTCATCTTGTTGGGAGTCTTGTCTACCTTGTTTGTTACTCGTCAGGATATCACTTATCTGATCCACATTCTGAGTCAGTTCGTCTCTGCTCCCACTGAGGTCCACTACAACCACCTTCTTCGAGTTCTGCGATACCTTTGTGGGACTATCTCTCGCCGTCTCTTTTTTCCCCACTCCAGCTCATTACAGTTTCAGGCTTATTCGGATGCTACTTGGGCCAGCGATCCCTCTGATCGCGGTCTATCTCTGCTTCTTGTGTTTTCTTGGTGGTTCTCTCATTGCACGGAAGACGAAAAGCAGATCGCAGTGTCCGTTCGAGTCGCAGAGATCGAGTTGTGAGCTATGACTCTCTTGACAAAGCAGAGATTACTTAGCTACGGTGGTTACTTGAGGATTTTGGTGTTTACGTCACTACACCGCTCCTCTCTTGTCGAACAAAGACAAGTGCTATCAAGATTGCCGTGACCTGTAAAGTATGAGCTCACCAAGCATATTGGTGTTGATGCTTCCTTCATGAGGTCTTGTGTGCATGATCAGGTGATTGCTCTTCAGTGTGTGCCTTCAGAGCTTCAGATAGCGGATTTCTTCACGAAGGCCCAGACTCGAGCACAGCACGGCTTCTACCTCTCCAAACTCAGTGTTGTTGATCCACCATGAGTTTGAGGGGTGTTAGAGATATATGTATAGTGTGTTATTCCCCATTGTTATGAGGAGTTATTTGCATATTCACCTCCTGTACTTTGTATATATATACTGGCCCTTTGGCCCCTGGTAATACAAGTGTTATTCATAACACTAATATCTGATTTTTCCTTGGTTGGAAAAAGCCTAATTGTTTTAAGTAATGTTGTGTGTCATTGGACTACATATCCACTATGAGACAACTGGACTTGAGATTTGGAGTGCCACCCTAGGGAAAGTTGATATCCTTGTGGCTGGCATAGGAACTGGCGGTACAATCATTTGAACAGGAAAGTACCTCAAGTAGCAGAACCCTAAGATCAAGGTGACTTGACTTTACTAATGTACATGGGTTGCATGGTTTTATGGTTTCATGTATGTGCAATGGTGATTTAGTTATTGTACTAATTTTGTCTTAAAAGATCTATGGCGTGGAACCGACAGAAAGTGCAGTTTTATCTGGAGGAAAACCTGATGAGATATTGTTCCCTACCCTTCATCGACACTCTCTTCCAATGTCTATATAAACGACAAAATATTTTGCAGTGCGCTTTTTACACCTGGAGTTGCATCACTTGCATTAAGACATTATCATAAGTTCATAACACTAGTAAGTAGTAGCACTAGTACTATTTTACTATTTGTCATGCATAAATATTGTTTATAGAAAGAGCTTCAGAAAAATAGAGTGCATAGTATGGTAGCAGTTCTCCCATTTGATCTAAGCACTTAGCTGCCTTGATTCTGTTGAACCACCATCATGTTATCACTATTCCATGTTTTGGATTTCAGGTCCACACAAAATCCAAGGTATTGGTGTTGGCTTTGTTCCTGGTGTCCTTGATGTCAATATCCTCGATGAAGTGATTGAAGTAAGCAACTAAACCCAATTCCTTGGTACAATTCACTGATCATACGGAAAAGATCCTGTATTCTTTTTCATTTTCTGTAAATAGGGGAATGCAGTATTTGCTGCAAAACTGGCTATCAGACAAACCGCGTACAAATAAGAAGAACGACAAATCAACACAAACTGCTTCCTTCTCTCACAACCAAGTTTCCATTGAATACACAGTTCATCTGACAAACTGTTTGTCACCTCCAAAGTTCTGACTCGACCACCCGATCCACACCTTGGCACAAAGATCAACAAATGCTTGGAATCTGATTACTCCACTGTCCTGAATGATTTCTTGCATTTCACTCTGCTAGGTCTCGAGTGACGAAGCCATTAGCATGGCAAAACAGCTCGCGTTGAAAGAAGGGTGTTGGTGAGCTCATATCCCTTCAGAATTTACTGAACTCTGCTCTAGTATATCGGTGTATCCTATGCTTCGTCGTTTAAGATGCTTTCTTGGTGATTTGTTTCGGGTTGGGATTTCATCGGGTGCAGCTGCAGTTGCTGCCATCAGGGTTGCGCAGAGGGTCGAGAACAAAGGGAAGCTCATAGTTGTAAGTTCCGTCCGAAATTTGTTTCGTCAGTCACAACGCTCTGTTACAGTAGGTGTGGTTTTACATCCTAGAGATACTTCTGGATGTGTTTGCTCTAACATGTTCACCATCGGTTGCACTTGCACTTGCACTTGCAGGTCGTCTTCCCGAGCTTCGGCGAGCGCTACTTGTCGTCTGTTCTCTTCGAGTCGATCAAAAAGGAGGCTCTGAAAACATGGTCTTCGAGCCATGAACTTGTCAATATGTATGCGATCGTGTACCCATGATATGGGGCGTGTAAAAGCCGGGCACTTGCATTTCTCTGACCACAAAAGCTTGCATTCGCTTCATCTGAATAAAGAACTTCTTTCTGCAAATTTATTTATGGGATCTGATTCACTTCAATGATATTGAATGAGCGCCTACCAATTTCCAAGCCGATGCCTATCATAACTCATAAGGGGTAAAACTAACTATAACTATAATTATGATTGTTCTTGCATTTTTTTGCATCAAATTTGGCTCAAAACGCAGGTGGAAACGTGCCGGTGAAGGCCAGCCCGACCCAACGATGCAACGACCGAAAGGCGTACTTATTTTCCTCATCTTTATGGGACGTCCCTTTTATTTGCCACCGGCCAAGGGAAAAGATTCACGCCTGTGGGCCACCGCCGAGAAGTTGAGTTCACGGCGGGGCCACGCGACAGTTCTATGTTCTGAGTTCGATTTTTTATTTATTAAATAACCTTTTTTTAAAATTCTATTTTAAAGTTAACCCGCGAACTTTATTTTCAAATCTGACCCCTTTGATCACACCACCACCTATGGCGTGACAAAACAACGCTGTCATGTTAGGGCACGCTCTTGTCACGCCATAGATGGTGGCGTGACAGTGTTATTTGCTCAAACCACGACCAGTGGCGTGACTAAAAGTGCTATTTTGTGGATTTATCCTGTGACGTGACAGTGTTGTTTTGTCACGCCATGGGTGGTGGCGTGACCAAAGAGGTCAGATTTGGAAATAAAGTACGCCGCAGGTTAACTTTAAAATAAAATTTTAAAAAAGGTTAATTAATAATAAAAAGTTCTCTAAGTTCTGACCAAGGGTCGTAACGTATGGTATGGATAGGTTGTGGCTAGATTCTCTAGCGTTTGAAATATGCGATTTTTTTTAAAAAAATTTGGGCAGGAATTGAACTGTTTCTCATGAAAATCTTATGAATTCATGCGTTCCTAACGAGACCATGTATAAAGTATTAAGGGTCACTACCAGAAACCATTAAATTCCCGAGTGCCTATATATTTTCCGAGTGTTTGGACGAAAACACTTAGGCAGATCCCGAGTGTTTCATAGAACACTCGGGAACACTCGGGACGAGAAGCCAACACTCGGTAGAATTAACTTTCCCGAGTGTTTTCCATAACACTCGGGAGAAAAAAAAATAATCCCGAGTGTATCGAAACGGAAACACTCGGGAACTATTTTTTTTCGTCGCGCCCATTTTTTCCGTCCCCACTTTGTCGTCGTGCTCATTTTTTCCCGTCCCCACTTTTCCGTCGCGCCCATTTTTTCCCGTCCTCGCAGTTCCACAATCTCTTCTAATCCCCAATCTCTTCCTCACTCCTTCCTCCCGAGCTGGCCTTCGCCGACCCGGCGGCTTTGCTCTGGTGCTGGTGCCTTGCCGCCTCCGGCCTCCCCGACAGCAAGACAAACCGTCTCCTCGCGCCTCCGGCATAGCGCGTCGGATCTCTTACGGCCGTCTCCTCGACCCGGCTGCGGCGCTCCGTCTCCATCGGCCTGACTCACCGCCGCCACAACCCAGCACCCGATGCCGCCATGCCTCGGCGCCGTCGCCTTCTGCCATCCGTCCGCTGCTGCCATGCATGCGCCGCGCCATGGGACTCCACCGTCGACTCACCCTGGCGCCTCCCGCTCCTCTGCCGACCTTCTGACCACCGGCGACAAGTCATTGTCCAGCCACTTTTGGTCCCCTCCTCCTTGCCCTCTGTGTGTTTGTATAAATGCCTCAAAGAATGTTTTGTTTCTCTACAGGTGGAGCTCGCCTCGGCCACCCCCTGTCCCTTCCACCTGTGCTCAACCACCGTCGCCAGCTTGCCACAAGCCCGCCCGAGCTGCGCCGCCTCCACCTTAAGGCCGCCTCGCTCGTCTGCGATTCTCGATTCGTCATGGTCGGCATTGCCGAGTTCCTCGCCACGGCGTTGAGCATGCCCGAGCCATTCGGCTTTGGTGTTTTGTCGTTGCTATTCATCGTTTGATACCCATCTTTGTTAGCTTGACTTCATTTCTCTACATTGTGCTCTCCATTGTGTGTTTGATTAGCATGTCAATTAGCATGAGTAGTTTAAGCAAGATGAAGGCTAATGGATTTTGATTAGTGAGATTAGTATAGAATGATTTTGCAAAGGCATGGTTTAGGTTTAAGCTGTATCAAAGTTTTGTTGGCTGGCTTAACTGAATGCTCCCTGGTAGTGGATGGATCTTGAAGGTTAATCAAGAAAATGCTAGAAGTATGACCTTATACATATGAGCAGCCTTGTATGCTATTTGGATGTTTAGTAGCTGGCAGTGGATCTTTTGCAAGATAGATGACTAGAGAGATTAATCTGGATACCTTATAAAATCAATATCTTTCTTCTATAGTTTTTATAATTTGTTTGGAGATTTTTGGAGTTCTGGTGTTTATTCGTTGTTTTTCGCTTGGGCAGTATTTATCGTTAGATGACGTTGATGCGAGAGCGCAATCGAGACGATAGAGAGAATGTCCAGAATTATCAGCAAGCAAAGGCAAGCACCCCCTTTGATCATATTGATCCCAGTATTTTACTTAATGTACTTTGTTTTGCAACTGTATGTATGCATGCTATTTTAGAAATTATGTTCGTGGGTAGAAGTAGTTAAATTCCTAATTGTAGCATTACCTTCCTTGAATGTTGATATCACATTATTCCTCTGTTGCTTAGGATATATGTATGTATGGGAAATTTTCTATTGTAGGTTAGATCGATGCTTAGCTATGCTAGTAGTTGTAGTCGAAAGCGGTTGATGGAGCTAGTCCATCGGCCAAAGAGAATTGATTATGCTGAAATTTGAGGATTGTGTTAAATTAAATTTTGTTGGACTTGGACGGGTGATAGGTTGTGTTCTTTCTACCAAACCACAAATTGTTGTTGTTACTAGGGGCATCCATGGTTCAGTTGCGAACGATAACCTGCCATGTGGTGTTTCCTATTGTTGATGTTGCCGGGGTCACCCATGGCTTGCTTGGTTCACGCATCCCCTTAACCCTTACTCCCTCCTCTTCCACTGATATTTAGGTTTCTATGTTTTTGACTTGCTTTTATTCAATTGATGCTTGATTTGTTGCACTAACGTATGCTGGTTTATGCTCATGTATGGTGAGATGATTGGGATGGCTACTGAGGGTATTGGATCGCTGGTATACTGAGGTAATATCCCCCCATTAATCTCTCTCTCTCTCTCTCTCTACCCCTTGCTCTGAGATGTTTATTGATGATGGATGTGCCACTGTGAGTTCGGCTTTGGGCAGAACTGTTAGTGGGGAAACTGGGGAAAAATTGGAAAAAGATAGGTATTTTCTTAACTAATGTAGCAGCAAGAAAGTTGATTTGTTATTCTATTTTCTACTACCATTGTGCTCTGTGTTAAAATTTACTTGCCACTGAACCCTCCAAGGTCTGTTCATGTAGTTCATTCTTTTCCTATGGCATGCATTCGTGCTTTTACTGATTGAGAAAATATATTACATTGGATAACAATGAGATCGTTGTTCTTGTAGGATTAAACATATGTTGATCACTATATTGAAACGATGTTTCCTTGCAATGCTCCCCAACCTGACATGTACTGAATACAACATCAATGTAGCTAGGTATGCAGTTCAATATTTGTATCCCAAAAATATCTTCCAGCTAATGTATGGCACTTTTGCTTCACACCTTTTTAGGTAGTCTGAAAACTTAGCCTTAGTTTCTTGAGCAATGCAACAGAAAGATGTGCATCATGTTTCTTTAATTGATGCATCATATTTGATATTTCTTTAAGATCCTATGGAAACCAAGACTAAATAGGCTCTATCTTCCAATTGGGTTGATACATTTTTTTTGCTTTATGTGTGTGACTAAGAGCATCTTTTTCCTTTATATGAAGGTTGTACTTCCTTTGAGAGATATTGATGATGTAATTCTTATCCTACTCGTTTTTTATGTGATTTGTCCATCACTTTCTTGCTACACATGTAATGCAGATAAGGAGAAGCCAGCATACAGTTATTAACCCAGCAATTATTGCCTTGTTGCTTGAAGGGAGTTCTTTCAACATACTATCAATTTATTTGTGAATCATCATAAGCTAATCACGTTAGCATCAATATCCCATCTGCTATAGGTTTATCTTTGAATTGTTGATTCTCGCTTTCCTCTACTCCTATTTTTGGAAAATATCGATTTGTCACTTAAGCATTTTCTCCCAATAGAAACCTCATTTGTGTGTACTCCAAAAGCATATGAATGATTTCCTGAGCTAATTGAGATGAGCAGGAGGGCAAATACTCAAGTCTCAAGGAGGTGGCTTTGCTTTTACGGTATTCTTCCCTTACAATAACATGTTAGTTTTCACCCTTTTTCCTATGGATAATAAGTCTCTTTGACCGGATGTTTAACCATGACTACTTATACTAAGTTGGGACAGTGAATTTTAGTGAAACACATGGTACAATTGTTAGTTTTATAACATGTCAAAGTTAGCATCTAGTGCTAGCGCAATGAGGATTATTCATTGTGGTCAAATGCACATAGCGTTAAAGAGATGATGGGTTCATAAGTGTCTTTTCGTGTTCAGCATTATGGGTTCATAAGTAATCTTTTTGTTCTCTTTTAAGGCAAACATATGCTCAATTGAGATCACCTTTTGCACGAGGTTATCTTTACTGTTTTCTTACATGAGCTTGATAATGCTTATCTTTCATGATATTATGTAGTGGCGGTTCACAGATAATTTGGAAATGGTTGCAGCATTGTCGCAGAGCTTTCAGTCATTATATAAGACAGAGGTTTGTTATTCCTATCTGTCTCTGTAGCATCTTGCTTTTTTGTTCATCCTTCAGGGACGCATAATTTTAGTTGTACCATATCTGATGGTAACCTTCTATTATATTATACTCTCACAAAATGGATTAGATTATGCTGATGGATAAAGATAATATAATGGCTGCCTGTCACCATTTCTTTGATTTACTACTAACTACTAGTTAACTTCTCTATATGGTTTGGACCACCTACTTTTTAACTGGTTAAAGATCGTGTTTAACCAGTTGTAATTCTAAAACTTTAATCCATGCTTCCTATGTTGTTTGGACAATGCTCCAGTACCCGCTTTCCACCAAGGAAAACACAGAAGTGTCCTTATGCTGCCATTTTCTGTTGGTGTGCCATTTTGTGTGAAATATTCACAGTAGTTCTTTCCCCAGACCTTGTGCAACTCAATTGCAGTAACTGTGTTAAAGTAGTTATGCCATTCTCCTTGGTGCTGAGACTCTCAGTGGTTTATATCCAGTTGAGACTATTTCAACAGTGGGCAAAATTTGTGCTAAGGTAAATTTTATTTCTAGTTCTATGTTTTCTTGGTAAACAGTTCATGCATTTTCAACAAGTAGATCTTTACTCTAATGGAATTGCATGGTTTCAGATTTTCTCTCTGCATCTATTTAGCATCGTTGATTTAGTGATACATGTTCATCAATTGTTTCACAGTGAGAAGGTTTTCAACGAGATTTATACTTCAAGCTTAGTTGTGAAATATGTGGGAGAACCCATGACCGACTTGGAGTCTATTGCTTCCTCTGCAGTATGTTCTTCGTTTCTTCTCTTGTTCTAACCATTGTTTTACATTCACATGGGTAAAGTTTTTCTGTTTCCCATTGATTCAAAGACCACAAAGTCTTCAAGAAACATTGATTTCTTAGTTTGAAATAGTTCCATACCTATTTTCCAGGTGCGAGTTGCTATCAAAGTTAAGGCTTCTGTCATCATTTGCTTCACCTCATTTGGACGGGCTACATGGTAGAAAGAAATGAATACCGCTGTGCCAAGAAGTTCCTAAAGCACTCCATGAGGGTGTTCTTGCCCCTGTCAAGTTTCTAACCTTGGGGCTTTTATCAGCATCAATCTGTAATCCTTAAAGATTTGAGTACTTCTTGAGGAGATGAGAGTCATTACGTTATCACTTGAACCGACTTCTGGTTATCAAGTTGAATAAAATTACGCTAAATTCTTTTATCCAAGGCTTCTTCCTTTTATGTGCTACAGTGTTACTTAATAGTTCGATATATTTTGATCTCTCACCGAGAAGAGTTAGTATTTCTGAATCTTTTCATGTTCTTGATTGTATCATGTCTCAGTCCAATTCATGAATTACATGAATATATACCTGAAACTGTTTATTTCCCAAGTGTTAGCACGGAAACACTCGGGAAAAATATACTATTCCCGAGTGTCAGCACGAAAACACTCGGGAAAAATATACTATTCCCGAGTGTTCTTGTCGACATACACTCGGGAAAGTATTCCGTTATGGTGGTGAACCCGTTGTGCGAACTATTCTCCCGAGTGTTTTATTTTTCCCGAGTGTACGCCCGAACACTCGGGAAAGTTATTTTTCCCGAGTGTAAATCTTGGAACACTCGGGAAACCATTTTTTCCCCGACTAAACTATCCCGAGTGGTTTTTCCCGACGGCCGACCTTCGGGAATTAATTTCCTGAGTGTTTTTCGGACTTTCCTTAGTGTTTCGGGCACTCGGGAAAAGAAAGGATTCTGGTAGTGGGTGAAGCTACAATTAACGCTTGTTGGACGACTGTAGATAAATATTAGACAAGAGAAGAAGCTTGCATTGGCTACTATAGGTATTTGTCGCTATTACATGTAAACGTGAAAGTCTTAGCAGCGGTGGGGTTTGAGATTTGCAGCCCCTTATAGACAAATTCCTAGCTTTGCTACTATATATTGCGATTAGGAAAAGAATGTAGAAGTGATAATTGAGTGTAGAGTTTAAATAACCCTAAAGTCGGCTTTTCAAAATTAAACCTAACATTTTGAATTGTGTTAGTCAAAATGAATTAAATTTGTACCATATAACTATATACTATACTATAGTCCACATTAGATAGCGACCGGTTATAATACCATACCGATGCACGCTTATAACAATGATCATCTTTCTCTATTGCTTTTAAGTCGCATGTTTATAAAAACAATATTGTTCTACATAGCCAATTATGATATTTATTAAAAATCTAGCATTACTATGATCCTAGTCATGCTATAATTATCTGTCAATCTGCACTAGCTCATATAACCCATGAAAGTGAGCATAGCATGTGCACCACACCAATGAGGAAAGGGAAAATTAGCTCAGTGACATCGCGTTAGAGCGTAATCGGAGGAACGCCACTCCGTTTGTAACACACTGGAAAATAACATCGCGAATACAAAAAAATTAGACGAATGACATCGCCGCCAATTACTTTTGTTTCCAGAATTTTTAAAATATAGAAACTGAGCTCAAAAAATTATCAATTTTTTTATGGAGCCTCCCGACACAATTTAATTGCTTGTGTATTTTTTTTCAAAACTTTATACGTTCTGATTTTGTCTCTAAAATTCATTTAAGTATACTGTTTATAGGAATTTTTTAATATAGAAAATAAAGTCCTAACATTATGAATTTTTTTCAGGTTCCTTACATAGTGGATTTAATTATATAATTTTTTTATAATTTTTACAAAATTAATTTATGCAATTTTATAATGTCCTTACATTATGAAATATTAGAGCCCTCACACAATGGATATTATGAAATTACATTACTTAATTTTGTAAAATTCTGGAAAAATTACACAATCAAGTTCACTATATAAGGAGCTTGAAAAAATTCATAATGTTTGAACCTTATTTTCTATAGTAGAAAATTCCTACGAACAGTATACTTAAATGAATTTTAGAGACAAAATCAGAACGTATAAAGTTTTGAAAAAAAATACACAAGTAATTAAACTGTGTCGGGAGGCTCCACAAAAAAAATTGATAATTTTTTGAGCTCAGTTTCTATATTTAAAAAATTCTAGAAACGGAAGTAACTGGCGGCGATGTTATTCGTCTAATTTTTTGGTTTTCGCGATGTTATTTTTCAGTGTGTCACGAATAGAGTGTCGTTCCTCCGATTATGCTCTAACACGGTGTCACTGAGCTAATTACATTGCGGCTGCCAGCGTGGGTAGTGCCTTGGGGTGGCCGTAGCAATTCCGACTTTTTCCCACCAAAAGGGAGGCTCGAACCAGCTCACATCCCGCGACCGCCACCCCACTCCTTCCAAACCAGCTTGTATATTCCTTTCCTTCCTTCCTCCCTCCCTCCCTCTGCTTTCCTTTCCTCTTGCCATCACATCACATCGCTTGCTCTGCCTCTGCCTTCTCCTTTCCAGTTGTTCGCGTGCGCATTTGCAACAACCCATAGGATCTTCCTGTAGTACAAGGCTCTCTAGTTAATCCCAAGTTTGCATGCGCAGCAGTAATTCGTCGCGGTGGCGATCGAGCTGAGTTCATCCATCGATCGACTGAACTGGCCAAATGGTCAGCTTGCTTCTAGTTAGCTCTGCCTTTCGTGCGATCATGCCGATCAGCCGATGATGGCTAGTTGTTCAGGTGATCGTTGTCGTTGATGGAGTGACCTGATTCTTGTTTCTTGGACAGGGGACTCCGGTGAACATCATCGTTGGGTCGCAGGTGTGGCTGGAGGATCCCGACGCCGCGTGGATCGACGGGGCGGTCACCGAGATCAGGGACGGCAACGCCACGATCGTCGCCACCAATGGCAGAGCGGTGAGTCCGTCACCTGAACTTGTTGTTCATCCTTTCAGCATCCCCGAGCTAGCTGTTCTAACACTCGATACGTTGCGCCATTACGATCACTTGGGATCGAAAGAGTTGAGCTAGAAACAGAGTGAGATTTTATACTGTTCAGCGTGACTACTCGGAAGGGATCGATTCATTTCGAGAAATTCCGTAGCAAACACTCACTACCACAGTAGTACCACTCATTAAGAATGACACAGATTTGCAGAGTTGAGAGCAAAATGTACTTTATCGTAGCAATCGAACAATGCCTACCAACTGTTCGTAGAATTGCCTGAATGGAACTGCTGCTAAGAGATATTGTTGCTTTCAACTGTCATCGATGTATTATTGCTTAGGACATTGGTTTTGGGTTATTGGGTTCAGCTTGTGGCGAGCCTTGCGAGTATATACCCCAAAGACACGGAAGCACCCCCTGCAGGAGTGGACGACATGACGAAGCTGGCTTACCTCCACGAACCAGGAGTCTTGCACAACCTCGCTTGTCGTTACGGTCTTAACGAGATATATGTGAGTGTACTTCTCGTCCAGAATTGTCCATCTTGATGTTCTTCCTGTCAAAAACAATTTCAGTTTTTTTCTGACATTGGCAACTAATCTGACAGACGTACACCGGGAACATCTTGATTGCAGTCAACCCTTTCCGGAGGCTGCCTCATCTGTATGACGTGCACATGATGGAGCAGTACAAAGGCGCCACATTTGGGGAGCTCAGCCCCCATCTCTTCGCGATTGCGGATGCTTGTTACAGGTGCGTGCGTGATGTTCTTCGTGCAGTTGCAATCTGTGGTCATTGGACAGTCAACCAGTTGCATTTATACTGTGGCTGATGCAAGGATTCAAATCTCGGTACTGGTTGGAAAACCGCTCGGAGGCCAGTAACGGTTACCGGAAAAACCGGTTGAATTTCCAAAACTGAAATTTGAATCGAGGATTTTTCAAAACCGGTTACCGGAACGGTTACCGCCCAAAACTGGTTCGAAAAAACAGAGAAAAACGATTATGGGTAATTAGCAATTGGAGTAATGCAAATATTAATTAGAAAGTGTTTAATGAAGTAACAATCCTTCAAGTGTTTAATGAAGTAGCAATTGAAAAAAACAGAGAAAACCTTGCTAGCTTCACTATCCTAATTGTCTAAAAAATGTTGAGACTTGGGAGTACAATAATTCAAACATATTTAGCTCATACAATAGGTAATCTAGAGTAAAAAAAGGTCTAAACTAACCTAGGAAGTGCATTATGCAATCAGAAATTCAAATTTAAATTTGAAAAATTCCGGCCGTTTTTTTTTCTTCCTTGGGCTGATGTTCTTCACTGTTTTGTTGCTGATAATAATTTTCAGGGCGATGATCAATGAACAAGGAAGCCAGTCAATATTGGTGAGCGGTGAGAGTGGCGCTGGTAAGACGGAGACAACAAAGATGCTCATGAGGTACCTTGCATTCATGGGAGGAAGGTCTGGAACGGAGGGACGGACCGTTGAGCAACAGGTTTTAGAGGTAGGAAAAATCACCATTTTTCTTGTTCTTTCTTACTCTTTCTTCTAGAATGTCCCTACTAACTCTTTTGATCCTTGTACAATGCACGCAGTCTAACCCAGTACTGGAAGCATTTGGTAACGCCAAGACAGTGAAGAACAACAACTCAAGGTGGACTCTTGAATTAACAACTATAACTATGCTTTGACAACAGAAACTTTGTATTTGCCATACTTAACATGTCGAATTTTTCAGTCGTTTTGGCAAGTTTGTTGAAATCCAATTCGACAAATATAGAAAGATATCTGGGGCGGCTGTTCGCACATACCTCCTTGAACGATCACGAGTATGCCAGGTCTCTGATCCTGAAAGGAACTACCATTGCTTTTACATGCTATGTTCTGCACCACCGGAGGTAATTCTCAATAAGCACCTACAACTTATGATATTTTCATGGCTATAGTGTCCAAAGACCAACTTCTTCAGAATGTTCAACTGATTTCAGGATGTAAAAAGGTTTAAGGTGGGAGATCCAAGATCATTCCATTACCTGAACCAAACAAACTGCTATGAAGTAGCTAACGTGGATGATGCAAGAGAATACATAGAAACCAGAAATGCTATGGATATTGTTGGCATTGGTCAACAAGAACAGGTACTTCATAGTTCATACTATAATAAGACTTGCATGGACTAGTTGATAGGTTGCTGAGGCTAGAACTAATTCATATTTTTCACATCTCAAGGATGCGATCTTTAGAGTAGTAGCGGCGATCCTTCATCTAGGAAACATTAATTTCTCCAAAGGACAGGAAATTGATTCGTCAAAGTTGAGGGATGAGAAATCAGTCTATCACTTGAAAACAGTTGCAGAACTGCTAATGTAAGTATAATTTGTTAGTTTATTAATGGTTTATATTTGGTGATCTACATCATTCTGGTATACTCAAGTATAAAGTGTATTTTAGGTGTGACGAGAAGGCTCTTGAAGACTCCCTTTGTCAGCGTGTTATAGTAACACCTGATGGAAATATCACAAAGCCACTTGATCCAGATTCTGCTGCACTGAGTCGTGATGCCTTAGCAAAGACTGTGTATTCACGACTGTTTGACTGGTAAGAATGATGGTATCATATTTATCAATGCATCAAATAAGGGGAAAAAATAAAATAGCAAATGCTATCATGCTGTCAGATATATGTAAAGACTAAAAGATCCAAATCTGTATGTGATGAGAATGAGATACTAGTAAATTTTGAGCACTTCTATTATGGTGTGGAATCCACGACGCGGTAATGGAGCAATACCGCTCGTGAACAGTACGTGTGTACTGTAGCATTAGGATTGGGAAGGAATTATCTTTCTCAATAAGAATATCTATTTCCCTAAATAGTTGATTAGTTTCCTTGTATAGGGATTAGTTAATTGAAAAGGTTATCTATTAGTTAGGAAGGTTATCATTTAGATTAATCTTATCCATAAAGGTTATCTATTATAATCGTTGGCATTAAGAAAGAAAGAATAACAAAGTTCATCCTATCTCTGGTCTCCCTTCTCTCCCCAAGGACGCCATTGCTGCCCGGCCTTCCCTCTCAGCTGTGTTTATCCCTATGATCTAAGCTAGATCATAATAACTTGGTATCAGAGCCAATCGTTGCAACCACCATGGCAGGCAGCTAGATCATAATAACTTGGTTCTGGTCCCAAGGAGTTTGACGCCATGTCAAGCAAATCTTGGCGAAGCTTGTCATCCTCAGCGAGACATTCAAGGTGGGCAAACCGGGGACGTCACACCAAGCAACAGCTTGCTTGGTTGGTGCAGCCCCCGCAGCGGTCGTTGCCGCACCGGATGATGGCTTGCTCGGCACAGCCCGCACGACAGTCGCCGCCATACTAGGAGACGACCTACTCGGCTCAGGCCCTACGGCAATTGCTGCTGCACTAGGGCCATGGTCCTGTCGGAGCATGCCGCGGTCCTACTGACACCTGCTGTGGTGCTGCCAAAGCCTATGCCCTTAGTGCCATTGACAAGGAAGAATAATGTCATCGTTGTTTCGCGGGCGTCTTTACCATGTTGTCGGTTGATGTTGTGCTGTTGGTGCGGTGGAGTACGACGGCTTCCATGTGGGGGTCAGCGACGTCATCGCATCTCTCCTACAAATGTTGCATCAAGGGGTGGGAAGGATGCTGATGTTGCCCTGTGTTGGGTGCCCATGCCCCCGACGACTCCTGCGACGTCAAGCCACGTCAAGTGGCTGTTGTCCATTGGAGGTCCGTTGCTCCTTGTCCACGTGACGCAACATCGTCGTCGCGCCCTTTCGTCGACATGGGGACGCGAAGGTCTTAGTCTGCGGCCACCACTTGATAGCTTGAGGATGACCTGTCTCGCCGAGAGGTGTGTAATGTTATGGTGTGGAATCCACGATGCGGTACTGCAACAACACCATGTGTGAACAGCGCTCCCGGTACGACAGCCAAGGGTCAGATAACCGGACCGGGTATGAATCCCGGCCACCCTCCGGTACCGGTAACCAGCTCGGTTACCAGTCAAATTCGGTGAAATTCGTTTAAATTCATTTGAAATTCATTCGAAAATTGAAAAAACCGCCGGGATTCTTCCTCCCGCCACCTCCCATATCCGTGTAACCGGCCGGTAATCATGGTTATTCTGCGGGATTTTGATCCCTGACGGCAACAATGACACGTGTGAACAGTACTCGAGTACTATAGCATTAGGATTAGGAAGTGATTACCTTCCTCAATAAGAATATCTATTTTCCTAAATAGTTGATTAGTTTCCTTGTATAGATATTAGTTAGGAAAGTTATCATTTAGATTAATTTTATCTATAATTGTTAGAAGAGCCCTCTATATAAGGAGGCCTATTGTAATCGTTGGCATTAAGAAAAAAGAATAACAAAGTTCATCCCATCTCTAGTCTCCTTTCTCTCCCCCAAGCACGCTGCCACCGTCCGGCCATCCTCTTAGCGGTGTTTACCCCTATGATCTAAGCTAGATCATAACAACTTCAGACTGGGCCTTCCAGCCCTACTAGATGCCATTTAATGTACACAATGTTTTGTTTGGGTTAACAGGATTGTGGACAAGATTAATAGCTCAATTGGTCAAGATCCAGATGCAACCAGTATAATAGGCGTGCTTGATATATATGGATTTGAGAGTTTCAAGATTAACAGGTCTGCCATTGTACTACTTTTTTCATATTGCAAGTTGATTGTGCAGTTTTGAGCATTAGTACTAGTTTATTAATAACTGAAAAATGATTCACGTTCTGCTCATCTGACAGTTTTGAGCAACTATGTATCAACATGACAAACGAGAAGTTGCAGCAGCACTTCAATCAGGTTAGCTAAGACCTGTAGATATTAAGAGAAAATAGTCACTGGATATTAAATATCTGCGGAGCATCAAACGCATGGGTTCCTATTGCAGCATGTATTCAAGATGGAGCAAGAAGAATACACAAGGGAGGAAATAGACTGGAGCTATGTGGAATTTGTGGATAACCAGGATGTACTGGACCTAATTGAGAAGGTAATGTCTCTGAGTATTTTAGAAGCAGTATGTGGAGTTTTATGAAGAATTTAGTATTTACTGCTCAATGACACTTGAACTCTGCATGCAGAAACCTGGAGGAATAATTGCACTCCTGGATGAGGCATGGTATGACTAGTGATCTTCACAAAAACAAATATTTTTAGAACTCTCCATGTAACTCTATGTACAAGCTGACACTTACCAGCAGTGAAAATATTCGTTACTATATTATGTTCATAAAAAAATAATATGGGATAGTTTTCCCTAGCAAAAACATTCAATGGCATTCAAATTGAATGTAAATGTAAGTATGTGACATATGCCTATCCGTGCAGCATGTTTCCGAAGTCCACACATGAAACATTTGCACAAAAGATGTATCAAACATACAAGGCACATAAGCGCTTCAGCAAGCCCAAACTTGCTCGGACAGCCTTTACAATCAATCACTACGCAGGAGATGTAAGCAATAATTCAGTGATAATATGGTAACTTAGTTCTATCAGTAAGGATTTTGAACAGACTGTTATACTAAACAGGTCACATATCAAGCCGATCAGTTTCTTGACAAGAACAAAGACTATGTGGTGGCTGAACACCAAGCTCTACTTAATTCCTCTAGGTGCCCTTTTGTTGCAAATCTCTTTCCTCCGTTACCTGAAGAAACTTCTAAACAGTCCAAATTTTCTTCCATCGGTACTCGCTTTAAGGTGTGTCATATTGGAGCTAGATCTCTATGTTTAATCTTAGAATGTTCAGTAACCTTCTATTTCATAATGCATGCAGCAACAACTACAAGCGCTCATGGAAACACTGAGTACGACAGAACCGCACTACATTAGATGTGTGAAGCCTAATACTGTACTAAAACCAGGCATCTTTGAGAACGACAATGTCTTGAATCAATTGAGATGTGGGGTATGCATGTGCGATATGTTCTACCATGTTATTCAGCAGTCCTGCTTTCATGTTTTGTACTCCAATTGGTTTGCATTGTGTTCATGGCTCATGGTGCAGGGTGTTCTGGAAGCAATCCGGATCAGCTGTGCTGGCTATCCAACAAAGAGGACATTTGATGAGTTCATCGATCGGTTTGGAATGCTTGCACCAGAGCTTGTGGACAGGTACGGATGCTCCAGTTATGCAATTTGACTAGGATATGTAAATAGAGGTGAAAATCTAAGTGAAATATGTCAATCAAAATGCTCCTGTTCTTCTGAAATGAAAATAAAGTGAATCTAGTACTTGTGCAGCTCTGATGAGAAGGCCGCCTGTGCAGCAATATGTGATAAAATGGGGTTGAAGGGATATCAGGTAACCAATGTCAATTGGTGAAAATGGGAGATCTGGCATCTTTATCCAGCATATATATTTGCAAATCATTCCATATCAATTTTTTTATCAGATAGGGAAAACAAAAGTATTCCTAAGAGCTGGTCAGATGGCAGAGCTGGATGCTCGAAGAGCAGAAGTATTGGCCAATGCCGCACGACTTATCCAGAGGTGTATAAAAACACATCTTATGAGAAAGGAATTCATTAACTTAAGAAAAGCCTCGATTCAATCTCAGAAATTCTGGAGAGGTATTTCTTCACTGCTAGTGCTATGCCTTAAGTGCTTCACGCCTTCAAGATCAGTAATTAGTTCTGACTTGAAACTGACATACAATGTAACCCAACACTGCAGCATGCCTAGCTAGAAAGCTTTTTGAGCACATGAGAAGAGATGCTGCTTCAATTAGGATACAGAAGCATGCACGTACTCATTCTTCCAGGAAAGCTTATCTGCAAGTATATGAATCGGCAATAATAATACAAACAGGATTACGTGCGATGGCAGCTCGCAATGAGCACAGATTCAGAAGAGAGACCAAGGCTGCCGGAATAATCCAGGTTTATATTATTATTATTTGAACCAGACGATTGGCCCGCGGCCCCGCGCAATTACGCGGTTTGGTGTAGTATAGTATAACTTTACACAATTTCCAAATTTATATTTTGCAATCTAAATTTGAATTTGGGATATTTGATATTTAATTAGCAAATATTATTTTGAGATTTCTCTCCTTATGTGTGAAAGAGAGGATTGAGAGGTGGGTCCATCGAGCAAATTTACGCTCTCAACCTTTGAATTAAACGCAGTGCTGCCTATTTCTTTTTTTCAAATTAATATATGTCTAAGCCAACTATTAAATCTAAGACTTTAAAATTAGGGTCCACCAAATTAAGGGTTAGATGTTTTTTAGATCTAATATATCTCTAAGACAACTAACGAATCTAAGATTTTAAAATTAGGGTCCATCAGTTTAAGGGTCGGATGTTTTTCTTTTTTTGGAGAATTTCTAGCATATTTCTCTTTTTTCGTAGCAGTTGTAAAAGGCATGTCATCGACTTTTAACATATAATAATAAATTATGATATGGAGTTAGTTTTCATAAGCTACCACAATTAACTACTTAATGGATCTCAGACTCGATGGCGCCAACACAAAGCTTATCTTGCTTACAAGAAGCAAAAAAGGGCTTCTTTGATTCTTCAGTGCTTGTGGAGGGCACGTATTGCAAGAAAGGAACTTCGGAAGCTCAGAATGGTTTGTCCAATTTTTACATTTGAAGCCCAAGTACAGCATTCACCTGTATGTTAATGCAATGTAAAGTAAAACATAACCATGTAAACAGGAAGCAAGAGAGACTGGTGCACTGAAAGAAGCAAAAGACAAGCTGGAAAAGAGAGTTGAGGAGCTCACATGGAGATTAGATGTTGAAAAGCATTTGAGGGTAATTCACTTGGATCAGCATAGTAGTTGCTGAAGAGTTTAATATGTTACTTGGACACAAATGAATTTGCTAAATCATGTCTTGCTGGTAGGTTGACCTTGAAGAAGCCAAGGGGCAAGAAATTGCGAAGTTACAGTCTGCGTTGCAAGAAATGCAAGAAAAGCTTGAGGAAGCCCATGCAGCAACAGTAAAGGAGCAAGAAGCTGCGAAGTTAGCAATTGAACAGGCACCACCAAACATAGTAGAGGTGCCAGTGGTGGACAATGCAAAAGTTGAGCTGTTGACAAGTCAAAACAAGGAACTTGAGGTATAAATACCCAATAAGTTCCACAATAATACTCAAAAGAATGATTCACAATATTGTTCTTTAGATAAATTCTCATATCCATGTTTGGATCCAGGATGAACTCGTTACATTTAGAATAAAGGCTGAAGATCTTGATAAGAAGCTTCTTGAGACTCAAAGAAAGTGTGACGAATTGTCACTGGACACACAAGAACGAGACTCCAAAATTAATCAACTTCAAGAGATGATAGAAAGGTATTAATAATTTTACAGCTTTGCAAAAATTGGGTCGTAAAGATTACAAATCATGCCCGTTCACTACCTTATGATATATGGCGCAGGCTTGAAATAAATTTATCCAACTTGGAATCTGAAAACCAGGTTCTACGTCAACAATCATTGCTTGCATCAGCAGATGAGGATAAATCAAAACAAATAGAGAGGTAAAATTTAAGATACCCATACCTTATATTTGCATTCTTATCCACTCCCTATGTGAAAGCCACATAAGTTAACGAATGATTTGTCTAGTCTGGAAAGCAAGATTGCCATCTTGGAGTCAGAGAATCATTTGCTCCGCAGTAATTCTGCACTAGCTCTAGCTGTTCAAGCAGTAGTCACTCCTGAAGTGATTCAGCCATCTGTTATGGAGGTAAAATCCCTTAAAACAATTTAAGAAAACACTATTTAGTATTTGATAAAATTGACTATATTTCAGAAGTACAAAGTTGAATTAAATTTTCTGTCAAAAATCTCATCAGGAACTTGAGAATGGACATCAGTTTGAAGAGCTTAAAATCGTCAATGTATGTGTTATAATTCAGTCCTACCCAACAAACATACCATAAGAGAAGAAAAAGCTCGGTCGGACATTTCGTTAATATGGAAGTATACTGTGCTTGCAGGAGCAGGTGGTTGTTCCTCCGATAAAGAATTTAAGCAAACAGAAGTCGCTCACGGATCGACAGCAAGTAAGTTCCAGGTCTTTAATTAACAGACATTGTGCACACTCAGGAATGTTTTTTTTCAATTGTTCTCCCTTCACTCTTTCACAGGAAAATCATGATGTCCTTATCAAAAGTCTGGCTGAAGACAGGAGATATGACGACAGAAGACCAGCTACAGCATGCATTGTCTACAAATCACTCCTACACTGGCACTCATTTGAAGCAGAGAAGACTAACATATTTGACCGAATCATCCATACAATTAGGTCATCTATTGAGGTTGTTATTCCCATAAATGCCCATACATTTTTCCCTTAGCAGTGACAAAAACTCATTACCTGAGCACATTTACAGAACGCTGAAAGTTTTGGAGAACTAGCTTATTGGTTGTCGACAACATCAACCCTCCTCTACCTATTACAAAATACCCTTAAAGCTAGCAGTTCATCAAGTAAAGGTTCAAACCGCAGCCGGACCACCACAGGCAACCTATTCAGTAGAATGGTGCAGGTAAGTTCTCTCCGGACTTTTGCTTTTGCACAAATAAAGGTTCTTAATTGAGATCTCAAGTTGATGCTTGACATCAAGATTTCAATTACCAACTTCATTTAGTACCGATGATTGATGCTTACATCGTAAACATGAATTTACATTCCAAAAATTGTACTATCAGAATGCTCGATCTTCATCGTCGGGATTAGGCATATCAAGCGGATACAGTGGAATGGTAGGAAGGCCTGACACTGCATCAATGGTAGAGGCAAAATATCCAGCTCTTCGATTCAAGCAACAGTTAACAGCATATGTCGAGAAGATATATGGAATGATCAGAGATAGCCTGAAGAAGGAAATAAGTCCATTCTTGACTATGTGCATACAGGTACAGCACCTCAGGCAGGCATCTCCATGCCCAATCTGGGTATAACGCAATACAATCATTTTAACAGTTGTAAATCTTCATAGGCTCCAAGAGCTGTTCGTGTGAGATCATCTCGAGGGTCATTGAGCATACACTCTAATGCACTATCAAGGCAAACATCAAGTGTGCATTGGCAAAGCATTGTTAAGTGCCTGAATCATACACTGGAAACAATGAACAATAATTATGTGAGTACCTTACTTGCTTTCAGTCGTCTTGTGGTCAGGAAATACAGAACAAATTTATGAATATAATGTGGATTTACCTTTTCAACTTTAATTTTGTAGGTACCTCCAATGATAATTAGGAAAACATTCAGTCAAGTATTTGCATTTATGAACGTTCAACTCTTTAACAGGTACTACTAATCTTGTACAAGTTACCACAATGTAACTTTGCTTGACTACACACGGTCATGTGAGACATTATTAGTAAATGCTTTACAAAATGGTTGAGTCTGGACTATATCAAATATCTACTTTTTCATTCAGTTTGCTACTCCGCCGTGAATGCTGCTCCTTTAGCAATGGGGAGTTCTTGAAGGCCGGCTTACAGGAACTGGAGCAGTGGTTCTCTAGAACAACTGAAGAGGTGAAGTAAAAAAATGTGTAATTTCAACTAAACAAAAAGTAATCAGCAAGAAAGCACCAGGCTAAAATGTATTATCATAATGCAGTATGCAGGAACATCTTGGGATGAACTGCAACACATAAGGCAGGCAGTTGGTTTCCTGGTATGCCTGACAAAGTGACAAGATGCCCTTATTGACAACCATAGAAGTTTCATCTGTCTACCTGCTAAATGAAATCAAATTGCAGGTTTTGCATCAGAAGTCACACAAAACATTGGATGAAATCACGGATGAGCTTTGCCCCGTAAGTCCTGAATAAGACAAATTTGTAAATGCTTGAATTTTTGGCAAACCATTAAGTATCAAATATTGTGAAAATTTCACAGGTTTTGAGCATCACCCAAATATATCGCATTGGAACAATGTTCTGGGACGACAAATATGGTGCACAAGGTCTATCTCAAGAGGTAAGTGCATGCTTGCTAGCTTAGACATGTTTCCATTTTCAAGCATGTATGATTTCGTGAATGCACACAAAATATTAACATGATGTAAAAGAACACAAAGATACAACATTTATTTTCCTTTTGTAACAATAACGAGCATGGTCTCAGGTAATTGGAAAGATGAGAACAATGACGACTGATGACTCGATAACTACTCCAAATAGTTCTTTCTTGCTAGATGATGATTCAAGGTATGACCAGTAGCAGTACAAAGATGTGAATATGCAACAGTAGCCATTGGTCTAACACCCAGAATGAATGAAATTGCAGCATACCGATATCCTTGGATGACATAGCACGACTGATGCTTGACATCAACCTGACTGACGTGGAGCCACCGCCACTACTGAGGCAGAACTCTCAGTTCCACTTTCTTCTGCAACAGCATACAGACTGATTACATTTTTTTTCTATAAAGGAAATACAAATAGGTACAGCTTTTTGTGAAGTTCCTGAGGACTGAAGATTTTTTAATAGGAGAGTTTGAGTTGTGGTTTCTTTCTATCTTTCATTTTGTAAGTTTGGGTGGAAAATTTTACAAGAAAGGGAAATATAGAAGAATTTTATACCATTCTTTTCATTTTTTTTTGATTGTGTGAAAGAGGAAACATTGTATTTTTTGTAAAAGTATATAAATGAAAGTACGATATATATTTTCCCAACTAAACTCAATGCTAAGATTTTCTGATTCAGTTTCTCATTTGTAAACTGGCCATATGATTGTCTGTTGAATATGTACGATCAAATAATCTGAGTTCTTGCTTACTTGATCAGTACTAACAAGCTAAATCATCTGACAAGTGACAACCAAACAGCCAGCTGCATTGGGTACTGTCCTTATTATTTCCTTCTGAGTATAGGCCGTATAGCTAGGATCCATATTACGAAAATGAACACGCAATTGTGCCTTCAAGTCTGCAGAATTCATATAATACAAAATGATCCATGTCTAAGCAACTGCAAGGATAACAGCATGGATCATTCCCTCGTTGTATGTTGCTATTTTACCTGAAGCCCCAACCATGGATTCTTCCCATCTGATCTCTCTTTCTTCTCCATGGAATTGAACTGTACCTGCACTGCATCTGCATCACACTAGATTTGATTAGATTATATGCAGAATGCTTGATATAGCGTATGGATCGAGTAAAACAGTTAAGCAGTGCCCCGCATCCAGATCTGAAACTTGTCGCGCGCGTGATCTCATCAGGAGTAAGCAAAATGATCTGCCACCGCCGTTGAGTTAGGAACAGAAGTACAGAACTGCCCGCCCGTGTACTGTAGGTCGTTGAATCGAGGAGAGAAAACAAAACCAAATCAGATTGGCAGTTTTTTTTCGATCTTTCATCTAAACCGTCGATGGTATAACCAGGATGACGTGGATCGTCCTCCTCCGATTTCTGAAGGATTTTTGGATGATTTACGCTGCTTTTTTGAGAAAATAAATCATGTGTTTCAACTTCTATTAATGCAACTCTGGTTCACCCAAAAACTTAAACTGTTGAGGAAAGGTAAACGATATACTTCAATAGTCTTCTGTCACGGTCTTTAGGCTTTTCCCTTTCAGTGACCCTTCGAGATTTCTGCGTCACTGGTAGTCAACATTTAATAACGAACACGATCATGGAATTGTAGATATGTTCGTAGTTGAGCTTAGGGGCGGACCCTCTCTTCGGGCAAGTTTGCACCCCCCCCCCCCGCCACATGGCTAGACCCCAGCCCTGTAGCATCCACGACACCGGCGCCCCAAGCAAAGGTACGAGGAGGAGGAGGTCACGACTTGATTTAGCACGCGATCTTGTGGGCTTTGTTCAATTGGGCTTGCCCTGCCCAGTCGGTCGGCCCATTAGACAAAGACAGCCACCCATTAGACACGGGCTCACAATTTCCTCAGACCTCAGTCCTCACGCACTCGGCACTCACACCTCCTTAATCCTCCCCAAACCCTAACCAAGCCCAAAGCGGCAAGTGCTTGGCGACAAGGCGAGGCGTGGCGGGGCTCAGTCAGTCAGCCATGCCAAGAGGCGAGTCCAAGGCGCATGACGACCATGGTGATTCCATTTAGTGTCATATACTCTTATTAGTGCGATTGCAATATAATTTGTGTATGTATTCTTTTTGGTTTTGAGTAATTCTTTTTGGTCCACGCTGGTAACTCCACCCTATCTAAGTGTTGGTCCTGGGTCCACCCCTAGTTGAACTGTTGTAATTTGAGGCCCATTTTGGTAATTTCTCAATCAGAGAAAAGAAGAAAATGGAAAAGAAAAGGAATGACGGGGCCCACCTGTTGGTGAGAGAAGAGGGAGAGGATAAGGCTAGAGACTCAGCTCTAGCCCTATCCTCTCGCGCGTGTGGCGTTGGGGCTCCTGGGCGAGCGGCATTGGTGCGGGAGGCGCTACTAGCCTGTGCGCTTCAACGCCGGCCGTTGGCTGCAGCCGTGTCGGGTTTCTCCACCTCTCCTCCTCTTAAGGGCTGCCTCCTTCACCTCATTTCTACACCCAAAAAAGTGTGAGCTTTTCCCCTTTTTGTGTGTTTGTTCTCCTCCGATTGGGATTCGGTTTTGGCCTTTGGAGCTGCTACTCCACCATGGTGACTCGACACTGTCGGTGCTAAGGTTCAGACTCTTCTCCTTGTGCATCCCACTGGCTCCCTTCTTGCGCCCTATCCTCTATTGGGTGTTCGGTCTAGAACCTGGGACTTGTGCATTTGGAGAATTAATCTAGTCGGCTTTGGCTTGATCTTGAGTGGAAGAAGGTTTTCGGGTTTGGTGATTGGTGCTCCTTGGTGCATTCGGCCGTTGCATCTTGTCGACGATCAAGTCGCCGATCTTACGAAATGAAATAAGAAAAATCATTGAGAATTCTTGGAGGAGAATATGGTTGCTCTTTATGACAATGAAGTGGTTTTTACATGGATGCCTTTGGCAAAGCAACAAACTTGCCCTAATTACATTGAGTATATTGCTTGGAGAAATTGAGTTGTCTATAGTGATATCGAATCACTTGTCCTCTCATTCATCTTGTTTGTTGTGCTTCAGTTGTTCTCTTGTAATGTTGTTCGTCGTCCACCCTTAAATACTAGCGAAGAGGTGCCAGTTATTCCTGGAGAAGACACTTTGTGGAAACAACACGTCTGGTCGGGGAAGCAGTTGTTGTCAGTGGAAGAATACTTGATTGCCGGTTGGTGTCAGTGGGAGACGAACACGGACAAATATTGTGTAGTAGTTATTGTCAGTGACTTAATACTGAAAGGAGCAGATAAGACATGTATCTCATTCATCACGCGGAAGGAATATACTTTGAATCGAGTCCAAGTACCAGTTCAAAGATTCTTCAAGTAGTTATCTGGTCTGACAATAGGTACAGTGCTTCTCCGACCAGAGTACTCGTAGAGCAACCCCTGGGATTTTCACGACCACAGGGGTCTTAACCAGGGGGTTATGACCACAAGGGTCATGTAGTCTTTAATTAAATGTTAAAGCAGTATTTAGGAATGTAATCCTCATCACATCTCGTTGGTGATTCTTGTGCGGCATTATTCTCGGTACCTCGACTTCATGTTTGGTGATGAGGACATCAAACCTAAGGATGCAACCACTGCTTCGACCCGCTGCACTGCATCCTCTACTTCAACAACATCTTTTCCAATAGGATTTTCGGCTAATGCAATGCTATATTACCCAATTGGATCGAGCTACGTCTATATGTCATGGTGCTTGTCTACATGCCATGGTGCTACTGCACGTGCCAACCAAGAGTTCAAGTTGGATACGTTTTGGCATCCAGTTCGGCCTCCAGAGACAGCACCGACTTTAAACGTGCATAACTTTCACATACGGAGTCCGTTGGAGGTTCATGAGTACTTGATGGAAAGCTTATTTTGTCCTCTTTCCAACAGATCCAGCTTCACCTCCAAATTCCTTCTGTACGGACTGCAATCATCAAAAAAAGATATCGTATCACCTGTTTGGGCCAATTTGGACTTTGTAATCGTACTCAACTTGGCCCATATACCGGCGGGGCACCTAGGGGGCGTGCACTGTTCATGTGAACAGTAAAACATGATTAGTACCACCCCCTTTGTTCTATTAGATTTGTGGCTCCTCATCTCCTATTTAAGGAGGCCGCACCCCCTCTAGTTTCATTGGATTTTGTTTATGTTTAGTTTGTCTTCGTTGCAACTTGTATCTTTTGCGTGTGTCGACTAGACCATCCAATCAAGATCCTTATTCAGAATCCCAACTCAATTCAAATATGTCAATTCCTATTTGCAATTTCAGATTGCTTTATCTTGTTCTTGCGTGCTTCTTCGGTGTATGCAGGAATCAACCTTCGTGGTCAGGTCATTCGGGTATTTGTGCACGGTTGATAACGACTTGTCGAGCAGTTCAGCGATTGCGTGTTTCGAGCCTTGCGTGTTCGTAGCCAGGATCGTGAGAGTTGAGCGACCACTACCGAGCTTACCGTCTCATCCAAAGATCGGGCCAAACAAGGACCTTCGGGTTCATCAGGTGGTATCAGAGCTACAAGTTCATCGGTGAGAATTTTTTTCCTACAATCCAAATAGCCATGAAAATAAAAAAAAATAGGTTTAGTTCATCGTCCAAACCAATATGTGCCTTTCCAAATTTTTCTTTTTAGTTTGCGTTGTTGAATTTTCGTTGCATCGTGCCTTTGCAAATTTTTTTTAGCTTGCGTTGTTGAATTTTTGTTGCATCGCCGAGTCATTGTGCTGGTTTCCTGTCTAGATTGGTCTAATTTAGGGTATCCGCAACCAGCGCGTGCGTGCGTACAAGACCGAGGACCACAGACTCACGATCGCATGGCGGTGTGGAAAGGCACCAGCACGTGTTCGTCGTCGCCTCCGGTCCGACGTCAAGCGCAGCGCGCCTTGTCCTCGGGTTCTTCGGCGTTTCATCCAATAGCAAGCCAAACCGAGGGCAGCATACAAAAAAAATAGATCTGATCGGCGCCGCCATCGCACAGCAATGAGCCGCTTCGTTCCATCACTGATTGTCACTCGCCGTTATCCGCTTCCAGAGCTCGCACACCGGATCCGCTCCTCGGCGAAAGCAAGAATAACAAACCGAGCCGGATCCGCGACCGCTCTGCTGAATCCAGCTCTCCCATGCCGCCGAGCCGGCCACACCACAAGCTCCGCTCCTCAGAAAGTCGCCGAAGTGCCAGGCACGCGACGGACGATGCCGATTCGAGAGAGCCGCTGGCTCGCACCGCACCATTGC
The DNA here is from genome assembly GCA_036346405.1 of Phyllostachys edulis. NCBI lineage: Eukaryota > Viridiplantae > Streptophyta > Magnoliopsida > Poales > Poaceae > Phyllostachys > Phyllostachys edulis. Next base: position 14,311,186 of record CM070549.1, on the reverse strand, counting down.
CGCCAAGCATGGGACCGCCGCCGCCGTCACCAAATCTTGGATCTGCCACCACCACACAGGCCGCCGCCGTAGCCGAAGCTTGGAACCGCAACCACCTTGCGCCGAACGGCCCTTGCGTCGCCACCGCCGCCTTGGATCAGGATGGGTCGCCGCTGCTGCCGTCACCGAAGCTTGGAGCCATCGTCGCTGCGTAGGGAGCAAAGTGGAGGATCCAAGTTTCTTTTTGTTTTCGGGTTCATCAATTCCAGTAGCTTATGAGTTCTGAGGTTTAAAGAAAAACAAAAAAAAAAGAAAGGAAAGAGAAGGGAAAAAAAGAAAAAAAAGAAAGATAGAGAAGAAGAAAAAAAAGAAAGACAGAGAAAAAAAAAGAAGAAATAAAGAGAAGAAAAATTTTCTTTGGAGCTGCCTCTTTTCTTGACTTATTTCCTTGTTCAGTTTGGCATAGTCATCCATTGCTCGTTTGCCCTTATAGTTTTTGTGCTAGCCTTCCGTTGTTTCTACTAGTCATTCTTGCGAGTTGCTCTAGTTAGGCTTGGTTTAGACTAGGACCAGCACTTGTGACTAGTACTTTGAACTGTTTTTCAACTTTGCATATTGATCTGAACAATTGCTACTCCTTTGCTACATACTAGCCTTCCGAGCTCCACTTCCTACTAACTCAGCAGGTGCCGTTCATCGCAATCGTTAGGCTAATCACAAGTGAGAGTATCACGAACCAGCCACCGGTTGTACCACTTCCTTGCTGCATTGGTAAGAACTTGTAAGAATTGGGTATAAACTTGAGTGTGAGTGACTTGTGAAATTTCAGAACCTAGTAGTTCATAGGGACATATACAATGTGATTTGTTCTTTGCTTTGATACTAACAATGACAGGTTCATGGTCACAATGGGAGAATAGCAGGGCCAACATTGAGGAAGAAGCACTTCTCACGCCTCGCACGAAATACATCATGCAACACTTTTTCACGCTTGTTGAATCAACATTTAGAGCGTATTGAGGGGGTTCTAGATCGCATCAATAATGATCTTGCTGCGATGGCTACACGTGTGGAGCAGCTAGAGAGAGCTACACCTCCTTTTGCCGCCCCCGCTGCTGTCGGCGTTGCATAACCGCGTCGTAACCCATCCGTTGCTAGCTCATGGGCCAATAAGGTAGAAGATGAAGCGAACCCATATGTTGGTGATACGGAGTCTGATGGTGGTGTCATTCCCAATAATGATCGTGATCATTGGCAACGACGCTTCAATCGACAAGGTATGAGAAGAGGTCCACCACGTGAGGTACGTGCTATAATGATTCATTTGGTAAAATTAATTTCACTATGCCTCCTTTTGCTGGTAAATATGATCCTGATGCTTATCTCATATGGGAGTTAGTTGTAGACCAAAAATTTGCTTGTCATGAATTCCCTGAAGATAAGAAAGTTAGGGCTGCTACTAGTGAGTTTTCTGATTTTGCATCTATTTGGTGGAGTGAATATGGTCATACTCATCAGGATATACATAGAACATGGAATGCTTTGAAGACAGCAATGCAACATAGGTTTGTACCTTCATATTATTCACGTGATTTACTTAATAAATTGCAGCTCTTAAGACAAGGTAGTAGTTCTGTAGAGGACTATTATCAAGAATTACAAACTGGTTTGTTGCGTTGTGGTTTAGAAGAAACTGAAAATGCTAAGATGGCTAGATTTTTGGGAGGATTAAACCGTGAAATCCAGGACATACTCGATTATAAAGAATACAATTGTATCACTCGTTTGTTTCATCTTGCTTGCAAAAGCTGAAAGAGAAGTGCAGGGTCGACAATCTCGCTCTAGGGGCAATATTGGAGGAACTTTTGCAGGTCGGCTAATGCAGCAACAACACATGGCACCCTCCTCCACTTCTAGCCGTGCGCCCCCTGCTATTCCTTCCACTCATGCGCATGTCCCTGAGGCAAACAAATCAGCAACAGCACAAGTTCCCACAAAAAGTGCTTCTTTCGCTATTTCTACAGGGTGATCCAGAGATGTACAATGTCACCGCTGCAAAGGATTTGGGCACTTTATGCGCAATTGTCCAAGTCAGTGAGCTTTGCTTATCAAGGACAATGGTGAGTACACTTCTGCTAGCGATATTGAGGAAGAACATGTTTTAGTTGTAACTAACAATGCAGGTGATGAAACTGAGGAAGAACAATTAGGCCGTGAGGCATCTGATAAGTACCGAAGTCTAGTTTCCAGCGTATGCTAAGTGCTCAAATGGAGCTTGCTGAACAAAATCAACGCCACACTTTGTTCCAATCAAAGTTCGTCATTAAGGAACATTCATGCAAAATCATCATCGATGGCGGAAGTTGCAACAATCTTGCTAGCACCGACATGGTCGAGAAGCTTGGCTTGACCACAACTCAACACCCTCATCCTTACTACATTCAATGGCTGAATTCTTGTAGTAAGTCAAAGGTGACTAAACTTGTGCGCGTACATTTTTCTATTGGATCATATCATGATTATGTTGATTGCGATGTCGTATCTATGCAAGTATGCTCATTATTATTAGGTAGACCTTGGCAATATGATAAATATACTGAATATCATAGTAGATCTAATCATTATTAGATAGATATACTAAACATCATGGTAGATCTAATCATTATACTTTCACATATAAAGAAAAGAAAATCACTTTGCTTCCAATGTCTCCGGCTGCCATATTAAAGAATGAATTAGAAAGAACTGAGAGAACAAGTAAGGAGAACACAAAAGATGGTCATAAGATTATAGCTCTAAGTGAAATTAAATTGAAAGCACCTGTTATGTTAACTACAAAATCTGATTGTATTGACTTGGAACAACATCAATCTGAATACTCTACTATGGTTTGCAAAGAATCTTTGTGTCCTTTAGAAGATATGCCTGTTTCTTTGTCTCCTGTTGCTACTAACCTTTTGCAGGGAAGTGATGATTTAGAGACAACGATTGAGTCAAGGATGACTCAAATTCAAGAAAGAGAGGATGATGAGGACATCAAACCTAAGGATGCAACCACTGCTTCGACCCGCTGCACTACATCCTCTACTTCAACAACATCTTCTCCAATAGGACTTTCGGCTAATGCAATGCCATATTACCCAATTGGATCGAGCTACGTCTACATGCCATGGTGCTACGTCTACATGCCATGGTACTATGTCTACATGCCATGGTGCTACTGCATGTGCCAAGCAAGAGTTCAAGCTGGATACGTTTTGGCATCCGGTTCGGCCTCCGGAGACAGTACCGACTTCAAACATACATAACTTTCACATACAGAGTCCGTTGGAGGTCCACGAGTACTTGATGGAAAGCTTATTTCGTCCTCTTTCCAACGGATCTAGCCTCACCTCCAAATTCCTTCTATACGGACTGCAATCATCAAAAGAAGATATCGTATCACCTGTTTGGGCCAATCTGGGCTTTGTAATCGTACTCAACTTGGCCCATATGCCGGCGGGCTGACTAGGGGGCGTGCACTGTTCATATGAACAGTAAAACATGATTAGTACCACCCCCTTAGTTCTATTAGATTTGTGGCTCCTCATCCCCTATTTAAGGAGGCTACAGCCCCTCTAGTTTCTTTGGATTTTGTTTATGTTTAGTTTGCCTTCGTTGCAACTTGTATTTTTTGCATGTGTCGACTAGACCACCCAATCAAGATCCTTATTCAAAATCTCAACTCAATTTAAATATTTCAATTCCTATTTGCAATTTCTTCTTCTTTGGCGTATGCAGGATTCGACCTTCGTGGTCAGGTCATCCGGGTATTCGTGCACAGTTGATAACGACTTGTCGAGCAGTTCAGCGATTGCGTGGTTTTGAGCCTTGCATGTTCGTAGCTAGGATCATGGGAGTTGAGCGACTACTACCGAACTTATCGTCTCATCGAAAGATCGGGGAAAACAAGGACCTTCGTGTTCATCATTTGGTGTGTCCCGAATTGTGAAGAGCAGCATCGTATCTCCGACGACCACATCCTCTCACCGCGACACAACGGGACGATTGGTTTTCTGAGTCAGCGCATTCGCATGCCCTTGCCTCGTTTACTACTCGGTGGCTTTGAGTGTCATCCGCATCGTGAGTATCAATGTTTTTTTTTCTCACATGACTTTGCATATGTGTTGTGCTAGTAGAAATCTCAAATTGTGATTGATTTGTTTGTAACTAGCACTTGGAGATATTGCCTAGTGAAATTGTGAGCTCGGATTAATGCTCGATGAGGAGTTGAGGTCACTGTGATAATTGAATACGATAATTGGATATAAATTTGGTCTTGAGCTAGAAGTCAACTTGCTGTTTTACTATTGTGTCATGCTATACATGCTCCATCTATTTCAAGGCCTAATTTATTTCAGTGTGATTTTCATATTTAATTTGCGATAAAAACATTGATCCAAGTGGCGAGGAGGCCAAGATTACATCTTGAGCAGCCCGACACCTGAGAGCAATAAACAAACATTCTAAGACCCTGTTTGGTACAGCTCTAGATTCTTATTTTCCAGATTTTGCTCTTGATTCTCTGATAATTCACTTCTCTGAGAATCTAGAGCTGTCTATTAAAAGCGTTTGGCTGATAAGTTGGCTCCCAAAACCATATGAGGGATTAGAGGCAAATAGACCATATTACCCTTGGTTGTAATAATTCAATTGTATTTGTGTCTTTCTCCTATGTATTTGTACACAAATTATAGAATTTTTTATCCTAAATTTGTTTAGACGGTGGGCGTCCCACGATGCCATCTATGAATGTAGGTTGTGGATAATCAGACGAAGCGGATACAAGTGGGGTTTACCTATGCTTGTGCTGTTTAATCCGATTCAAGTGCACACATCAAAGCTCACGAATTTTGCGGTAGGGTTAGTCCTAGTCGTGTCAAGAAACAAGCGGAAGTGGATAGCAATTCAAATCCATATGTGAACATAACACATTACTTTTGCATACACACGCACGTAAGATTATTACAGACAGGATGAAAATAATATTCATGTTGTGAACAGTATTTTCATCGAACGTAATGAATGCCATACAACATGACCTAGAAAGAATTGTTCCCCTCATAGCCCTCTAGTTCTATTTGCCAAACTCCATGGATTTCCACCGAAAATGTGCTACAGCACACATGTATTCCTGCTGCAGTGGTCTCTCTCTAGCTATAATTGCCGAACTTCTTTGATTCCAGTACAAGAACGGCAAAGGCTTCCTTCTATGGTGGTGCAAAATTGCATTGACGAATGAATGAAATGCACAACGGCAGCGTTTCTAATCTCCTCCATGCTGATGCTTGGGTTGTACCCCAGCCCAAGAACATGCCAAGATTTTTCCAGAGGCTTTGTGGTGGAGTAGAATGTGATTAAACCTGGTGGCAGTGTTCCTAACTTCCATAATGTCCGGTTCTCGTTCTGAAGATGACACAACCAACAAGGAAGTCATATACATAAATCAGATATGTCCTATTCAATAGAACAAAAGAGAGTACTGACATAAAGCTTCCCTAGTCACACTGAACTATGACGTCTTGTTTTCAGAGCCTTTTTTACTAAAAAAAGCTACACATTTCGGGGGACATAGAAATGCTAACTTCAGTAATTTATCTTGCCGTCCTGCTAAGCTATAACCATGGACCTTAACTCTTTGGCAAGCCATACCCATATTATAACAAGATGGAAGTAACAGCTTAATAATATTCAATTAATTCTTACTTTACAAAGTAATATTAGCTATCATCATCGATAAAAAAAAACTATATTAGGACGATCCAAGGAAACACACCTGATTCTTTGATAAGGGGGTGCGAGAAGTTCATATATTGCCAATACCGATGAAATGATCCAAAGCATGTTTCAACTGCTCCATTCACCTTCCCATCCATGTCAATCTTCCACAATCCCATAAGATCCCTTTGTACTACAACATCATCATCCAAGAAAAGAATCCGGTGCAGCTTTGGGTACATCTCAGGCAAATAGAACCGCAAGTGATTAAGCACCGAGAGATACTTGGGATTCCTAAACTTCATATTGCTGGCATCTTTGGTGGCATTATCAAGCTTGTTCTCAAAATAGAATTTCTGGAGGTTTGCCGACTCTAGTTGCTGGAGCACAGGAACATATGAGGAGTTAAGAAATTTGTAATCTTCAAATGCTTTGACCTCATAGTGTGCACCTTTTAAGTCCATTAGACGGATTATCACCTGCGGATACACGACATATATCTTTCAACTCACTTTTAACAGAAACTATTAATGGAACCATAGAATATAGAACTGTTTCGGTATAAAAAGTAGAACAGTTAAAGACACACAATCTCAATGTCCCAAACAAGATCTTGACAAACTGGCAACAATATTGCATGTTTGTGGAGTCAGTATTGTGATTTTGAGTTTTTTTATGGTACTAATTAGAGCAATAGTATTCCCACTGCGGTGACACAAGTATTCTGAATGCCCCAATCACTTAAGGCACAAACTCTGCTTCAGTTTTTCTTTTAGTCAGCTATCAAGCATGTTCACATAGTAGTCTTTTCTTTTGCAGATTGTCTTGCCCTTCTAAGTTTTGTAATCATCAATATAATTAGATCCTATGGACAAAATATTTGTTAGCATCTGAAGGTACTGCTGCTTAGCCTCTGAATATAGCATAACAGTGCTACTCGGTATCGACATCATTGTCATTGGCTATTCCTCCTCTTGTCCTCCACCGATTCTGCCATGATGCTCGTTGCTGATCCAGCATATATAAAATACAAGTAGTTCCTCCTTGGGAGCTCAAAACCAACAATGAGATCGGCATCAATCAACCCCCTAACAAGTAGTAACTCTTTACCGTAACAATAATTCATTGATTGTTGAAGAAAGAAAACGAGGATGGAACCATTTGTGCCTGGAGAGATCCTGCGAGTTGGCGTGGACACAGCGTGGACACAGAAAACGTGCCTGGAGGGATCCTGCGAGTTGGCGACGGTAGAGCGGACGACCACGGAGGCCGCGAGCACGTTGTCGGAGAAGATGGCGTAGTGGAACAACGCGGGGTCCTCGAGCGCCGGCGGCGGCGGCACCGGGTCCGCGTACTTCTCAGGCCGCGCGATCCGCTCGGCGGTGAGGCGGACGGAGAGGCAGTGGAGCGGCTGTAGCTCTCTCGCGGCGGCACACACCAGGTCCGGCGGAGGTGCCCTCGGGAGGTGCGGCGGCGGCTGCGTGGAGGTCCGCCTCTGTCGCGAGAGAGGAAAAGAAGAAAGCGAAGGAGGCCGAAGGGGTACGGGCCGGCGAATCGAGTAATGGCATTTTACGGGTAAATATAATTAACTTTAAGGGTTTTTTTCTTCTATCAAGTTGGATTCTCACGAGAATCCAAGGAAAGACTACTTCTCTCGCTTACAGATTTTTGAGATAAATTCCACGCGGTAATCGAATCGAGTGGTTTTGAGAATCGAGTGTTTGAGATGCCACACGAGAATTGATTAAGGTTCTTGTTGCGTTCGCACTCAAACAAGCACCCAAATCTGAGTAATAGACTAATTTTGTATGTTTTCATGTTCCATCTATTGAGCATATTATTTTGTTTATTTGACATGAAGATATTACATAGTTATATGATATTTTTGTTATTTAAATATTGTTAGAAATACACTTTAAGTATCGTAATTTAGAATAAAATTAATTCTAAATATTTGCTAAAATCACTAATTTTATGACACGTGAACTCGACACGCATCTCCCGAGCCATAGGTAGAACGGACACACATCGGCTAGCGTGGGGTGACTGGATGGATCAGCCGGACGCTCCGGAGAGTCGTGGATGATATCGGATATTTCTGCCAAGTACATACGTCCAGGCTAAGCTGCGACTAGCGACATCCAGGCTAAGCTGCGACTAGCGACAGGCTAATCGTCTCGACGGACGGGGAGAACGACCGAGCCGAGCAGGCACACGCGTTGTGGGTTTGTTGCGGTATCGTAAGGCGGTGTCGCGTTGGCCGCCGAGAGAGCAGAGAGATATTTGCGGCCGCGTCCGCACGCGTGTCTCTTCTCGTCTGGAAGTTGACAGATGGGCAAGGCACCAGCAAGGCAAAACAACCAGCCTCCAGTGAGTCGTCGTCCGAATTAAAAAAATGCAAGGCCCAGCTGACGACCGCCCGTTCTTATCCGAAGCCGAAGAAAGCGGCAGGCACAACAGCACAGCTCACGCTCACGCTCACGCTCACGTTTTTGCTTCCTTTTAAAGGCCAAGGAAAAAAGAAAAGAGAGAAAACACTCTGCATCTTTCATTGCCGTCTTGGTTCCGACTGAATCCGTGTCCCAAAATTGTTCAAACATTTGCAGCGACTGCTATGAATCGGCTGATTATTATTACAAGACAAAATAACAAGAGATTTTTCTTCAAGCAACAAACCGCTTCCAGATGTGAACAAAATTGGAACTTTGGGGGGGTGGGGGGGGGACCACAGGCCAGAGGGTATGGGCCTGATTGGTCGTGGGCTGGCCCAACGTAGGCTAGGGTTTCTCTCGCTTCCCGCTGAAGTAATTTAATGGGAATTATGCTAAAGCCACCCGGCCAGAAACACATAATATGTCTCATCTTAACTCAGAAGGCAAACAGTGGCTAGCATAACTGGTATGACATACGTGCCTTTATAGATAGAGACACAATTCAAGTCATACTAAGACCAAAGTTTAAAACACGGGAATCAAGTTGTTTCTGCAAAATTCATGTGTTCCAAACATGTCATGAATATATGTTATGCGTATTTATTTATGGATTTTTTAAGATTTGATTTCATGGCCTCTCAATTGCCAACTCTTAAATATAATCGTGATAAACCAACTGCACGCTGCTAAAAAGCTAAGAAAATAGTGTATTATTTATACATCATTAAAGGTTACCAAGGAGCCAGGCATAGTATTGAATAGATAACTACCGGATACATTTCATTTCACAAAATTACAATAATTAAATGGCGTTAAAACTTCGAGTCAGAATTAACTAATAATGAGTCTTGAGTGAAAGTAGGAATCGACATAACAATTGGCCGAACAAAGCTCCCTTCATTTTTATTTTTGAGCTAGAATAGAACTCCCTTCATAGTCTAATAGATGAATAACCTGGTTTGTCTTTTATGATGTTGACCAAGGGCTTCAGCTAAATCTATCTGGCTATCTGGCTATCACTTGTTGACCACAGACACTACATGTTAGCATCCATTAGCAAAATCAAATTAAAAATGTGATTGTATTAATAATTGGAGTCACTAGTGGTTCAAAATAATAATTAAACAAACTCAAGTTATTTGAACAAAAATATATCAAGCAAGATAGCCAACACTTTCTAAACAACAAAAAAAACTCTTTCGACGAGCCGTAAAGCCCCACATTAATTAGCTACATGAGATTTCCAAGAGTAGGTGGTACGGACTCCTTTCTAGTTGCAACTAGCAACTTTCCTCGGGTGCACGGAGCGAAAGTGCGGAAGATAAACGAGCGGTGGGGATGGGCCGGGGGAGGTTTTTGAATCACCGCATCTGAATTCGCTAAAACCCCTCTTGGCTGGCCTCCCTGTCTCCTCTCCCTTCTCCCCTCGCGTCTGTGGCGGCTATCTTCGTTTACCTCTCCGCCTCTCCTCGTCTTCCTCTCCCCTCCCCTCCCCCCAGACCTTCCTAGGGTTTATCTACCACCACCTATCGCCTCTCCCTACCATAAGAATTACCTTATCGTATCGTTGTTATCGTTAGTGCTTAGAATTGTTGCGGTCTTGGATCCCATCCAGGGCAAATTGTACAGGAGAAGGTATCTGTTCTAGATCGAATTGCGTGGGGGAGAAACCATGGCGGCCGTTGCTCCTGCTCCTGCCTCTGCCGACCGTATCCTTGTTCGGTTTTTTGATATGTTTTGATCTGTTTTAGCTGCGTAGTAGGGTTTTGGAGCAATCTTTTGCGCGGTGGTTTTATAAAGATTTGATCTTTTTTCTGTGGGAATCTGGTGAAATGATGAGTTGTTTGCTTGAAATGAAAGTGCTTCTTCCTTGATTCTCGAGTTACAGAGACCACCGATCTCCTGCAAAAGCTGTCCTTGGAGGGAAAGAAGGAAGGCGCCGTCGCTGAGGAGGCCAAGAAGGTAGTTTTAGCCTATTCTTGGTTGTTGCTCTGGTGTAGTATGTTTTATGGAGAAGGGACGACTGAAACCATGGCTTTTGTAATTGTAGCCTTCTGGGATGCCATACGGATCTGGTAGTTTTAGGCGATTCTTGGTTGTTGCTCTGGTGTAGTATGTTTCATGGAGAAGGGACGACTGAAACCATGGTTTTTGTAATTGTAGCCTTCTGGGATGCCATACGGATCTGCCAACACCGGTGATGCTCAGAGCGCGGTGTCACAGGTGGACCGGTCGATAACGCCTCTGCTCCAGGAGGCCATGGATCCTAACTTCTTCTACCAGCCCAGTGGATATGCCTCCCCAGCCTATTACTATCCTAGTGGTATATAAACCTGCATTTAGCTATGCCTTTTTTTAGATGACTGGACTCATCAATTGGGAATCAGCTATTTTTAGATGATTAGACTCATTAATTGGGAAGTTCAATTTCTGTATGCTGGTGATCAGGTTATGATGGCTCAGCCAATGAGTGGGACTCCAGGTATGCTGGCCATGAAGGAATGGAGATGCCCCCGGTGAGTTAACATTTGTATTGTATTCACACTGTGCAATCATTATACTTTAGTGTTAGCGAAGTCTAATATATAGTTAGATTATGCGCTTTCACTTGTGTCTAGGAGGTTAAGCACAAAATATGGAGATAGAAAAACTGTGCACATGTACATAGTTAATTTGGAATTTGGTGAATTACTTTTTTATTCATGCTACACATAAGAGACGAAAGTGACTCAAAATCTGTTGTTGCTTCAATGTAGCAGAATGTGTATGGTGACATGTACCATGGATATGGTTATGCTCCCTACGGCCCATATCCTTCGGGTTCTCCTGTCCCAACTGTTGGGCATGACGCTCAGTCATATGGCACACATCATTATCAGTACCCTACTCAATATTATCAACAGCCGGCTCCAACCAATGCGACACTGGCTCCAACCAATGCGACACATGGTGTTAATGGTGCCAACGCTCCATCTGAGCTGCCTTCTGTTGCTGCTCACCAGGCACATGTTCCGGTAGATTCAGCAAAAGCGAGTGCTAATGGGATTGCAAATACTAACAACAGTTCACTGCCACGTAAGCAAACCCACCAGAATTTATCAGTGGCTAACAATAGTTCATATGGAAGAGGACTTTTGCAAGGTGGACCTTCTGCTGGCAATTATGGTCACAATGGTCTTCGTTCTCCAGTTCAGTGGTATGATGGGCCAGTCTACTCTAATGGGCATCAGAGATCAACTGCTAGTTCCACATCTTATGGTTCGAATTCGTCTTCAGCAAAAAATCAGAGCCAGCGTCCAACCACAAACCTCATGGTGTGTTCTACAGACTATTCAATTTCCTTGTTATTCTATTGCAGAGCTTTCCTTATCAATGTGATGTCCTGCATAATTAACCTTGACAAGCTATGACTGGTTTTAAAGCTTACCTTTACATATATTTATCCTTTGCATATTAGATTCTATGATGACATATACTACCTTCCCTTAAGATGACACGTATAGCATAACAAAATGATAAAGTTGCATATATGAGCTTTCATGAGATATCTGCAGCATCCTTCAATAAAGCTTAGCTGTTAGTTCTATTTGTTTCCAGGGTATGCATGCGCAGATACCTTCATCTGGGATGGGTCTGACCTCTCCTAGTTATCCAGCTAGGATGTACCCTGACAGCAGATTATATGGGCAGTATGGTCAGTACGGGAACACACTGAAAGCTGGACTTGGTTATGGATCAAATGTATATAACTCAAGAAACAATGGACGGTGGGAAGTTGTGGATACCAAATACAAGCCTAGAGACCGGACACCTTTTGGTTTTGGCAGTGAGAATCAGGATGGCTTTACTGAGCTGAACAGAGGACCAAGATCTGGTGGATTCAAGCACCAAAAACCGTTTGGACCTACTGTCACTATTGCTGTGAAGGGCCAGGCCCTCCCTTCAATCGGAAAACAGGAGAATAGTGTCCTTCCAGATAAGGGCCAATTTAACCAGGAAGGTTTTCCTGTAACATACAAAGATGCAAAGTTTTTCGTTATAAAATCTTACAGTGAGGATGATGTGCACAAGAGTATCAAATATAATGTGTGGGCAAGCACTCCTAATGGAAATAAGAAGTTGGATGCTGGATACCAAGAAGCTCAGGAGAAATCCAGTGAATGCCCAGTGTTCTTGTTTTTCTCTGTAAGTATGTTGTTACCACTTTATATTATCCATTTCTCCTTAAGCATTCTGTATTGACCTTAAGCTTGGGCTTTAGGTAAACACAAGTGGTCAGTTTGTTGGTATTGCCGAAATGGTCGGTCCTGTTGACTTTGACAAGACAGTGGATTATTGGCAACAAGACAAGTGGAATGGCTGCTTTCCAGTCAAGTGGAACATTGTCAAAGATGTGCCCAACAGCATCTTAAAGTACATTACGTTGGACAACAATGACAATAAGCCTGTGACAAACAGCCGTGACACACAAGAGGTACCTGTCAATAACTGCTTATTAAGTGATATAATTGTGTGATGAGGCCATGGCCACTGGGGATACTGTTAATAATTGTATGTTACTACTTACTTTAGATAATTCATGTCATCCCTTATTTTCTTGAGCGTATTTAAATTTTAGATCCGTTTGTCAGGTGCAAACTTTAGTTAATGAGAATGGTAAAATGTGAAGTTATTTATTTCTCCATTATGGTCATGGGTGGCTATGCCATGACTCAGAGGAACCCTCGTATATAAGCTAAGCTTAAGGATGTTTCGTAGAACTTTAATCATCTTTCTGTGCATCGGATATGTAACGTTGTAATGAATTGGTGTTGCCACAGCGCACAGCCAACTGCCCACAATGTTGTTCAGCCATTCATGAATTGACCCAAAAAAACATGTAGATTTAAAGGGGTGGCCAATGCATTATTCCTTGAATGGCTTGGCAGTATGATTGATCTGTCTCCATAATGCTGCAGGTTAAGCTTGAGCAAGGTCTTGAAATGCTAAAGATTTTCAAGGACCATGTCAGCACGACCTCAATTTTGGATGATTTTGTATTTTATGAGAACCGGCAAAAGTTGATGCAGGAAAAGAGAGCAAAGCAGCAACTTCTTCAAGGCCAGGCAAGTACTACTATATTCATGCTCTAGAGACTTCTGTGGTTAAACCTGTTGAGAACTTCAGCGGTATTTCCGATCAGGTGGCGATGATAGGTTCTGATGCCTGCTTCTTGTCCACATTGTCCAGGGCTGCGATGACGGGAACGGAAAATTTTCTCACGAGAAGGACAAGAATGCAATTAATGGGAAATCCATAGCGCAGAAGCAGATATTGAACAAGGAGGGTGTCCCTGTTGCGGGGGAAGTGCTGAACGCCTCCAAACCTGCAGCTGAAAGTGGTGTAGGAAATGGCAATTAGCGTGATATATTTCTTACACCTATTGCCGCAGCTGGCAGTCTATTCTGCAACCTTTCCAGGTTTGCAGTATCTGCAAATCGAAGGTTAAGGAATACTGCATGAATTGTAGACTTGGGGAGCTAAAATTGGCATGAGACTTTAAGTGGAGTGGCTCAGTTTTTTACTTCTATTTTAGCTTGTGACTGGTTCTTGGTGTTATGCTGTCCGTGTTAGGTCTCTTGTATACTTTGTGACATCGGGTTTTATGTAACCCTTCTCCTTAATTTTCTATACATCTAGACAGCATTAAGGTAGTTTTTCGAGTGTTGCAGTACTGGAGAAAGTAATAAAACAAATAACTCTGGTTTTGTTGGTCCCTTGTGTTGTATGCCTGTGGTGAGCCCTGATTGGCTTTGCTCTTCTCTGCGCTGTCGAAACATCTCATGCCTGAAATGTCATCAATCAGCTTGGTATTGTGTGTACTACACTACTACTTAACAGTGGTCCTTGCTGGAAATCTCATGCTTGAAAGATTCTTTAAGTTGGTGCCTGATCTTTATCCCTATCAGAGAAATATCTCTCTTGTCTGAGACATATTTTGCTCTCCTTTTTTTCCCTTTCAACAAACTCCATTCGCTGGTCGGAGTCCAGCTCGGTTGGAGAAGATTCAAGATTCACCAAAGAAGAAAGAAAGATGTCAAGTTCCACGAGGAACAGAGAAGAAAAATGAAAGCTACAGTGAAAAATACCCTGTTCCTGTACATGCGTCCTTGTCATGTCTGAAAATCTTGTGCTGTTTGCCGAATCTGTTCACAAGTACTGAACCATCCCTATTCAACTGTCCTGGATTTTTTTTTATGTAACCCTTTTGGGTGGCCTAGATCGTTAACCTGGTTATAACTAACACACGTACACGACTAGACTACTGAGTACTGACAAAACACTGCTCCATTCTCAGTGTAGGATGCGCGCATGCGCCAAGATTAGGAGGTACACCGGCAGACCGTGCACGCGTGACGTATGTGGCGTGTAGCGACGTAACGTGTCGCACTCGCACACGCATTATTATGTGCGTTTACCGTGACTCTGCCAAGGAGGGGATCCTAGGCATGCCTGGTTGGATTGGAGGATCATTTTCAGATGGAGCGGCAAATTTCCTACTGTGTTTGGACGGGCTCATCCGCCCCGTCCAATCGACAGATCAAGTGTACAGCAACGAGTTACGGTAATGAATAGTGCCACCACAATAATTAACGGTGAATCTTTGCCCGTGTTTAGACTCGTGTGTAGCGTGCGGATAAACAACGCTCCTTGTTCTTTGCCTTCTTCTTGAGACCACACTCTTTACTCTTGAAAGAGAACACAAAGGTACAATTTCTATGATATGTAACACAGCTTGAATTAAAGTATGTCAACTTGCTCTTTGAAAGGCAGGATGGACGTTCTTAAATCTTAATTACCACTACAAAACTGAAATAATCATCAATCATCGCTGTGACATATTGACGTCTTTAATTTAGATGCTGTGCATGCTAGCACTATTCCAACAAACCGACAATTCCACGTCATGTGCATCTTATCAAGAAACTGTACGTGCTATCTCCTCGGTCGGCCTCTTAGATCTGGGAACGTGCTTCTCACCGCATGACATGATATATACGTGCGTCTGACGAATTATTCGCCGTGAAAGTGTAATTCCATTGCCCATATATGCGTGTGCTCCTACCTCTCGTAGTAGTACTACTCACACAAAAACAACATACTCGTATCAAGTTATTGACGTACGTACGTTTGATTGCATATCTTCATGGCTGAGTCCAACGGTAACGATGTGCCGGCGTCGTTGATGCTGCACGGGCGCGTGGCCATCGTCACCGGCGGCGCGGGCGGCATCGGCTCGGCCGTGTCGAAGCACCTAGCGTCCCTCGGCGCGCGCGTCGCGGTCGCCTACGTCGGGGACCCGGCGCCGGCGCAGAAGCTCGTGACCGGCATCAACTCCAAGTATGACGGCGGGCCGCGGGCCATCGCGGTGGAGGCGGACGTGTCGGACGCGGCGCAGGTGAGGGCGCTGTTCGACGCGGCAGCCGCTGCGTTCGGCGGGGAGCTCCACGTCCTGGTGACGACGGCGGCCGTGCTGGACTACTCGTACCCGCCGCTGGCGGAGACGAGCGAGGCGACGTACGACGCCATGTTCGGCGTCAACGCGCGGGGCACCTTCCTGTGCTGCCGCGAGGCGGCGAACCGGCTGGCCCGCGACGGGCGCGGCCGCATCGTGACGTTCTCGTCGTCGGGCGTGGCGTCGCTGCGCCCCGGTTACTCGGCGTACGCGGCGAGCAAGGCGGCCGTGGAGGTGATGACCAAGATCCTGGCGCGCGAGCTGCGCGGCACGGGGATCACGGCCAACACGGTGGCGCCGGGGTCCACGGGCACGCCCATGTTCTACAACGGCAAGACGGAGGAGGAGATGGACCGGTACATCGCCGAGGCGCCGCTGGGTCGGCTCGGCATGCCCGAGGACATCGCGCCGCTCGTCGGCTTCCTCGCCAGCGACGCCGGCCACTGGGTCAACGCCCAGGTCCTCCGCTGCAACGGCGGCACCATCTAATATACCACGGCGCACGTGCGCCGACGTACGGACGTACGTGTATTATTGTTGTTCTGGTGCATGTCCCATCTCGATCGATCGAGGTCAAGTAGTGAAGTGAGTCGTTTTTTAGTATCTGTCACGTAGTGTTAAGATGCGAGAATGCGATAATAATATGCGAGCCATTGCTTCGCTGTGTATCGGTGTACGTGGGCGCCCTAGTCAAGGGCATCCATGTGTGGTGTGTAAAACCTCGAAGCATGCCACTATTGTGCTACCATACTAGCAGGTGTCTAGATCCGTGTAATGCTTCTGTTTCATGGACAGTGCTCTGAATTGAAGTGTTTTGTTTGGAAGTCTTTGTGCGTCCAATGTAGGGCATAAAAAAAACTATTGGCTGGTGAACTATCGAGCTCGGCTCGATCTAGGTTCGATTTGAGTTCCAAATGAACCGAGCTCGAGTCTGATCTCAAGCTCGCGAGCCTTAACGAGCTGAGCTCAAATAACTCAACTGATCTTGTTATTTTCACAGTATGCCTGCAAGTCGTTGGTTGTTACCGAGCTTTCCTTGAATAGCTCTCATATCTTGTTGAAAATTACTCGAATAGCCTTTGTATCTTGTTGAAAATTGCTACAAGTAAAATGTTACCGCACTTCCCTCGAGCTCAAGCTCAAGATTACTCGAGCTTTTCTAATTGTTGAAAATTGATACATATTGTTAATTGTTACCGAGCTTACTCGAGCCAAGCTCGAGCCCAAATCAAAACTTGGACCCTAACTCGGTCTCGTCCGCTCGGTTCGTTTACAGCCCTACGTCCTTGTCGATTTCAAGTTGCGCACTTGCGATGCACACGTTATATATCAATCAGATCGGCTATTTGGCTTGGATCAGACGGGGGGCTTCAACGCCGATCAACGGACTTGCCAACTACGCACATCAATCAGATGTGTTCCAAGCACATCAATTGTATGGCTGAATGCTAAAGTTTCTCTTTCCAGCACCCACTAACTACAAGTGACCTTATGTTATTTATGGATTTTCCAAGATTTAATCGCGTGACTTCTGAACTGCACGTCAACCGCTGCTGTCAACCAATAGGCGAAACTGGCTTTACATGTTATATCTAGATAATTCTTTAATCTCGTCAAATAACAATGCGTGCCCATGGTCTGATGACCAATGAGCTGTGATGTTTTGCATTTATTGATTTCTTCTCTTTTCCTTAGTATATAGTCAATTTTTAATAGTTGGTACTGAGCTATAATGCCATGAATGGTAGAGGATTAGTGTCCACTGGTAGGTTAGCTGCTTTATATGATGGTGGATGGTGCTTCTCAAGTTTGTTTTGTAACTCTGTATCTTATGTTTTTGTGATCGATGCAGGCATTATGGCCAGACCAAAGAACAGATAAAGTATCTCCTTGGTGTGTCCCATGGGCATAGTTATAAAACCCGGACCAGAGACTTTGTCAGGCGGGCAAACTCATAGGACTGGAGATGTAACTGACCCGGAAAAACCTGATCGGGTTTTCGTCGACCTAGCTGATCTAATCAGGTTTTGCTCATGAGGCCAATAGACAAGAAATCCCTCAAATGAAATAGCTTTTCAAGACAACCGAAGGGCATATTAGTCCTTTGGGTGTTGCTAGGGTTTTAGTAGGAACCCCTTCTGAAATTGACAGCTATACATAAAAAAATCATCTTTTCCACTCTTTCATTCTGGCCGGTAACTCTCTGTTCTCTGCTTAGCTTCGCCTCTATAATACCATAATAAATTATCAAAAGTAGAACATTTTAATCGCTCTGTGTTATGTTAAATGTAATTGGAACTGCATATTTGTAGATGATTAACATTTTATGTTAACATATGCATTTTTTACATGATGTACACGCTAAAATATATTTTAATAAAACGTGCGGTCCGACTGTTGACCCACCGGTCCGACCAGTGGCCCGGTGACCCGATACCTCGGTCGGGTCGATGACCGTGCCGGGTTTAATAACTATTCCCATGGGTTCGACAGGTCAAACATGGATGATGATGAGACTGCCACGGAGAGGATGAAGAAGGATATTGAAGCTATGAACTGGTACTCTGCTCTCTTTCATTTTTCTTGTAGTCCTGCAACTTAAGGAACTTATGGATATGGGCTCGTTTTTTCCCCAATGGAAAGCATTTAACTAGTGCCTCAATACCATTTTATTTCATGTTTGGTAGTTCTGTTTGTTCTTTGTTACTGTTTGATTATCTAGTTCACTACTAGAAAACAGAGCAAACCCGAGGGTCACGAATTACGCTGACGGGCCCGCTTCGACCGTCACGTTTACCCTAATTTTGCTGACGGGCCCGTAACGACCGTCAAGTTATACTATTTTGGTCACGAGAATAGTAACCTCTTCAGCAAAATTCTAAATTTCTTGATGGTTATAATAAAACCGTCAATATAATATATTTTCCTGATGGTTAAAACCGTCAGGTTAATTGTTTGGAAATTCCTGCACTTCGCGCGTTCGCGCGAAAAAAATTGGGTAGTGTTTGGATGAGTGAAGGTGGGTATGGTAACTCTCTCACTAGAGGTGGTGAGTTTACCATTCAAATAGTAATTCTGACAATTCTCATTATATTTAAGCAGTCGTAAGTGACTGTGAGGACCCCTGCTATTGAATTAGTGCTCGAATAAAAGATTATACCCGAAGTATAATTTTTAGGAAAAAGTCCGGTTTACTCCCCTGAACTATCAGAAAAGTCTGGTTTACCCCCTGAACTACAAAACCAGTTATTTAACCCCCTGAATTTGTCAAATCCGGTCAAATAACCCCCCGTAGCAGTTTGGAGCGGTGGTTTTGGTGACGTGGCAGTAGTTTTGCTAACTGAGAGAGAGAGGCTAACTGGGAGAGAGAGACGTACCGCACCACTTTCCTTCACTGTGCCACTTACCTGCGGGCCACACTCTCTAGGGTCATCTTCTCCAAAGCGGCGCCGAGCCACGCACCTACTTCGCCGTGGCCGCGCCTGGGACACTCGCCAACGCTCCCGACCGTCGAGCTCGCATGCTAGCCGCACCACCCCATCTCGCATGACTTCTTGATCTCCACCTCCTCCCTTTCTCGCCATTCTTCCTTTTCCCAAGATCAAATCAAGCTCCAAGCCATCAAAGCCGCTAAACCGCGCGCACCATCTCGTCGCCCAGACCGTAGCTCGGTCAAAGCCAATCGCGTCACGACGCACCTTTCACCGAGGACCAAATCCCTTTGTCAATTTGGGGCTTGAGCCACCGGAGCACCGCGTCTTGCCCTTCTTCCCGACCACGGCCAAAGCGTCGCCGCGTCGTCCCTTCTCCACCGGTGAGCCTCAACTCAATTAATTTCGTCAGGAGTACCTCCTTGCCCTACCCTTTCACCCCCTGCCTCTCAATCTAGCACTCCCCTTTGAACACTTGCTCCCATGGCGAGCTACCCTTGCCGCCCATGGCTTCCGGCGCTTGCTTGCTCGCCCTCCTCAACCTCCACCAACCACTCGTGAGTTCCACACACCGGCCGACTCTCATGCTTCCCTAAGTCCTTCCTCATGCATCCAAGCCTTCTGCACCTTGTCCCCTTACCTCCCACCATCGCGCTTCGCCTTGCAGTGTTGCCACAGCGCCACCGGTGCTCGTCGGCTCACGGGGAAGCACGCCGCTCCGAGCCTCATGGCGCCGGCTTCCTCACGGAGTTCAAAGGCGTGGCGTTCCTCAGATGTTGGTGTCTTGCAACAACCGCGCAAGGAGCGTAACTATGGCGCGCCGGCCGTCAGGCTTCAAGCTGGGCCCGGGCCATCTCACGTCCGTGTGGCGCGAGATATATGAGGCCATGGGCGAGATCGTCGAAGGAGGATGAGCTGCGGTGGTGGATGCCCTGGCACCAACGGCGTGTTCTTGGGCGCGCCGTCCAGCCAGTGGCGTGTTCTTAAGCGCTGTTGTCGGCCTCGTCGCGATTTCGTTTTACATTTTTCGTTAAGCGATTCTGAAGCGTTTTTCTTGAAGTTCTTGAGCCTTGATGCGTTTGTGATTTGTTTTTCGTTTTCGTTCTAACAGAACACAATGTTGACAAGGACCACCGCCCACCATCGTAGCCGCCCGATATCGGCGGCGGCGGCGGCGCGATTGTAGGGGGCGTATCCTTGCGGCTACGTGTCCGTCGTCTTGACTTCTTGGCCTCGGATACTGCGTACTCACGATCAATTCGGTTCATCAGATAAAATTGTCCAATCTTGCATGGGCACTGACCAAGAGGATCTGGCGGGCAAAGCGGTGGCGCGGCGAGCGGCGGCAAAGCGGAACGGCGGCGTTAGCGGAACGAGCGGCGGCGTTGGCGGAACTAGGAGGCGGGCGGCGGTGGAAGGAAGAGCGGTGCAAAGCTTAAGAGGAGTTAATGGAGGGAGAGAGAAGGGAGATGGAGAAGAAACAAATAAGCCGATCGGGAGAGAGAGAACAAGAGATAGGGTGATGTGGGCGTCCACATGGCAAAATATATGCCACGTCAAGCAAAACCGCTCATCAAACCGCTACGGGGGTTAAATGACCGGATTTGACAAATTCAGGGGGTTAAATAACCGGTTTTGTAGTTCAGAGGGTAAACCAGACTTTTCTGATAGTTCAGGGGAGTAAACCGGACTTTTTTCTAATTTTTATAGAGAACTAACACAATTTCAGGTTCCCGGGTATATGTCTTACAATAGTTCCCAAGATCAAAGACTATTGTACACATACCCTAAACAATATTGTACCATGTCATACAAAGGCCATATATGCATAACAAAACTTTACAAGACCTGATTACAGTACATAAGTTACAAATATGAACAACTGTCAACTAAAAGTAAAAGTCTGCAGCGGAAACAATATAAACAGCAAAAGAACCACCAAGTGTGCCCATCATCCCAAAGACAACTGAGTGGAGATAGAAACAACGTCATTCGTTAGCGTCGCCGTGATCGGCGCTAACGGATGGGTCGTACACATAACCGCCCTCACCTGCAACAAGTGGTTAAAACACCTGAGTATAGAAGGTACTTACTCGTAAGACTTACACAAACTACTAAAAGAAAGTGTTTAGTGGAACCTAACCAAAGGATTAGAATTTTATATGCATAAGGCTGTCAACAGAGAAGGTTATAATGGCATTAGGTTTGCATAAAGCAACAAGTTTTACTCCTACACTTGCTAAATTTTGCTAAGACAATTTTATAAACAAGTTTGGACTAAACAACAAGTAAATTAAGAATTAAACAACATACACAACAATGTCAAAGTGGCTGTCCACTTTGACGAATTAACATGCATGAACAACCATGTTCATGTCGGTACCAAGTATTCCCATGTCAAAATTTTTCTCAGAGTCTAACTAAGATGTCAATCAAAACAAGTGTCGTCCGTAACCGTGGACACGGCTATTCGAATAGTTTTAACCCTGCAAGGGTGTACATCTTTACCCACACGACTTAGTCAGCCCGTAAACCTTCGGATGCATGATCAAAGTTATTAAAGTGCAAGTGAAATAACTAACAAAATACTTATGTTTTAAACTATTTGTAATAAAGGAATATAGTAGTTTAAAAATTCATTAGTACTAGCTGACAAGGATTAGCAGCTAATGACCCTGCTATAGTGTTGTCAGGCTATCCGACAACAGAGCAGCGGAGGCCGTGAGCTTTGCCGATTTGAAAGCACAAAGAGCAAACTAGCACCTACTTAAGATACTAGTAGATAGTAGGAACCTATCTGAGCTGAAAAAGTGACCGGAGAAGCTCTAGAGCTCGCCGGCAACAAGAGACCGAAAATGACAATTTAGAGATCCACGGCAACGAGATGATCTGAGCAAGGAATCAATGAGTGAGTGATCGGGATAGGTCACTTAGGTCCATAAGAAGCTCATAATGGAAGGAATTGAGAAATGGCTCACCCTGTCGGAGTTGGAGACGAAAGGGGTGATTTCAGCTGGAAAAAGGGGAAATTCAAAATTCAACAAACCTGTTGAACCAAAGATGAAATTAAATGAGCGGTTTTACTCCCTAAAGCCTAAGACACGAAATGACACGAATAGATTCGCTAAGAACTCACCAAATGCAAGATTGACGAAAATGGCATTCGGTGCGCACTCCGGGCGTCCGAAAGGCAACCTCGGGTTCCTGATCTACAAATAATGCCAAAAGCTCCCATTAATAGGATGAACAAGGCATCATGAGAGATGAACAAAGGTGCAAGAACGAAAAGATACTCCTAAGTGACGAGGAAGAAAATAAGCAGCGCATTAGTTTGGCCGAGGAAGACATGATCGGTTTTTATAGCTTCCTCGCCGGAGAGAACGAGGGAAACTCATACGTGGCAAAAATGGCAGCAAAGTGATGCTAAGTGGCGATTGCATGCGGCGAAATGCACAGCGCAACGCCACCTTATTGGCGATGCGCTCGAAGCTGGCAAAATGGCGCGGAGAAGACGAAGGTGAGTCACTGACTTGTGGACCCAAGCTGTCAGTCTCGGCGGCGAAACAAAGTGGTTGGCTCAAAAACGTGCTAATCGACCGATCGCAAATGAACGGCTCAGATTGAGTGGAACGTTCGGACGGTCCAAACGTTCCCAACTCATATTGACCGTGCGATCGAAATCCAACGGTCACGAAAAAGAGGCGCGCTTTAGTTTCAAACGAATGAAAAACGGCGCCGTTGGATCTGGATTCAACGGTTGAGATCAAAGGGATGTTCGGACGGTCCGAACGGCCCACTTGATGCGGACGGTCCGATCTAGATCCAATGGTCCAAAATCAAGGTGCGTTCGGACTGTCCGAATGGCCTAATTGATCCTGGCAGTTGATTTTGAATCTAACGGCTCGCGTGCGTTGGGCTTTCCCATTCGAAAAATGGCACGGCCCGAGAAAATTGCGGATGGTCCGATTGAAAATCAACTGCCCAGATTGCATGGAGCATTCAGATGGTCCGAACGTCACAACTGATCTGGTCCGTCCGTTTCAAATCGAATGGTGGAGATCGTGTGGGCCAAAAGGATCTGTACGGTCCGTTTCAAATCGGACGGCTCGCGTGCACTAGAGGTTGGGCTGAGCCCTAAGACGTGGCTAAGGGTCGGTCCGATTGGCACAAGGTTGGGTCTAACCAAGTTGCTAGGGTTTGAGTTGCTATAGTGCCAAAAGGCTCGGGCTGGGTCTAAAGTCAACTAGAACTTAAAATCAAACTTCAAAAGTTTGACCAGGGGTTTATAAATATCAAATAAATTTATAAAAATACGAAATTTTTCAGAGAAGTTACTAGGATGATATATGTCCCATATAAATTCTGAAAACTCATTACTCAAGGTTTAAATACTTACTTTAAAATCCTTAACCGAAAAGGTTTAAATTCAAACTGATTTCTAAAAATTTGACAAAAATAATCTTAATTTGTGAAAAACAATCTAGTATTTGATAAAAGTACTTCCGAGGCTTCAATAAAAGTATTGACTTGTATTTTCTTTGGAAGCTTCAAAACTAGTTTGAAATTAGGGTTTAGAAATGAGGTTTTAAAAAGTAACAACTTATGCACACGCTCTAAAATGACAAAAATGATATGAAATGCATATTATTACTGTTCACTAACTTGAGGCTATTACAGTGACGCAAGTGAAATTTTAGTTGTCCGACAATGCAATCCCGATTATTTTTTATGGAATTTAATTAAAGTTTATTTTATTCATTTAAAATGTTTCTCATTTTTTGGAAACACGGAAAAATACCGTAAAATTCAAAGTACTAAAATTTTGTAGAACAGTGGTAGAGATAAGGATTAGATAGATAAATATAAAATAAAATTATAAGACCAAAATAACTTGGTTCACCTCAATTGGAGTTCACATGAATTAGTTATGAATTTCCAAAGTTAAAAGCATTTTGTAGTGTAAAAAATATTTGGTTTTGGATTAATTTCAAAAACTATAATTTCTAGGATAGAGATAAGTTTGAAACCTGTTCCAAATTAAAGTTCACTTAAAAATAAAATTATCAAAATTGGTTTCACTTGATTTGAAGTTACTTTGAATTAGTTATGCAGTTTTGAAGTTATTCTATTTTGGACCATCCGATCGCGATTCGACGGTCTGGATTGAATGAGCTATTCGGACGGTCCGAACGGCCCAATCTACGCGGATGGTCCGATTAAGATCTAACGGTCCAGATTGCGTTGGTCGTTCCGGTGGTCCGAACGGCCCAAACGGTGAGCTCAAATGAATGTGGATGGTCCGATCGCAAACGAACGGCCCAGATTGAGTGGGACGTTCGGACGGTCCGAATGGCCCAACTCATATTGACCGTGCGATCGAAATCCAACGGTCACGAAAAAGAGGGGCGCTTGAGTTTCAACGAAGGAAAAGCGGCGCCGTTGGACCTGGATTCAACGGTTGAGAACGAAGGGATGTTCGGACGATCCGAACGGCCCAATTGATGTTGGCAGTTGATTTTAAATCTAACGGCTCGCGCGCGTTGGGCTTTCCCATTTGGAAAATGGCATGACCCGATTAAAATGTGGATGGTCCAATTAAAAATCGATGGCCCAGATTGCATGGAGCGTTCGGACGGTCCGAACGTCACAACTGATCTAGTCCGTCTGTTTCAAATTGATCGGTGGAGATCACGTGGGCCAAAAGGATCTGAGTGGTTCGTTTCAAATCGAACAGCCCACGCGCAAAGGAGGTTGGGCTGAGCCGTACACGCGGCTAAGTCAGTCCGAACGGCACCTGGTTGGGTTAAACCAACTTGGTTCGATTCGCTACAGTGCCAAGAGGCTCGGGACGGTTCTAAAGTCAACTAGAACTAAAATCAAACATCAAAAGTTTGACCGGGGGTTTAAAAATATCAAATAAATTTATAAAAATACAAAAAATTTCAGAGAAGCTACTGGGATGATATAGATCCCAAATAAAATTTGAAAACCACTGTTCTTTTTTTTAAATACTTAATTAAATACTTTAACCGAATAGGTTTAATTAGAGAAGAAGGATTTTTCTTAAGGTCAAAATAATCTCCAAAAATTATTTTTATGCAAGATAATTTATCTAGTATTTGATATAAAAAAAATACTTCCCCGGCCTCAATACAAGCATTGACTTGCATTTTCTTTTGAAGCTTCAAAACAAGCCTTAGATTTTGGTTGAAAATGGAAGTTTTTGAAATGTAACAAAATGCCTATGTTTCAAAATGACCAGAAATGCTATGAAAAGCATTTTACTACTATTCACTAAAACTGAGGCTATTACATATTCCAAATTAAAGTAAATAAAATTATCACAATTGGTTTCACTTGATTTGAAGTTACTTTGAATTAGTTATGCAGTTTTGAAGTTATTCTATTTTGGACCGTCCGATCGCGATTCGACGGTTCGGATTGAGTGAGCTGTTCGGACGGTCCGAACGGCCCAATCTATGCGGATGATCCGATTAAGATCTAACGGTCCAGATCGTGTTGGTCGTTCCGGCGGTCCGAACAGCCGAAATGATCTAGACAATCCGATTCAAATCTAACGGCTCGCACGCAACTCAAATGATTTAGGTTTGCCTAGGGAGTTAAAAATAGCAAATAACATTATAAAAATATGAAATTTTTCAGAGAAGCTATTGGGATGATATAGATCCCATATAAATTTTGAAAACTTATTGTTCACGATTCAAATACTTAATTTAAAATATTTAAACCGACTAGGTTTATATAAGGACATACAAATTTCATATGGTCAAACTGATTTTAACTCCTTTTTGGATGATTTCATAAGTTCAAATCGTATAAGTAATTCATTTTAACTCCTTTTTTTGGATGATTCAAATTTTGTTGGTTTCTATTTTAAATATACTTGAATCTAAAATTGGTTTGAATCTTGTTGCTGTTCCAGAAAATGTTGTTAGTAGAATTACTTTAGGTTTAGTGTTATTGTTGCACTAAAAATTGCTTTAATTTCAAAAATGCATAAGTATTTTGCACTTTTAAAGTTTGATTTTGGTTCTAGTCACTGCGCAAGGCTGTCTCCTTTGGCCTTGTCACTCATAAAGTCGCCCATCTAATCTTGTCCTTTGCATAAAGGCGGCCGTGTGGTCTTATCACTGCGAAAAGCTGTCTCGTTTGGTCTTGTCTCTGTGCAAAGCAGCCAGCCCCGTCTGGTCTTGTCATATGCAAGCTACCACATTACCCGCTTTGTTAGCCTCCCCCTGCGAGCTATAAAATAGGACCACTGGACCATTGAAACCGTAGGAAGAAGAACCTTCTCCGTCATACAGTAACATACTATGGCAGACGCTGAGGGACCAGTCCAACAGGGGTCGCCAATGCAAGACCTCCCCCTCGAAAGGAGGGAGGACTTCGGCCCTAACTACCGGTTGATGCCGAACAAGCGTGCTCAACCGGTATGGCCGAAATGCGGACATAGAGAGGACGCTGTCGTGCAGGTCACGGACGACCCTTTCGATGGCGGACGACATTTCTTCTGATGCCCACACTCTGGGGTACAATTAGCAAATAGTTTTATTCATATTACTGCTAATACATCCTCTATGCTAACTGTCCCTTGCAGCAGATGGTGAAATACGACTTTGTCCGCTGGATTGATACTCCCCATCAACGACATGTTGTGATGTACATGGATAGATTGTGGGACCGAATCTTTGAGTTGAAGGCGCGGATTGACAATCTCAACGAGCAAAATGATGACCTCCACCAACAGATGCAGCGCGAGAGGGGCAACGAGGAGGTCGCGAACATAGGAAGTTCCCATGATCCCACATGCTGCTGCACGAACCCTAGCTGTATATGTATGTGCCACTACAACAACGGCCAGCCACGTCCAAGGCGCCCCCTTGTAGAACACTCTATGTGGGTAGTGCGATGCACCTTCTACCATTAGGCACCGACGGAGAAGCTTGTACCTCGGTAGTCTCCCCTTCTGTACGCAATTATGTTCAATCTCATAAAGCATGTAACTAAATGGTGGACATGTCATTGCGGTTGCCTTTTATCAAGTTGACTGTTGCATCGATGTGTCGCGTGCATTAAGCTATAGGCGTCTATATGCATTGAACAAACATGCATTGTATGAAGGAGTACACCCAGCATCCCCTAAAACCCTAAACCCTTAACCTAAACCGTAAACCCTTGAACCCTTAAGTCGTAGAAAGAGGAAGATTGTTCAGTTTCCTGTCGTCAGTTGAACTAGCGATAGGTGCTTGGACCGACGATAGGCGGGATGAGGGTCCCTGTCGCTAGTTCAACTAGTGATAGGTTCCTATCGCCAATTTTTTTGTAATTTTTGGGGGCGACTATTTATTTTTGTAATTATATTTTTTAAAAATATTATTTTTTATAAAAAATCCCGCTCCTAGGAGGTACATACTACTCTGAGGCATGGGATATCTGGTTTGTGATGCTAGGGTCAAGTGGATGGCTAAGCATTACAAGTTAAATACCTCAGGTTCTCACGATAAAAAGTTACGTAATTAATTTACTCAAATACTAGATAAATTATCTTGAATAAAAATATTTTTTGTCAAAATTTTAGAGATCAATTTGACCTTAAGAAAATCCTTGTTCTTTAATTAACCCTTTTCGGTTAAAGGATTTATTTAAGCATTTTAAAACGCGATCAGTGAGTTTTCAAATTTTATTTGGGGTCTATATCATCCCAGTAGCTTCTTTGAGAAATTTTGTATTTTTATAAATTTATTTGATATTTTTAACCCTCTGGTCAAACTTTTAAAGTTTGATTTTGGTTGCGCGCGAACAAAATTTCCATCGCGCGTCTGTGCCCACCACCCAGTGCAGTCAAAGCCCTTGCTCTCCCGTCAAAATACCTAGAAAGCTCATCCCCAAACTACGCGTCACCTCCATGCCAACTCCAGCCGCGCCTGCCACCCCCGCCGCTTCCACGCCATCGCCGACCGTCCCCGCCGCTTCCACGTCATCGCCAGCCGCGCCTGCCACCTCCACACCATCTCCGGCCGCCACCACTCCCTCCTCTCGAAATCCCTAGCTCAACATCCTCAATCCGCCGCCTCCACGCCATCTCCGGCCGCGGCGGCCTACATCCTCAAGCCGTCTCCTCCACGCCATCTCCGGCCGTGCCCGACGCCTCCACGCCATCTCCGGCCGCACCCACCACCTCCTCTTCAAATCCGTCGCCTTGGTAAGCTCTCCTCCCCTTGGTCTAACTAATGCCCTTTTATGGTTTCCTTTCATGCTTTTACTAAAATCTATTGTTCGAATGATGCATAATAATTAATAAATATTGCACTGTGAGTAATCAAAATTGTTAAACACAGAACTATTTAATGGCAGACTATGAATGGATGTATATTGGCTGGTAGCGTGGTAGAGCTCCCTCTAATGGATGGATTGATCACACCACACAATTCTTGGATCGTGCATTCTCTGATCCAAGTTTAGTCGAAGGTGACACCATTAAGTGTCCATGTGCAATGTGTCGGAACTATTTTAGGCACAATAGGTGCACTGTCGAGTTGCACTTGAGTAAATATGGGTTTAGGGCAAATTGTGCAACATGGACAACACATGCTGAGAGCCTTATCGTTAGGAATGATGAATTCAATGAACCTAAT
Source organism: Phyllostachys edulis (assembly GCA_036346405.1). Lineage (NCBI taxonomy): Eukaryota > Viridiplantae > Streptophyta > Magnoliopsida > Poales > Poaceae > Phyllostachys > Phyllostachys edulis. The sequence goes on along the minus strand of CM070549.1, from coordinate 14,282,436 downwards.
CAGATGGATAATATGTTGAGTGACCTAGCCAGTGATCATCAACCAGCAATTGATGAGGAGCCAAATGCCTCTGCCTAGGCTTTCTATAGGATGGTTGTTAGTGCTGACGAACTAGTCCATGAGAACACAACACATTCTTGTCTATCTGTTGTTGCTCGTTTGCTAGCTATGAAGTCACAGTAGAATATGTCAATTGCACACTATGATGATGTATTACAAATAATTCATGAGTTTTTGCCCCTAGAGTCTAAGTTGCCTGAAGACTTCTACCGTTCGAAGAAGCTATTAGAGGGCCTCGGTATGCCACATGTGAAAATTGATGTATGCTATAATAATTACATGCTTTATTGGAAAGATAATGAGCATGAAGACAAGTGTAACTTTTGTAATACCTCTCGATACGAGGTTGGCAAGAATAAAGTTCCACGTAAAGTACTATGGTATCTCCCCATTACAAATAGACTGCAAAGGTTGTATGCACATGAGGAGACAACAAAGCTAATGCGAACACATAATCGCTCCACATCTATTAAGATGGCGCACCCATATGATGAGGAAGCTTGGCAACAATTTGACGAGGACTTCCCAGACTTCGCAAGCGATCGTAGAAATATGCGACTTACTATAGCAATAGATGGTTTCATACTATTTAGTTTGGGTGCTGCTCCTTACTCATGTTGGCCAGTGTTTGTAGCTCCATTGAATCTTCCCCCAAGCAAGCTCTTGAGGCCAGAATACATATTCCTTGCCTTTGTTATCCCTGGTCCTCAGCATCCAGGAAAGAAATTAAATATTGTAATACAACCTTTAGTTGATGAACTTATCAAGTTGTGGGAGGAGGTAGAAACATGGGATGCTTCACTCAAGCAAAACTTTACAATGCATGCAGCATATCTATGGTCAGTCCATGATTTTCCTGCATATGGCATGTTTGCTGGTTGGAGCACGCATGGTTCATTTGCATGTCCATACTGCTTGTGTGAAGGCAAAGCATTTCAACTTCGTAATGGTCGCAAGACTTGTTGGTTTGATTGTCATAGAAACTTTCTGCCTAGGGACCATGAATTCAGAACCCAAGCTTATGCATTTCGAAAGAACACAACAGTGTTTGAGGAGGCACCTAGGTATTTAACGATAGAGGAAGTCGAAGCCCAAATAGACAAATTTGTAGCTGATACAAAAAAACTTTGGCAAATTATACAATTGGACACACAAAAGTTGCTTTTGGCAACTTTCATACCATAATAAATTGAAGCTCCGACACAACATTGATGTGATGCACAATGAAAAAATGTAGCTGAAGCTATATGGAACACATGCTTCGATATACCTGATAAGACAAAAGATAATGTTAAGGCAAGACAAGATTTAGCTGAGATTTGTCACCATCCTTCACTGCATTTGGAGATAAAGGACAATGGAAAGTGGCACAAGCCTAGGGCTCTGTTTTTGCATCAATAAGAATGACAAGACCACTATCCTTAAGTGGTTTCAAGACTTGAAGTTTCCCGATGGATATGTAGCCAATATTAGGCGAGGTGTTAACATGATGCAAAGGAAAATTTTTGGCCTCAAAAGCCATTACTTCTATATATTCATGGAACACTTGCTCCCAGTTGCATTTCGTGGGTTCCTTTCGGAGAATATATAGCTATGCTTAGCTGAGCTTAGTTTTTTCTATAGGCAGTTGTGTGCTAAAGAGATAAGCAAGGATGTCATAGTCTCACTATAACAGAATGTTGCAGTGCTTCTATGCAAATTAGAGAAGATATTTCCTCTCGGTTTCTTTAATCCTATGCAACATCTAATCATACATCTTCCTTATGAGGCTCGACTAGGTGGCCCAATTCAGGCCCACTGGATGTATCCATATGAGAGGTAAACATAAGTACTTCCACTATTTTTTCTTTATAGCCTAACAATACATCTAATTAATTGTCTGATCCTTGTAGGTACATACAAAAACTTAGAAGGAAAGTGCGAAATAAGGCTCGAGTTGAGGGTTCTATTGTTGAGGCTTACCTAGTTGAGGAGGTTACAAATTTTCTATCACTATATTTTAACCCGAAAGTTCGGTCAATTAGAAACAAGGCACCTCGGTACGATGATGGTGCCTCTACATTTCAAAGTTCATACAACCTTGACATATTCCAATACCCAGGTCGATGCATTAGTCATCGGGGTTGTCGTGACCTCACAATAGAAGAGTACAAGGTTGCCTTCTTGTACATACTAAGGAACTTATCAGAGATGGATGGTTTCTTTGAGTATGTGCTTAAGCTATGCAACCTAACTCACTTTTCTATAATTACACTTGCATCATTCTAACTAATCTTGTTCATGTAGTAAATTTTCTAAAGAACAATGGAGGAGCAGAATGAAACCAACAGAAAAGCAACTTCAGGAGTTGAGGTTAAATGGTTGGAAATCAGGCCGTCTTATGCATCATGGACCCAATTTTTTCGATTGGTTCAAAACTCAAGTAATTATCTTAAACGCTGGAACTTGAAAAACCTAAAAATCATCTTTGTAGCAATCTGAAACTAATACAAGTAATTGCCTACTTGTAGTGCATGAGTCATCTACCATTCCTAATGCTTTATGCCAAATGTCGTATGGTTTTCACAGTAGAGTTACCACTTATGGATGTTATGATGTGAATGCATATAGATTCCATTTATCAAACTATGAGAGTGAGAAATCTAGATTGACTACAACTAATAGTGGTGTGTGTGTGTCTAGTTATGACGACAACAACAATGTGCTAGAGTACTATGGTGTTATTGAAGACATTTTAAAGATCACTTGGGAAGGCAGCATGTAGCTTGAGCTGATTTTATTTGATTGCCGTTGGTTTGATCCAACACCTAATGGAGTTAGGCGTACTGAAAATTTGGGCTTGGTAGAGGTCAAGTACACATCTAGGCTTTTAAATTTTGATCCATTTGTCATGGCAAGTCAGGTTACACAGGTCTATTACCTGCCATACCCGTGTAAGACCAGGCTGGATCTATTGCAATGGTCGGTTGTATATCATGTAGCTCCACAAGGATATATTCTTCTAAATAACAGCAATGGTGATTTGCCCCCCCCCCCCTGAAGGACCAACTCAACAAATGGAGTTCTACCAGGATGATGGTTTGCATGGTACCTTTGTCATTGACTTAGGGGATGACTTCGAAATTACTCATCCATTGATCTTAGATGAGATAACAAATCCAAAAGATTTGGAATTTTTAGAATGGCAGAATGCTAATCCTCAAGAAGATAAGTAAGAAATTGATGAAGATGAAGATGAACGTGAGGATCTAGATGACGAGCTTCAGCCTCCAACTTATGATCGAAATGATTTCAGACTTTTGTATTGTTGTCCCTGAAGTGTTCCTTTATAATACCTTGTGTAATTTGTACCTGTGTTTGATGCTATGATAATGTTTTGATGTTCCATGTTGTTCTAACAACTGATCCTTTAATTACACTCGTTTTCATGCTACATATGCTAAAATGTTCTATGTTGTTCTATTGACTTGGCATTAATGTCATATTGTAACTATGCAGGATATGAATCATATTCCATCCAAACAACGTGGAGGTCAGCAGCATGGAGGAAATGCCTCCCAAAGGAGTAGTTTCGTTGGTACCAATAGCAATGTGAATTCCTCACAAAGGATTATTGTTGGTGGCACTACCTGCAATGGCAATGGCTCTCAAAGGAGCAGTGATCATTCCACTAGTGAAGTCAATGGAGCTGCTATAAAAAGGGGAAGGAAGAAGAAGTTGCGAACTCAATTGAAGATGCCTTCGCTTGCTGGGAAGATTGCCTTGAGACCTAATGGTGACAAGTAAGTGTAGACATGTGCACTTTAGCATAAAGAAATATTCTTATGTTTTTTTCTTGATTAGATTAACATTCTCATGCTTAATTCATGTACTGTAGGCAATTCAAGTATGTCAATTACACGCCCCAAAAGGACTACACATATCAAGCACAACTTAGAGTTATTCTTAGACATAAGTACCCAGGTGTTGTAGAGGACAAGGATGAGTAGGGTAGAACCTTTAATACTCACCCTGCGTTGACATGGGATGATTACTTTGTCGATGAAGAGCGATCTTTGGAATAGCTGCTGCGGTCGAGTGAAAAATGAGTTTTGGGTAAGTAAAATATGGTAAATCCATTTTTCCACAGCTTTGAGTCACCTTAACTTTATTGGTAGTTAAATGGCAGAGCTGCTTTTCAATCATCTGCATGTCTACATAGGATGGGTTAACCAAGAATATGTGAAACAATTGAGATGTCTACATTTAGCTTCATTGCATGAAGCGGTCAGTTATGCCAACAGGACGACTGTTAGATGCACACCCATGGCAGGCTTTGCTTTCCTAAAAAAAATCTACTATAAATACAATATCGTACTATTTGTGCAGTACTATTTTATTTTTCGTTCTTTTCAGTTTCATATATTATGACTCATAAATGCAAGTTTTTTGTCCCTATATGTAGCATTTATTCAAAGTCAGCGAAGACGACGAGGCAGAAGCAGATTGAGTGCTTGAAAATTATGCTTCAGATCGTGTGAAGCAAATGATGCATAATGCTCGTGTTGATGCTGTCAAGGAGTACTACAAAAAAACAATGAGAGGAGATTGATGACACGCTGGCACGTCCTAGAGAATTAGAGTATGAGCAATACTTGATTGGTAGGATTTGGTGGTGCAATGAGTAAGTATGGCCATATCTTTGTAAATGGCGGTGCGACAACCAATTCTTGACAAAACGAAAGAGAGGTCAGGAGGCACGCTTCAAATCTGAAGATGTTGCTCAAAACCGATCAGGTTCATGGTCATACTCGGAAACCCAATAATACCTGGTATATTATACATGTTGTTCCTTCTCTTTTTTTGCATCTTAGATTTTTAGTTATGCAGTAACAAGTCATTGTGCGATGCATATGCCTTTTCTTAGAGCTGGAAGTTTTCGTGTTATCTTCTCGCGGCAACAATACAATAGTTGTTTTTGTAGTATATTTATTTTGCTGTGCATATTATTTGGATCATTTAGTTATCACTAGTCAATATGAGCATGCTTCCAAATTTTGCTTATGTGGTTTAAGTTCTCAAGCTACCCAAATTTAAGATAAAACTCATATGCCCTTTGCATGGAACAGTGGACATAATCAATAAACATGCTAATGTAATAATATATTTGTCTATAATCTTTGGTGCTTGGTGTCCTCTTCCATTCTTTCTACCAAATGTGGGGAGGGATGTTTTAGTTGAGGATAGCTATGGTCTATATCTATTCCTTTACTTTTGCTGATGCATTTGCTCTTATTGTTAATCCCTTTTTATTCATTTGGTGGCAGTCTATATCAATTAATGGGCCATGCATGCACTCTAGGGGGAATGCATAACAAAGAGAGTCAATTGATCATGTTGTATTGCCATACCAGCTAGATATAAGATCAGCAGTACAAGATGCTATGCTACTTCAACCACATTGGCGAATCCAGCCTGCAATGCTTCAGGAATCTGTTGAAAAATTAATTAATAGTGAAAACTTTGAGAATTATGACATGTATCTTAGCTGATTAAAGTTATAAACACATGACATAATATGCAAGAATACAGTGCTTCAGTGCACTTTGCATTGTCAGGAGAGTACCACTTTTCTTTACATATTTGCACTTTGCTGACCTTCAATTCACATATACTATGTCTTCCTCACATATTTGACTAGGTTAATTGTGTTCTTCACCGTGTTGTAGGAACACAAGTTTGGACCAGAAAATGCTACCTGCCTGAAGACATATGCTGTGATGAAGTCTAGCATAAAAAATGTGGACAGTAATGGTAGCAGTGGTCCAATTCGTAGCCAAAAAGCACAAAAACGCGTTGTAAGTTCTGCCATTTTTGTACTCAACTCAAGTAAACTCAACTTCTAGGAAAGCAAATCATATTAAATGTTGCTTTTTGTTCTAGGATGATTATTGTACAGCTGCTAGTACTCAACATCCAGATGGTGAGTGGGAGCAGCAACCACTAGATAGAGCAATACTGTACAACACCAATGGTGGTTTGCCCCATGGCCGTGTACCAATAGGGAATGGTGCTATCAAGAAGGCCGATGTTCTATTAGCAGCTAAATCAAGAAATATAAGGCCATCCAATTCCACCTCATATCATAACGTGCTCCGACATAATCAAGAACTACTCCAGACACAAGAAATTCACTACCAAATGATTGTGGTAACATTGTTAATTCACACACATTAATTTACATCCAATGTCATTGTTGCATAGTTCAACTTCAAATTGTTGCTTTCCAAATGTAGATGTTTTTCCAGAAGATCGGTGAAGAGCCACCACCAGAGATGCTACGTCGTGAAACACCTGCACAATCATAGGTAAGAACATTTACCAACTAAAATTATTGCCAATGCTACCAATAATATCTCATGAATGTGTGCTCTCTCTGTCATTAGCGGTTATTAGTTTGATCCTATCAGAATTGATTATAAGTTTGATCCTGACAGAAGTTAGCCCCAGATTCATCATACTTATCCTCTGTTTGAGCATGTATCCACATTTTTACCTAGACCTTGAGTATAGCTCAGGCCCGGCTTATACACAATATAATTTACATTAAACATGTAACCTGGACATATTTAGACAGGTCAGACTAGGCTTAATTGAGCCATAGGTTTGGGTTTCCTTGCCCAAGCATGACGTTGAACTCAGGTCTGGGCTGAACTTAATTTGCCAAGTCTAACTTTACCCAAAACTATGATATATACTCGTGATATCGAAGATTAGAAACCAGAGTCCTTATATAATTATTTTCTCATTTGCAATGTCAATGTGTCCCTTCCATCCAAATTATATAATCTAGAAATGTGCATGATTGTCACCGTAGAAATTTGGGTCTACTTGAGAGCAAAGAATTAACCCATTGTGTCAGAAGTCAGAACAGAACTCTATTGTAGAATATGCCAATAATTCGTAGAATTATATCATAAAAATCACAGTCAGGAAATATGATCGTGATATGTAACAACCGTATATTTATCTATCAGTAATTATAAGAATCAAACCATTAAAGATCCCATATTTAGCATATTTAGCAGTGTTACAAAGAAAATAATTTCAATACATATAGGAAATTGCACTTCCAGTGCAGTTCCCAATTGTCAGCTGCAAGAAGAAAGTGCAACTATCAAAGGATTACGGCAGAAGTATTTATAATACTACATATTGGAAATGTGTGGGTGGCTGCGATGTGGCCCCAATGATACCAGGTATTCAAGATGAATACATTTGTTGAGATATTGATATAGTTTAACAGGTACCTTGTCTCGATGGATCAACGAGAGTGGAGGCGAAGGTTATAACAACGAGTCCTGCTAGCTCACGCTAATTCCAATGCTATAGCAGTTTCACGAGGTTACATGGGCTTCAGGCTTCATGCAAATTCACAGCAAGTTTCAATGATTTTCAAATCCTGCACCTTATATAATTATTTTGCCAAGTCTAACTTTACCCAAAACTATGATATATACTCATGATATATCGAAGATTAGAAACCAGAGTCCTTATATAATTATTTTCTCATTTGCAATGTCAATGTGTCCCTTTCATCCAAATTTTCTGTCATGAAAAGTACGTCCAATATATGTTGATGACAATAAGTGCTCTTCTGTGTGAGTGACTGGTTGTAGATGGATATGAACTAATATTACGCTAAGCAATATGGAAAGCATTATGTACTTCTTATAAACAATTTTATGCTCTTTTTCTTACCATGAACCTAAGCACATAGCTAGCTAGTGACGTGGATTGAATAATCCTCAATTAAAGCTCATATTTAGGAACATACGTAGAACATTTCATAGAAAGGTTTCAGGTCATGTTATTGTCCACTGTAGAAAACAGACCATGTGATTAGTACAGAATATCTTTTATTCATACAAACTTACAAATGTCGTAATGTTGGCATACTCTATTCACCTTACAGGAAGGGGCTAGGACTGGGATTGGATCCTCCCATGTGGGCTCAGCACTGGATGACAATGCCATTGATGGCAACGATGCTAACAATGATGGCGACAACTGCAATGGTGGCATTAATGGAGGCAACAACCATGATGCCAACAACATCGACCACGACGGATGCAACTAATTATGCACATGAGTACTTTGATGATATCTTGCCAGCTCTTTTGAATAGTTGAATATGAATGGTATTATTGGACTTTTAGATGGACTTACATCACTTGTATGTGATATTGGTCTTTAGGTGTATTGTAGTAGTACTGGACTTTTAGATGTATTTTGTGCAGATTATAATGTTGCTTTCTACAAGTGAACCTCATGGATGGTATTGGGTTTGAATTGATGCTAATTTAAGCTTGAACATCTTATTTGTGTGTGGAGTAATGCATGGATGTGTATTGTGGATTATATGATGTATGGATGTGTATTGTGGATTATATGATGCATGGATGTGTATGAATGAAATATTAGTGTGATGTATATGTGGTCATTGACAATTTATGCTAGCATTCTTGGTTGCTAATAATTTTGTTGACAGCCACAAAGTCATTTTGGTGACGGGCAAAGAACCGTCACGTTTTGTTAACCTGACGGGCTAGAAACCGTCACGTTTTGTTTCCTTCACGGTGATGGCACCCTGAGCCAAACTCCAATACCTGACGGGTCGAAAACCGTCAATTTTTGTTTTATTGACGGTGATGGCAAAACCGTCAATTTTTGTTTTATTGACGGTGATGGCAAAACTGTCAAGTATAGTTTTATTGACGATCATTCCCTGTCAACCAAATTCTTTTTCTAGAGGGTTCACAAAACCGTCAGCAAAATAGGGAAAACCGTCAATAATAATCTTCTTGACGGTGAACCGTCAGACAAATTGGATTTTTCCCGACCATCTAGACCTGAGGGGATTTTCCTAACAGTTTTCAACCGGGGGAAAAGTATTGTTTGGAGTAGTGGTTGATCATTTTGTTCTCAAGTCCAAACTTAGTACTACAGTATGCATTTGTGGAAACCAAACTAGATTCCAGAATCAAGTATTAAAATGCCAGACAAACATATATAGTTCTGTAGTCAATTCAAATACCCATTACAATTACAGGGTGTTCAAAAGAGTACTACATGATAACTACTACAAATTAACTAGTGACATGAAATTAGATCTGGATACGAAGAGCTTGACATGAGTCATACTGTGATATGTCACCAAATTTCTAAGATTGAAAGTCCAAGAAGGCTATGTAGTAGTGAAAATTGGGGAACCGAAACCATTTTAGAAACAAGATTACTTTGTGTGGATATCTAACTGTAAGTACCTTGGGCATAACTGTACAGATAGAGAGCCATATCAAACGTCTTGATGAAGACTTAGGTCAGTCTGCAGAAGATTTAAAGCATGGTATAAGCAATGCATGGCAGCTTTACTTATTTGTTTAGGAATGCCATCCTCAGTTCTTTACCAAACAGAATACTAATTGTTCTCTGTCACTTGCAAAAGGAAAGGTACCTCTAGATGAGCCGCCCATCTTTCCTCCAAATCCAGTGGTAAGCAGGGATCAGTAGCAGAGCTAGGAATTTAGTGTTGGGGGTGCACACACAAAGCAACACCGGGTACGATTAGTTCAAATCAGGAAAAAAAGCTACCGGTTGGGAAAAAATTTCGGAGCCTAGCGATAGACCCGGTTATCGGCGGTTATTGGAATTTTTGGATTTATTTTGGCCAAAGTTTTCGAATCAAAATTTGAATTTTTTGTGAAGTTAAAACAAAAAATACAAAAAAAAATGCATAGCCAAGGTTCGAACCAGAACCAACCTTTTCAAGACTAAGGGTGTTTCCACCACGGCACATGCACTCCTGTGTTTGCATATGGTTACAAACTTTCTTTATATTTGTCAAAAAAAACTAGCAAATCCGAATTTTTTTGGCCGGTTGAAAATTTTACCCAAGAAGTCCGATAGATTTGATTTTCGCCGATAACCGCCGAAATTTTGCGGAAAAAGTTTTCACTGGTTCAAACTACGCATCGTCCAACGAAGCTAGGAATTTGCCCGTTAGAAGTAAAAAAACATCAAGAAAAAAAGAACGGAGGAAATTGTCCACTAGTATCTTTTCACATGTCATTACTATAGTAATCAATTTGAAAAATGACTTGCATAATAATATGAATGTGAGAAAAATAGAAGTTGCTCCATGCGCACCTGCAAAACCATTGGTCTTAGTGAGTGTCGCGTCGCCACTGCTGCTTGCTGCTCTCACACTGATGCCACGCCGCCCACTGCTCCTCCTCTCCACGCTGCACCGACCGCCGAGCCGCAGGAACCAAATTGGGGAGGAGTTGGAGTATTGGAGATAGAGATGGATGTGGGCTGGTGAGTGATAAGATGGTTGTGGGCTGGTGAGTGATGAGATGGTTGTGGGCTGGTGGAGGCACGAACGGGCCGTGAGTTATGAGATGAGCTTCCAAGAGAGTGCACACCAAGAGTACTATGAATATGGCCCAAATGCAGAACTGATCCCTGAAAATGTTTTCAATTTTTTGATATGTCCAAGCACCCCTACTAGCTTCGCCCATGATTGTACCCATAGATAAATTACTAGTACTCTGCAGGTGTGCATTAGGAAGTGATTGTTTCAGTTGGTGATTGTAGCTAGCCGAGATGACACCATGACAGGAACAAAAGGCTGCGCCAAGAACTGAAACGTTTCGTCAGAATAGATGCCAAAAGCCTTTGCTAGCTTGTACAACTAGTCTTTTGTGATAGTACTCTCTGTGATCGATTTTACAATGACTTAGGAAGGTGCAGGTGCGAGTGCCTCACTGCCTGGCGACTTGCTCTGGTTGGTGGCCTGGTGGGCTAAATTATTGAAATGGCCAGCCCAAGTGCCTAATTGCTGAGTGCTTATACCTAGTTAAAAAAATGAATAAGTCCATTTTACCCCTCTGAACTATGGATCGAGTCCAAAAAACACCTTGAACTACAACCACTCACTTTACACCCCTCAATTGTCAAAACCAGAGCAAATAACCCCCTCGCCCTAAACCACCCCTGGTTTTAGTTGACGTGGCGTCCATGTGTACATGTTTCGCTGACGTGGCATCCATGTGTACATCTTTCGCTGATATGGAGTCCATGTGTACATCTTTCGCTGACGTGGAGTCCACGTGTACATCTTTCCCAGTCGATCTCGTAGGACGGGTGCTTCTTGAGCACGAAGCTCTCGGCCTCGTCCCATGGCACCTCGTTGAAGTTCAGTTGGTCCATCTCCGCGAGTGGCCAGGCCGAGGCTGAGGCCAACGACGTCTCAGAGCCGTCGTCCACGGCCGAGCCACCAGAGTGCTCGGAGGAGCAGTGGCTAGACACCGCCGCTGCGGGAGCGTTGATGGGCGTGGCCTTGCCGCCCCGTGCCTTGGAGTTCTTGGAGGCGGCGATGGTATGGCGAGATGGCTCGAGCTTGGCGTCCTGGCGGTCGGCGGGCCCATGACGCGGCGTTGTCGGGAAGTTGAGCCACGCCCGCATCGCGCCAGAAGCGGTAGGCGCCGGCTCGAATCGGTATTTGGCGGACCGAAGCGGAGACGAGGACGTGGTGCTGGCGGATGGGTCAGGGGTGCCGAGTGCATGTAGAACCGGTCTGGGCCGCGAGGTCGACGGACCTCCTGGGTGCGATGGCGCCGTGCCGGCAAACCTCCCCCGAAGCATCCACCTCTGTGCTCTCCAGGGGGCCTCCTCGCCGGTGTGCTCCCCGCCACGGATACCGACGAGAAGCACGAGGCGATAGTAGATCTGGCTATCTCGGTGACGGAGACAAAGGGGCTAGCACAGTCGACGCCGCGACCTCAACGCCATCGAGATCGGGACATGGCAGATGCATCTCACACTCTAGCTCCGTCCTCCACCGTCACCACCCCCTCCGCCGCTGCCGTCGCCGAGGACCAGTAGCGCCGCCGCCTCCACCAGATCTGGGAGCACGGCGTCGCCTAGAAGCCGCCTTCCCCGAAGGCCAACGCCACCTCCGTCATCTTCCGCCTCAACCACGGCGGAGAGGTCGAGGTTGACGGCAAGAGTTGGGAGCGGGGGGAGTTGGTGGCGAGTCGGAGGTCGGAGGGGAGCAGTCGGGTACGGGTGTAGGCGGCGGGGCGAGCGGCGTCGGGGCAAGCCACGCCAGAATCGAGGTGACGCGCGGGAGAAAGGAGAGGGCGCAGGGGGGCCAGTGATGGGAGAGGAGGCGCCGGGGAAAGAAATGGAGTGAGGATGGAAGAGTCTGGCAAAGAAGAAGCACGTGGACGCCACATCAGCCAAATAGGTACACGTGGACGCCACGTCAGCTAAAACTGGGATGGTTTAGGGCGAGGGGGTGATTTGATCTGGTTTTGACAATTGAGGGGCGTAAAGTGAACGGTTTTGTAGTTCAGGATGTTTTTTGGACTCGATCCATAGTTCAGGGGGTAAATTGGACTTATTCCTTAAAAAAATTCATTTATTTTTTGGGGTGTCCGTGCACCAGGGGCGCCCCCTGCCGCCGCCTATGGCAGGGATGACAAACGGAGGCCTGGTTTCAGTACACCTCAGGCAACAATGAAGTTCAGAGAGTGGGAATGGGACAGGGAAAGAAGTTTTTGGCTAAAATAGCACCATTGAGAATAAGTGTATAAAGTATTTTGAGGGTGTTTTTGATTTTTTTTTTCTCAAATCGATTATTTCATTTGCATACAAACAATAGCCTTAAAGGAATTTTCGAGAAAATACTGAAGATATACAATTCTAGAAAAAATTACACAAGCGTGTAAACTGTGTCAGGAACCTTCACAAAACATTTCATAATTTTTATAGCTCATTTGCTATATTTAGATATTCCTACAAACAGTAACCTTAAAGGAATTTTTGAGAAAAATAAAGAACATATAAAATTATGTAAAATTAAATAGGTAATTACACTGTGTCAAGAGATTTCACAAAAAAAAACATAATTTTTGAAGCTCATTTGATATATTTAGAAATTCCTAACAATAGTACTTTTCTGGAAGAGAGAGAATCCACGCCCTTGGGGTCCGGACGATGGTATTTTTCGCGCTCCTGAGGGCCAGACGAAGCATTTCCATGTCTTGGGAGCTAGATTCGTCATTTGTCACGTTCTCAGCAAATCTGGTCCTCTGGAGTACGGAGAATTTGTCATTTTTAACTTTAATGTGCGGGGGACTAGTTTTGCTATTGTGCAGACCAACAACACTATTTAAGAAAATTTCAGACAACTTAAAAATAGCAAGACTGTTTAGGAAAAACCACTTTTGATTCGTAGGGAGGTGTTACTTAACAGTGACTTAAAGGTTAAAAGACTGGTGGCTTCTTCCTTCATCTCGAATCGCTCGTCAGGTGTATATACTGGGGAGAACGGGAGTGTTCCTTGTTCTAAATCTCTTCCGGAGAGAGAGAAATGCTTGTAGTTATGGAATGTTTTGCTGTTGTTGTTTCTTCCTTGTTGCTGCAAGCAATTGCAGAGTTTCGAATGTTGGCAACTTGGCATCCATCTCCTTTGATGGTGCTGATAATCTCATCGCTATTAAGCGTTATCGCTATTGAGCTCATATGATTCTACTCTTGAGCGTCATTATCTGTTGCGTTTCGACTTATGATCTGGAGGTGTAATATCTGCAACTCAATGTAGTAAGTAGTAACTAGATTTGCAAACCTGCTATTCCCATGTTTCACATGTTTCTTCTTGCCCATGACCATGAGTGACATCTACACACACTGGATGTGATATTAATCCAGGTTCATCGTTTCCCAACATCGAATGAGCAAAGTGAGTCTATCTAAAGGTTTGGGTTGCGGAGGTACTGAGCCCCTTCCCATGTACTCCCAGGCCCCAACAGCACAGGCTCCAGCATCGCAGGGCCTACGCACACGTAGGCGTATTTCCCGTACCACTCGTACTTGGATCCTGGGCTGAAGACGTACAGCTCCTCGAATCCTCTCCTGTGCAAGCAAATGGAGTTCCTCCTGCCCTGCATTGCACAATAATTCGCATCAATCTTTTAATTCTTAGCTGCATCGCACAATTCATCATGGTGTAAGAGTACTTAATCTTGCAAGGGTTTCGGGCTTAAGTCGGGAATTGAACTGTGGAATTTCTACGTTCCAAACGGGGCCTTTACCCTGTCGATGACGGTGAATTCCCGGGGTGCATGGCTGTAAATCCGGCACAACTCCGCGGTCAGATGCTTGTAGTCGTCGTCCTCCTCACCGTCCGGCTCTTGCGCCACCGCGCTTCCGCCGCCGGAGAGGACCATGTCGAAGCCCTTGTTGGCCCAGTGCTGGGCTGTCCTCCTGAAGTCTGGAGGAATGATGCTGAACTCCAACAACATGGGCTCCCTGCTACGGTAGTCCGAGCCCTGGAGCCCCACGGCGTAGGTGGCGTCCGGCGTGCTCACGCGCAGGTGGTTGGACACGGCGCCCGACAGCGTCATCGGCGATGAGGTGGTGTTCTTCACCGTGAACTCCGAGGCCAGCACCTCCGGGTGGAGCGTCACGACGCACCTCGCCTCGACCCTGTTCTCCGGCGCGACGGATACGAGCTCGACCTCGATGGAGCCCGTGGGGCTTCCTCTGACATCTCGGAGCGACCAGGCCCCGCTCGGCGACCACGGCGGCAGCTCCCCGCCGCCGCCACCGTCCGCGCAGCGGAGGTCCATCGACACGCCGCCGCGGATGACGGCCCGCCCTCCGGCGCCCTCGGCGACGGTGGTGTGGAGCACCTCCGTGGGTTCGCCGTGCCACATGGCCGGCTTGTAGGACGTGACGAGCCCGCTCGGCAGCAGCAGATGCGCCGCGCTGCCGTTGCGCACCGCCATCTTGACGGCGCAGCTGCTGCCGACGGCCTCGAACCTGACGCCGTGGCCGGCGAACTCTGCGGCGAGGTAGTCCACGTTGAGAGGGGAGGACACCGCCGCCGCTTCAGCCGCCGTCTCAGGCGCCAATGCATGCACCTGGGGAGTTGCACTCGCGAGCCGCGCCCTCTGTTTGCCGCCGCCTAGCTTGGAGGAGGTGCAGAAGGTGATGTGCTTCCATGAGCTTGTGAGAGGAGCTGGAGTGGCATGGGGTGTGGTGGCAGTAGCAGGGCAGAAAGCCATGGCCGATTCTTGCATGACTTGGTGAGTAGCAGTGTAGCCTTATCTGCAAGTTTTCTATCTCTGCACTCTGCAGCCTCTTCAGGTTTGAGATTGATAGGTGGCAAAAAAAAGAGCAGGAAATATCTCTTTGCTGGATTAATAATGTACTTTTTCTGCTTTTTTTAAAAAAATTTCAGTGAGATATTGGCAATGCATTTTTATTCTTAAATTTGGATTATTACAACCATTGCATTCTTTTTTTTTTGTTTTCCTAGGGAGAGATGGTTTTCATTTAATCATTTTTAGCAGCTGACCCGTCTTGGGTTGGCCTGGCCTGCCTTTGGCCGGTTAGTTGAAGTGTTCAGGCCAAGTGATTTGTCCATGTAACCCTTTTCTTTGATGTTTTTTTTCACGTACTATTCAATAAGGGTCATTTGGAGCAGGCACAGAGCAACTAACAGTGTTGAATTACGATGAGGTTGCCCGGTTTTTCTCGGCGGCTTAGGTATTTTAGATGAGTTAATTAGCCCATGAGAGCAGTATGGTTTATAGGAAGGACTGTGCTTACGTTCACGTGCGCGCTTTATTTTCCGCTGGAAAAACAGTGATGATCCATAAGTGCATGCAGCTGGTACACCACCATCACTTATTTCAAGGTAAATGGGGTACTAATTTGGCAACAGTGCTGGTGGTCCAACTGGCCTTCCTGCCCAGCGACACCGGGCTGGTGCAGCAGTGATCTAGACTCGTGAAGCCCAGACTCACGCCTCATCATCATCATCCCATGTGTTGCAATCACAAATGCGTTTGTTACGTTGGCTTTGCTAATTGCTACTGCACCTAATTGGACCTGTCACCCATGCAAAATACTCCATCTATCTTGCTTGCTTTGGAAATAAGAAAGAAAATTTATAGTATAAACTTCGACTAATTGCTGGTTTGGAGGAGAACCTGATGGAGAACAGTGCTTAGTTATCCAAACATAGTTTCCATTGCTTATTGTTAGACTTCTTGTGGGTTAGTACTACTAGACAGTGACGATTCAATTGAGCCGTACAGAGCTTCTACCCCCCAAAGTTCCTCCTGCCCCATTTTCTTAGAATATTCCAATCCAAGGGTACAAAGTGAACTCGTAAATCTCAGTAAGATATAAAAATTATTAAAAAAAAATCGTATGCAAAACAACATCCCTCTAAGCTCTAATTGAGCTAAGCCAACGAGGCTCCCCTACGTCTTGTAATATCCTTTCGGTTCTCTCCATGATGTGCAGAGCATAGTACCAAAAACTCGATGGCAAGCAAACCACTCGCATAATCAATTCACGGTTTATCAGTCCAACTGTTGATTTCTTTCAATCGGATCATGGGTTAATAATAATACTTTTTTAATATTTATCGGCAAAATCAATTAAAAAATCAATGGAGTAATGTCATCTACCAAAGAATGTAACCTAATAAATATGCTAATACCCACTTAGACCAACAATGGATATAGTTTAGATGACTCACTCCATCGCGGGGAAACAAGAGGTCATCAGTTCAATTCCTAGCAGCACAATGCTTTTAAACAAATAATTTTCACCAATTTTTTTGGCAAACGACCCAAAGAACAAACCAGACTAGAGCAAGCTTCGGTCTTTATTTTTTCCGGTCATAGCTACGACCGATCCGTCCGATTTTTTTTACTATGGTGTAGAGTGAATCAGTTGATGGTTGTGTTTTTTTAGGATCAGATGATGCTTGAAATTGATCATGTATTTTGCCATGGAACATGAATATAAACATTAACTTAATTAATTCAAGTAAATTCCATGTAGATTGAGGCCTTTGTATCTCTAATAGCCTTGGTTTCCTCATTCACTAATTCTTAGAAGAAGAAAAAGGAAAGTTTGGCAGCTAGACAACAAATTCCATCGCTTTATAGTTACCTACACCAACCTATCCTCCGATAAATCCATAACCACCCTGACACGCCAGAATCTTATTTAAACAAACATTTTTCAATTAATTTATTTAATCACATGTCACAATTTTTTTTAGAAATTTAGAGGAATGGAAAACATCTCCCTCGTTGGAGGTGTGTTTTCTTACCAAATTCCGGTAAAAAACCTACCTTCGAATTAGACCTTATTTTGTTCCTTAATGCTATAATAAACAAGGGTAGATCTAGGTCTTAAGCTGGGTGGGTCGTAGTCCGAGACCTAAAAATTTTACTTCTGTTAAATCCCACAAAAATCTCTTAAAAACACTAAATATTTAAGCTCGACTTAATAACAACGGCTCTGCTTGAAGCTTAGGTGAATAAAGTATGGTACCATACAATATCACGATTTTCAGAGCGTGCGTATTCACGGAACATATTAGTTAGCTTGTCCTCTCCCAAAAAAAACATTGTGTAAAATTTAACACAAAAAGGATTAGTTAGTGAGTTAATTAAGAGGGTGGTTACGGGTTAGTGCTCGTATTATACGCAGGAGTCGTCCCCGCTGATAATAAAACGGCGCTCGAGGCGCAGAGGAGGCAGCAGCAGCGAAGCGAGACGGACGAGCGCCACCGCCACTAAAAAGCAGCGGCACTAAAAACCCTAATCCCCGCGCGGGCCGCCGCCGCTCAGATCCAGGGCTCCCCCCCGCGATGGCGGAGGCGCCGGCGGCGAGCCGGCGGGCGGAGGAGGAGGCGGCCGCGATGGAGGCGGAGGCCGAGGCGGAGGAGGAGAGCAGCGACTACACGTCGGAGGACGAGGGCACGGAGGACTACCGCCGCGGCGGGTACCACGCCGTCCGCGTCGGCGATTCCTTCAAGCAGGGCGCCTACGTCGTGCAGTCCAAGCTCGGCTGGGGGCATTTCTCCACCGTCTGGCTCGCCTGGGACACCGCCCACTCCGTATGTGCTAACCCCTTTGTCTCGAAATTTCTTGCTGAATCACAGTCTTACTTCTTAGATTCGCGGTAATATGTAAGGAAGATCGATCTGGATGCGTTTTATCTAGTGTCTCGCTGCACTTTGCGTGTGCCCACCACCTGTTCGCTCTTTTGGCTTGGAGCATAGCAGAATGGCCAAATTCATTGTTAATAAGTAGTACTGTTCTATTCGTCAATCCCAACATCCTACACGAAATAGTAAAAAAAAATCTCTATTGTCTAGAGATTCAGGCTGCCCCCGTCTACTGCTTCTGAATTTATTGGTTCTGTGTGCAGATATATGTGGCGCTGAAGGTGCAGAAGAGCGCACAGCACTACACGGAGGCAGCCATGGATGAGATCAAGATCTTGAAGCAGATTGCCGACGGTGACCCCGATGACACCCGGTGTGTCGTTAAGCTTCTGGACCACTTCAAGCACTCAGGCCCTAATGGGAGCCATGTATGCATGGTGTTTGAGTTTCTTGGTGATAACTTGCTGACCCTGATAAAGTACACGGACTACCGTGGAATTCCACTTCCGATGGTTAAGGAGATATGCCGGCATGTGCTCATTGGCCTTGACTACCTCCACCGAGAGCTTTCTATTATTCACACTGACCTTAAGCCTGAGAATATATTGCTGGTGTCCTCTATTGACCCCTCAAAGGACCCCCGGAAGTCGGGTGTGCCACTGGTGCTGCCTGCTTCAAAGACTGATGAGCCACCTCCAAAGGCACCTGCACCATCAGGGAATGGTGGCCTCACCAAGAACCAAAAGAAGAAAATTCGGAGGAAAGCCAAGCGTGCAGCCGCTGCAACTTCAGAAGGCAGTGGGGCTGTGGCATCTGCTGACACAGATGGGTCAGATGATAGGGGGGATTTCAGTACGACAAATGAGGGCAGTCCTAGCCAGGATGGAGACAAGAGGGGAGGAACAGGAGGACATAGGCGGGGTAGCAAAGAGACTAGGAAGAGGATGGCGATGCAGGCTGACCTAAATTGCAAGCTGGTGGACTTTGGAAATGCATGTTGGACATACAAACAGTTCACAAGTGATATCCAAACAAGGCAATACAGATGCCCTGAGGTGATACTGGGCTCCAAGTATTCTACATCTGCTGATTTGTGGTCCTTTGCATGCATATGCTTTGAGCTTGCCACAGGGGATGTGCTATTTGATCCACATAGCGGCGACAATTTTGACAGGGATGAGGTATATACATTTCTTTCCTCGCTCTGGTTTCAACTAAGACATAATTTTCATATCTATACGAAATTGTACTCCAATTATCAACTGGTAACAAGTGTTCCCAACTTTAACTTAAAACAAAGGTAGTTGTCATAATAAACATGTGAATCTATGATGCCTACAGCCCAAGACTCCTAGTCTGTACCCTTTATTTGCTTTTCCGAACTATACTTGAAAGAAGTCTTTCACACTGACACTGTGCACTGCATGTTATAGAGTTAACTCTCTAAAACTTTTTTTTGGTCATCTAGTTGTGATGTAATCTCATAACCAAAATCAATGAAATGAATGTTACTACGACTTCTTCTGGATAACTCGTTTCTTATATTAACATTTTAAAGTGGTGTCACCTGGCTCTTCGTTAGGTTTGGTAGGAACCTAACCATCATTCTGGGAATAAAGCAAACAAAAAATGAATATGGAACTTCTTTTACTAATTACATATCACATTTAAACTATGATAATCAAATTTTAATCTGGAAAATGCAATATCCTCTTGCTTTGTCTTGAACCTTGAGTCCAACACGGTCAATATTCTAGGTCGACTTTGTTTTCCAATTATAGTTGGTGCTTGCCCATTGCCCAGTCCTATCATATCCTCAATTCCTCATACGATGGTAAGTTAAATTGCCCTTCAAGCTATTCACAGCAGGTTTTTTCATTTTGCGAATTTTGAATGGTTGTAGTTAATCTCGTGTTGTTAATATCCTAATATATTATATATTATCTTCTGTTTTTTATTCAAGACTCGAGTGACAGCATCCATGTTTGAGCGATAGCTGGGCAAGAAAGATGTATATGCAGTTTTTTTTGCTATTGGGATGGCACAAGTCATTGCCCACTTTTTTTACTTTGTATTTTACCACAGTTTTGAACATTGGTATCTATCCTTTGGTACTTACTACTCAGTTTTTGAAGACAAGGCCATTTATTCTTGCTCCCCTTTATGGAAGAAGTAAATGGCTCAAGCACTGAACTCTTGAGTTTGTTGTCAGATCCGTGTCCGGACCTTGTCGTGTCCGACACTGCACGCCATGACACGTGTCGCGGCGTGTCGCTAATTAAACAACAATTTTTATTTTTAAAATTTTTCGACGCGTGTCGGATCGACTTGGACACATATCCGACACCACGACACGGTAAAGCCCGCCTCGGCAAGATAACCCTAGCTCCTCTCGATCCCAATCCCCCGAACCCATGTACCCTATTCCCGAACGCCTCGGCTCCCTCGCGCCCGTTGCCCTCTCGCCGCCCATCATTGCGCCTCCTCCTCTCCAAATGACCAAATAGTAAAGAATGTGCCGCCTCTTGTCGGCTCCTAGGTTAATGGAATTTTGAATTTCTGGTAATGGTATTAATATGAACAATTGAACATATCATGAACTAACTGAAAGAAGAATGAAGAGGCGAGTGTTATCGTTGAGAGGTACATAATCCTAGTTTACTTTACACTTTACATTATTTCAGTTTGACAGGTATGTAGACAAATAAAAAATACTCCCTCCGTTTTTTTTACTTGACGTTTGACTAAGCGAGCGGTCAAACTTATATAACTTTGACCATTACTTTTCATATGATTTTGTTAGTAAAAAATTACAAAATTATTATATTATGAAAATATTTATCATGACAAATCTAATGATACTATTCACTCATGATCAATCTAAATAGTTTTTCATATATTATTAGTCAAAGTTAGATAAGTTTGACTACACGCTTGGTCAAACGTCATGTATTTATGAACGGAGGGAGTAATACATATGTGTATATTATTCTTATTATTTAAATATATATAGCCGTGTCGCCGTATCGGCATTTTTGGGAAAATGACGAATCCCCATGTCGGTGTCGTGTTGTGTCGACATATCCATGTCCGTGCATCATAGGTAAATGGTAGACAATATTGCTATGCCATTCTTTTTTAGGTTCAGCTCTGTAATGTATTGACTATCCGGTTCTGAAGCTGTGATTTTAATCATGAAACAGTTAAGACCTATGTATCACATATTTATTATCAAAGATGCATTAGCGATTGATCCTTTCAACAATCTGTCAACTTTCATGTCTAAATCATTTGTTCAAGAAGAGCAAAATAGGGGTCTAAAAATGACAACAAAAATAAAAGAAAATGAAGCGAAGTCATACTGAGGAGGTGATAGAAGTTATTATTTCCTTCTCGCAACGGCCGGCAACAATGCTGTATTAATATTGCATCTTGAATTTGTGCTAATGTTCCACTCACTGGGCTGGACTAGGATGTTTCGGTATTTTGTGGGTATCGTTGTAGCAAGGTATTTTGAACATGATTAATAAATCCATTTTGTCTTATGTCTAGTACTCTAGTTTAGTGGTGCCTAAATGGGCCGCCTGGCACGGCACGAGCCCGATTAGGCCCAGCCCGTGGGCTGGGGTGCCAGGCACAATAATAAGCCTGGCCGCCTCTGCCTTTGTCGTCCATGCCGCCGCCTCCTTCTTCGTAGCCTCTGTCGCAGGCTCGCGGCCGCCTGGCCTGACACTATGCAGGCTGTGCTGGCCCGGCCCACTGGGCCAAGGTGCCGACCCAAGCACGGTACGCCCTGTTGGGCCGTGCCGAGCCAACAGTCCTGTGCTTCGGGCCGGCCCGGCCGGCACGACCCATTTGGACACCACTACTCTAGTTTATGGTATTGAATCACATGGACATGTATAAGATGAATATTGTATTGTTTGAGTTGAGCTAAAAACTCAAACCCTTTATGCATTTTGTTCTAGTCGATTGACCTGTGCGTATTTATGGGGATCAACTGCTGAGTTCCACTGCATATGTTCTTCAAAATCACATTTAGCAAGATTTCTTAGTTGAAAAGTATTCTGATTTATGAGTAATCTCTGTATGTATGATAAGCATGAGCCTTTGTTTGGAGATGCCAAGATGCCATATGTAATAAAAATGGGCAAGTAATAAAACCATAATGATTTTTCATTTATTTGTGTTGTCCCAGAGACCTAGACTACAGTATGTTATTTTTTAAAATGGAATGATCTTGTTTACTCCCTTTACATAGGAAGTTTATTCTGAGCAATTCCTACTTGATGCAGGATCACCTAGCACTGATGATGGAGCTACTAGGAATGATGCCTCGAAAGGTAAAGGCAGTTTGCATTTCCCTTAATTTTAAGCAAATGTTGCAAGTGTTCCTAAGTCTTAATAATCATGAGGACTGTTTCCTAGATTGCCTTGGGTGGTCGATATTCACGCGAGTTCCTCAATCGGTATGGGGACTTGAGGCACATTCGGCGCTTGCGGTTCTGGCCTCTCAACAAGGTGTTCATTGAGAAGTACGAATTCAGTGACAGAGATGCAAATGACATGGCAGAGTTTCTTGTTCCAATACTTGATTTTGTTCCTGAAAAGCGCCCTTCAGCTGCTCAATTGCTTCAACATCCATGGCTTAATGCTGGACCCCTTCGACGGCAGCCCAAAACACTGCCGGACCCGACAGGGAATTCCGTTGGTGGTGTATCAGAGAAGCAAAGGAAAGAGAATGATGAAAGAGATGCAATGGCTGTGGAGATGGGGAACATTGCCATAGATGCTGCTTCATCCAAGATGGTGAAAGATCCCCAAGCAAGTACTAAGCAAAGTAAAGCAAATGCTACCCCTTCTAAGAAGTGAGATGCTATTAATTTTACGAGCTAAACTGTAAGACTTTGTTTCCGGATAAGATAATGTTTCGTGAGTGGGAAATGTGTTTCTTTAGGTTTGAGATATGTTAGGGATAGCTACCCAGGGAAAAGAAGAGTAGGCCAAACATTTGTTGTATGGGGTTGGTTGGACAAGGTTAGATTTGTTGGGGTTGAAGAGACCCCTAACCCTTTTCCTGGACATATTCTTTTGTACAATTAGAATCAGCAAATTTTTGAAGTTTTTTAGGAGTGAACAACGTGGATCCGAGATCATTCTGCCTTGTTCTTCTGTGTGAACCATCTGAAAGCAGCCGGGGGCTGTCTTTGGGCACGCCAGAGATATCTAAACTATGAGTACATGGAAATTTATGTATAATTACATGTGCACCCTATTCTCCATCCAATCGCAGTTGTTCGTGCGTTTGTGCATACAAGTACTGATGTTTTGCAGGATCAGTCTTGTTGGATTTGGAAGTATAGATTGTGCTTGACTTGTTGTGCAGGCCTCCTTGGGCTGGTTCACACCAGTTTCGTTCTCTACATTGTTGATGATAAGTTTGCCTTGCAAAGTTGCAAGCTTGGGGACACGTCTTATTGTTACCTTCTAATCCGATGGTTATGTTGATATCCCGATTACTAGTTTCTGAACTTCACTGAACATGGACTACAGATATTACTAATTTGATATAGAATGCCACTCAATTTCTGACAGCACTATAAATGTGGCAGGCATCTTTGCAGCACAAACCTTGTGGCTTGTATTCTTTGTGTGTTTGCAGAGAAATCTATGATGAGCTGAATTGAATTGAATTCTCGGACTAATGGCAATGTTTCACCACTACAAAGCCGCTGCTCAGCAGCAACGCAAGTATTATTGAGAAATCGGTGGCTTTAGATTAGGTGGCGCCGTGCACCATCCTCTTGACAAGCGCGGCCATGTACTTGCCGTGGTGCTCGGCAAGGGCCAGCTCGAGCTCGCTGGGCGGCCTGGAGCCGTCGCCGGAGAAGACCCCCGCGCCGTACGGCGACCCCCCGCGGAGCTCATCCATCTCGAACATCCCATCCCCGAAGGTGTACCCGATGGGCACGAACATCATGCCGTGGTGCGCCAGCTGCGTGATCGCCGTCCAGCTTCAGCCATGCACGCACGCGGAGGCATGAGCACGGTTAGTTGGTGGTAACCATGGTTAATTTGTTGCGAAAGATGCGATCTTGCGGCGGCGTTGGGTCTACTTACGCGGTGGTTTCTTGGCCGCCGCATTGGGTGCCAGTGCTGACGAAGAAGCCCGCGGGCTTGCCGGCGAGGCGCTGGTGGCGGCAGAGCGGCTCGGTGGAGTCGAAGAATGCCTGCATCTGCGCGGCCATGGCGCCGTACCTGGCGGGGAAGCCGAAGAGGAACCCGTCGGCGTCGGGGAGGCCGTCGGGGTCCACGACGGGGATGTCCTTGTCGCCCTCTTCCTTGGCGGGGTCCACCGCGCCCATCTGGGCGAGGACGCCGGGAGGCAGGGTCTCCGGGACGCGGAAGAGGAGCGCACGGGCGCCCGGGACGGAGCTGACCCCGCGCTGCACGGCGCGCGCGAGGAGGCGGACGTGGCCATACATGGAGTAGAAGACGACGTAGATGCGGACCGGGCGCGGCGCGGCCGGGGGGATGAAGGTTCGGGCGCGAAGGGGGGAGGGCGGGAGCGGGGTGGCGGCGGGGCGCGGGAGGCGGTGGCTCTTGCTGGGGACGCAGCCGCCGCCCTTGCCCATCGCTGCCGCGGCGAACGGTGCGCGGTGGGGTGAGGTGGGGACTGGGGAGCAACGCGAGCGCGCGGCGCCGGTCACTCGCTCACTCCTGAATACTAGCAAGCACAGCACGCGCGATCGCGAGACGAACCGGTGCGGCCGTGTAGCTGCGAGTTTATGCGACGGGCTTGGTGCTGAGTGAAATCACGCGAATGCGAGTGTCATTTGGGCCGCGCGCACGAACTTCGCGCGATCCGTGGAGCAGCGGCGGTGGTTGGGACGGGCTTGATGTCCAACGCTGCAGCGAAATCACGTGAGGCCGAGTGTTGTTTGGGCCTTGTGCGATCCGACCCAGTCGCCCGCCCATCCCGTGTAAACCCACCCAAAAAATGTCAACCAGGATTCTGCCTTTTCTCTGCTCCTCCACGCACACGGCCACATCACACCGCCTCCTCCGTCGCTCTGGCCTTCCGCCCGCCTGCGAGGCTGCGACCATCACAAATCCGGAGGCAACCAAACCGCCGTGACCGGGCGAGAGAGCGCGGACATGGAGCGGCGAGTTGACGAGCCGGAGCAGGCGGGCAAGGATGGCGCCGGCAACCCTCCTCCCCCGCCGGTAAGTCCAATCTCTCTCTCTCTCTCTCTTTCTCCTGTACAGTTCTCCGCGTTTGTCGACTGTAGAATTCTCCTCTCTCTGAGCAAGCAATTGACAGCGGAGAGTTTCTTGGCAGTTCTTGGAGGTGACGTGCAGGAGCTCCGGCAAGGTCCGTTGGTTCGCGGCCGGGACTACCGCCCGTTACGCGCTGCACGCTGTTAACCGCAAGCTCGCCCCCGGCGCCCCGGCGGCGCTGCACGTCGAGGCCGTCAAGGACGGCGAGGAGCCCGTCAGCTTCGGCCCAAACGCCCTCCTCGCCGACTACGGCCGCGGCTGGAAGCTGCAGACCGTCACCGAGCAGAACGTGCCTGGAATCCACCAGACACCACCGCCTGACAAGGTGCCACTCGTGCATTCCTCTCTCGTAGATAAAAGTTAAGATTTTTCTCAGGAATCAAGTACCGATGAGCTTAGATTCTTGCAGAAGCAGACTGCGAAGGATCCTCTCGACAGGGAGACACTGCAGAGCACTTCCGTCTATGTCGCCAAGATCGCGCTCGCGTTCGTGTTCATATTCTTGCTCGGCGGGTTGTTCAGCTACTTGCTCGAGAAGCTCCCCAGCGTAATCCAGCTTGCATCCCAACCTGAATCCTTGTAGAATTTGCTGATTGAAAACGCAGCATATATGTATCAGTGATTTTTTGCCGCCTTGATGATAAGTGTGTTCTTCTTAATAAATAAGATCCTATTCCTAACAATAACTAGGTAGACAAGGAATCCATATAGAAAATAACATGCTACGGTACTGATGGTAGTGTTCACACGACACTACAGTGCCCGCTGCGTCGCGAGGCGCCTTTCTCCATAACACGTAGACAGCGGTATAGAATTATCAGCTGAGCAGGTCAACACCTATTTGTTCATCTTTACACGTTACAATTTAGCTGTTTTTTCTTGTGAGGTAGTATACAACATTACCAAGAAAGCATGTGAAAACCTATAGTCTAACAAAATTCGTTTGCTCTCAAGCAAAACCTTTGATAATGTGTGTATTTTCTGTGTTGCCAATATTTTCTTAATGTGGACAGGGCACCATGATGACTTGTGCAAGTGCCTCTTGGCTCTTGAAGACCATAGGAATTCCCAATGCAACAATGACCTGCTATCACCAGTTCTGCAACTGTGAGGCCACACTTTTCACCACAGGGTGATACTCCGTGTGCAAATACCTCTTTGCGTTCTCTGAACCAGGTTGCCCAAGCCATTCGTCGTATAATCTTTTCACGATAGGGTTATCAGAGGGGTTGGATATCGACACCTGGTACACAAGTTTTACAGTTAGTGGAAGTACATAATTGGCATAAAATAAACATCTCTTACAACATTCTTGCTCAATGGCAGCTAGATCCTAGAAGTATCGCATCTATGTGAGATAACCGGCAAATATAAAGTAGGGACAACTTGGAGTTATTGTTCAATTTCTACATTTTTTCGAGGGTTGTCCAATTTCTACTTGATAAGGATAAAATCCATGTTACCAAACTGGACCACGATGATAAATCATAATCAATGACCTGAGTTCAGAAATTATTCATGGCACTGAGCCACTAACAGTTCAACAGAGGTTCCCCCACCTAAACAGGTAAAAATACTATACGAGTAGCACGTTGGCTAGCTACATGCCTACATTGGACACAGAAGCAACCCAATGCAAACACAACTAGTGTTTCTAAGCTACAACGTATAGAAGAGAATATAACAATATAACAAGTGCAGCTGGAACATCTACTATAAGCTGGATGTAAAATTCAAATTGATTGTTAAGGATATATCGAGTGGAAAGTCTCAAATGTACCCAATATGAATCTGGAAGAATCCAAGCAAGGTCGAGACAAAGGAATATCACGTAAAAAAGCAAGGCCCTTACGAACAACATGAAATGTAGTGAGCACTTCACTAACTTACATCTTGAATGTATACACCCTCTAGTAGTTGGATGAGATCCTTGGCAGATTGTCCTTCAACAGGTTTTATTTGGCCTCCGCCATTCAGACAACCTGTGCAGAGTGATAATCAGTATTTCATAGAGCCTACAGCCCAGAACCCAGTTATTAAAAGCAACATCAGCACATTATCATAAATTAAGTACCTGATGGGCAAGCCATGACTTCGATAAAGTGGTATTCGCATTTTCCCATCTTAATCTTTCTAACAATGTTCTGTAGGTTTCTGAATCCATAACAAAGTGCAAACTTCAGAACAGGTTTGCCCTCCACCTGTTAGCATGAGCAGGAGATGTTATACACAATGACTCTTAAGGTCATTCGAGTTAGGCAGAAGAGAGAATGGCTTTCAGCAGGCCAACATGGGGGTGGGGGATGACTTTACCTCCAATGTAACTTCACGGAAATCTGAATTGCGCAAGATTCTGAAATCAAGTGGACCTTCTATTTCTCTATTGAAGAGTGCACGTGCTGCATGAAGGAAGACTGTTTCTGCATAACCACCAGAGCCGCCAGAAACCCCATATAGATGGCCATCCTCATCAACATTTGTTAATCTGGGTTACAATCAAGACAAGTACATATGAATTCCCAGATAATTAGGTCAGAACAGATAAAGAAACTATGATATATCATGCGATATACAGGAAATTTTTTTTTAGAATTATTCTATTGATTTTCTCCTTAACAAGTGATTAAGTTCGAGATTTGCTAAATTATTTTTTAAAAAGGACCAGTTGAACAGATTATGACTGATCTTGTTTTTACTGGTCATCTTGAACCTCATTAGAAGAGAGAGCAACACACCAAACAAACAAGGAACTTACAATCTATCCAAGGGAGATTCCTCCATTGTTTTGAAATCGATAGATTTGGACTGCACAACCATCAAAGTGATATTAAGTGTCTCAATATTTTTTCAAATACATCTTACAAGCAAGAGCAGGAAATAAATTAACAACCTGTATCAGGTCTAACACTTCACCAGTTGTCAATACCGAATCCACCTCTGTGACTTCTTTATTCTCCACTGAGAAAACAAAATCGTCCCGGACAGCTTCTAACTTTTTATCATAACAGGGCATCACAGTGACATGATAAACATCATATGGCCTACACAATAAATTCAGGTATAATTAAAAGTGAAAATACTAAAAAAGGACAGTGTATAATAAGACTGGTATTTGTTTAAAACAATCATCCAATTGAGCAAATGGGAAACATTGCATTACTCAAACAATAGAACAGGAAGAACAAGCGTCAAAGTGGGATGTGTACAGTCAACTCTTGTTAACTTTGAGCAAAATATCTTTGTAAATATTTGGATTGGCCACATGAAAATTGTCTATCTAGATTTGTCATAGCAAACACTAGCATAATCTTATAAAGTTTTCGTAAAAATTAGTGGTCAAAGTTGCATCACAAAGACTTTGGAAAGTAAATAAACAAGACTTTTTTGTGACCGGATTAGTACTAATTTTCTTAAGTCTCAAAAAGGATCTGAAAGCAACACCTTAACATCTAGAGCTAGGGCAAAATACTCACTTGAGACCGAGTTTTTCAACCATATGATGCTTGATAGCTGCACCAATCACCTGTTGGGGGCTCTTTACAGATGAG
This sequence comes from Phyllostachys edulis, assembly GCA_036346405.1. NCBI lineage: Eukaryota > Viridiplantae > Streptophyta > Magnoliopsida > Poales > Poaceae > Phyllostachys > Phyllostachys edulis. The sequence continues at coordinate 14,253,519 of CM070549.1, read as the reverse complement.
ATGTAAGGTAAGATATATGAACCAAGAGTCTTTTCAGCATAGCATATCCAACCTGCAAGGAGGAAGAGATTCGCACATTTTTAAACTGACCCTGTCGTATTTATAGAAGAAATGTACAGAAGAAATGTAACTAATTAAATAACTAGTAGGAAACCATCAGTATTATGTAGTGAGGGTTCAGCATTATTGATACCCAAATTACATAGTAGCAAAAGTGGCATCATATTCCCAGCAAACATTTTTACCTGGGCACACAGATGAAAGTAGGGGAAGACTGGTTCCAGCTTCGTTGCCACTAGATAATTGGTTTTGCTGATAGCGTGAAACAAATTCATTGCATGCTTCAATAAGGGAAAGATCTCGACTGCTACTTGTGTCATAAACTGCCTTTACGCCCATTGACTTGAACAAAGCAGTCAGTTTTCTGAAAACCTGAAGATTAAAAAATTGTATTCTGCTTTTTTTATCATAATTAAAATGCACACTTTTATTCATCTAGAGTGGTAAGAACTAGAGTGAAATATTTCTGGACAAACTAATTTGTGAGGAAAATTACAGAACACCTGATATGGTGATACTTTTGACTGGGGAATGGCTAAGTGAAGCACATATAATTACCTGTGACTGAGAAAGACCAAAGAATGCAGCTAGTGATGCTCTTGACTGGGGAGACACGGATACAATGACGACTTTGTCAGAGTTGATGCGAGTAATGAAGTCACCCAGGCTTTGCTTCTCAAGCATAAATGTCTCTGCTGAAGTTATGCAACCACTATGAGATCAAAATGAAACAGTCAGCATTATTCAGATTTGCTCAGGTCACTGATTTTACAATTGGTACGAACAGTAAAAGAGTGGTAACAACCTGCAAGCCAGACAGTCCTTTAGTGAAATCTTGACTGCTTCCTCTGGAGGTTTTGTGCTCAGTGCAATTTCCTTTTGTTTAATCTGTGAAACAAAAGTGTCAGCAAAATAGGGCACTGGGTGAGGAGGAGGAGCAACCAAGAAGAGTTTATGAAGTTCCAATTGAGCTGATGTGAAGCTAATTTATTAGTTTAATTGTGCGCAGAGATGTAGTTAGCACTTTCGAAGTGGTTCCACTGTGTTAAACTTTAGTGGGCAGATCGCTTCAGTTGTGATGGAAAGAGGAAGCCTTTTTTAATGGAGAGATTAAACACTAGTACAGCACTTGTTACTAGCTAAGCTGGGGGAAAGTAGGAAAGGGTGGAAATTGCTAAGCACCAGGGGTCCATCAAGTGAGTTCATGTTGTCATGGTCCTACTCCTACATAATACTTGAGAAGTTGTGCTACTTGAGTTCGTTATGCAACAAGCAGGGAGAAGTCTTGTGATTTTTCTTGAGCATAATGTAATGTAAGCCTTGCTTTGCTTTCTTGTTTGCACCATATAGCAGATATTGAACTTTTTTTTTGTTTGTATGTGTAATATCCCAAATATGGGTTTGTGTTTCAAATGTATAAAAAAATGAACTTCTAAAAACTTTTGATGCATCTTGTTGTCATTTGAATTTTCTGGATTTCCATTCAAAGGTTTTGGGCATTTTGGAAACCTAAAGCATTAATTCCTAGAAAACATACCCCTAAAAGAGATACAAAACAAATAATGTGAATAGTTCTTATAAATAATTTTCCTAGGTTCTGGAACATCTAATTGACCCACCTGCAAAATTTTATAATTTTTAGATTTTAATTGCTATTTTAAAACAGTCAGTCAAACTAGATAATCCAAAGTCAAATACCTAAAACAGAAACTTGAAACATTTCTAGAAAAATAAGCACCATATGAAAAACTCTAGAAAAATTACACAATGTTATACATAGGGTCAGGAACCTCGGATAAATTTTTTGTAATTTTTGGAGCTAAGAAACGTTGTCTAAAAATTCCTAACCCTCTCAGCCTTTTTAATTCAACTCGGTCAAACCGACCGAGTTGATTCAGTCCGACTCAACCGAGCCAAATCGACCGAGCCCCTCTTACCTGGGTCGCTGGCAGCCCGGCCCCACCTGCCTGTTCTTCATCTCCATGCGGCCAATCCACCTCGCCAGCGCTCGAGCGCGTCGCCGTGGCTCCACTCACGCTCGCTCAACGCCAACGGCTCCGCCCCCGGTTCTTGACGCGCGCCCGTGGTTTTGCCTAGTCTCGCCGCGCCGTCCGCGCCCTCACCTGCCCCGGTCTAGTCGCCGTCTTCTCGATGTCGCCCATGCACCATGCACCAAGCTCATCTCCGCCCACTGCCTCCTCGCGAGTCCTCCGCCCGCTACCTATTTAAGCCGCTAGAGCTCCTCCTTCCTTTTTTTTCGCCACCCGAGCCATCCCCTACCTCCCTTTCCCATTCTTCCTCAAAGCTGAGAGCAAGAGAGTGAGCTCCCATTTCGGCCGAAACGCCACCTCTTCGCCGTCGTCGAACCAATGGAGCTCTTCCCTTTCTCCTCGCGCACATTGTGTTCTAGAGCTTTATGAAGCTTTCCCCTAAACTAATTCGGCGTTTCAAATACAGGAATGGTCGGAATTTGATTTTCTTCACTTCGGTTGTAAACAGTCTTCATCGTCCTCAACTCCGGCATTGGTGAGCTATCGTCCAATTCTTCTCTCTGGCATCGTCTAGTGATCTCACAGGAGCTTCCTCTACCCTCATTGTCCTTCCTTCTTCCTTAGGTCGGCTCCTCCACGTTGAAGCGCCGCCGGCACCACTGATCGTCGTCGTCCGACCTTATCCGACGAGCTCCTTGATCCCTCTCCACTCCGGTATACTCCTTGTGCACCTTAGTAGCTAGTGCGCACGTTAGTTGGGTGGAAGCGTTATCGAAACGCGTTTGCCGTTTTGGTCGTAACTTCTCCTCCGCTTCCACTCGCCATGCTGCCATCGCCGTCCGACCATCATTGCCGATCTGGTCGGTCAAAGCGCTTATAGGGTAGGGATCCCGTTTTGGCCCTTGGCCGGCACCGCCGTGGTCTGGCTCGCCGGCGGCACGCCAGACGAGCTTGCGGCCGAGAGCGTCTCCGTTGTCGGATTTAGACATGCACTGTAGCATAATCATTAGAAGCTAATCAATGTCCTAAGCGCATGTTACTGTGTTGATCCAGACCTAAATGCTCGAGTGTCTATGACGTGCGTATCCGCATACAGGAATAAATGGGTTTAACTCACTGTTTTCCGCGTCAAGTCGCTGACATGCTGGCCCGATTTACATAGTAAACCGCTCCATGGTCTATGGACCAATGCACTGTGTGGTGGACCGAAGGTCCACGCACCATTGGGTGAGCCGTGAGTATGACACGTGGGTCCCCCTTGTCAGTAGCGGTTTCTTTTAGGAATTTAAAGGGAAAAGGAAAATAAAATCGGAGGCCCCCACTGGTCAGTGACTGTGGCTAGGTTACCTCGAGTACAAAAAGTATTTGATGCATTTAGAAATTCCGAAATGAATTACTTTTAAACTGGAAATGGTTTAAACTTCAAAATTTCATATCTAATTCAAATCAACTCCAAATCGAGTAAAATCAATTTTGTTGGTTTCCATTTTTAATGTACTTTAACTTAGAATGGGTTTGAAATATGTTAATGTCCCAGAAAATTTCAAAGTTTGAATTAATTGCTGGAATGAGTTAATTTTTACACTGAAAATTTATTTAACTTCAAAAATCCATAAGTATTTCTTTATAACTCCAAATTGAGTGAAATCAATTTTGTTGGTTTCATTTTTATTGTACTTTAACATGGAATAGGCTTTAAATATGCTACTATCTCAGAAAATGTTGATATTTGAATTATTGGTACATTTATTGCATAACTTTGAAAATGCATAGAAAATTCATATTAACTTCAAATAAAGTGAAATAATTTTTGTTGTTCATAACATGTTATGCTCTGTCTGCCATGTAAATTGCATATTCACCACCTTTCTTAAAAAATTTGCGAAAAGTTTGAGTTCGGTCTTCAGTAAACCGAAAGCAACAATAAGCTCATTTTTTCTGGCAGTTTTTGTTTAGGCTATAACTTTCACGTGCAAACTCTGAATTAAGTTTTTTTTTCTTTCAAATTCATCTAAAATCATAATCTACCTACTGTGTAATTTTCATGATTTTTGGATGAAGTTGAATTTTTGGTTATTTTCGACGTTCTTCGTTCTTATTCGATCTTCTTGTTCGTTTGTTAGGTTTCGAAGATTCGATTATATACGAGAGTGATCCTCAGTAGCACTTGGACAATCTCTAGCAAGGCAAGCAGCCCCCTCCTTTGATCATATTGCTCCTATTATGTTTGCAAATGTATGCATGCATGTTCTATGTGGATGATTAATTTCGCGTTAGCAATAGTTAGTCCTAGTAGATGCATGAGCTGTTAGTAAATGTTATCCCTTGCCACTGAGCTTAGGTTAATACTTATGCTAGTGACTTAAGAGCCCGATGGATGGGTTCTGGTCATAATATACTATATGCGAGTCGTGTCGCTTAACAATGCTTAGAACGGTAGAATGGGGATCCTTGCTTCGGCGATAGTCATTATATCATCTCTATAATTACTTGGGTCAGGGTACTCATGTATGTATTGTATGTGTAAAACTAAAACTGAAAATAAAAAGATTTAGACTTGTGCACATGGTTTGATAGTGTGTTGTTCGGTCTGTGGTTGGTGCCTAAGTCAACAAGGACCGAACATCTTGTCCCACTGAACCAACACTATTGCCGTATTGCGTGCATCCACATGAGAGGATTATGGGGCCTCTCTTGACCTAGTACTTTGGGGGGTGTGTTAGCTCTGAGTCGCAGGTGGTAGTTGTTTAGGGTGAAACTTTTGTTCTGTTGTTGGGATTGTACGGGGTGGGATTCGGGTAGGTTCTCTCGCCTAAGAGCATCGGCAGTTGCTGAGGCTGGGCCGATGACTCCGACTTAACGTATGGGTCCTCCGTGGGAGCCCGGGATGGGCAGTCCGCGGAGGGTTAACCCCAATATGAGCAGCTCTTAGTTAATGCGTACCATTGGAAAATGTCCCGTGGGACTTAGCTCTGCCGGTACACCTTAGGAAGTGTGCTTAATCGCGTGGCAAAGGAGCAGTCTGGCGTGTGGATAAAGTTGTACACTCCTACAGGGTTTGATCTATTTGAATAGCCACGTCCTTGGTTATGGACACGCTTGGGGAGGCCTTTCAAGAGTTAGACTATAACATTTTCGATAAAACTTGAAATCGGGTGGTACGAATGGAAAATTCGTGCTATGTTGTGGTGGCTGTTGGGTAGCCACTTCTAGGATGTTTATTATGTCTCTAATGTTGTCTCGCTGTTATTTAAACAAATAAAAACAGATTTGATCAATTGCCTTTCAATCTAGTACTCTATTGCAAAGAAAATGCATTTATGCTGAAAATTCTTAGTATAGTAGCCTTTCTTTGATACATGAATGTATCTATCTATTCTGTTATTTGTAAGTCTTGCGAGTACAACTTTGTACTTAACATGATTCTCCATGCTGCAGAGGAGGTTGACCCCCAAGGGGTTAACTCTTGTGAGACTGACTTTGAGTTGGACGACTAGCTCGACGTTTCCGGTCGGTTGCCTTGTCGGTAAGGGCAGCCGGTTGGCTTTTGTTCGCTGCCATTTTATGGCTTTTGCTTCCGCGGAAAACTCTATCTTTTGTTATGATATTTGGTCAGCCAGCCCTTTGTACGAACTCTGAGCTTTGTAGGTCTTTTGGAGTTGTAAAATATGATGATATCGGTAATGTAATATCTTGTGTATGGCATTGATGTTTGTTTTTGTGAGTGTGTATGTGTACCGCTGTCCTGGGAGGTACATAATACACCGAGAGCAAAAAATTAATTTGTAATGCTAGGATCAATTAGAAGGTTAAGTGTTACAAGTTAAATCGTCCGGCGGCCCTCACAGTATGAGTTCATGATGAAGAAAATAGGATGGCTCTTTGGTGCAAAACTTTAATATCAACGTATTCCCATTTTCAAGAAATCGCAATATCAGCATCACACAATCAACATGTGTACTTCCGGAGAGGCATATGCTCTGCTTGGGCGGAAAGAATACAAGGGAAGGAAAACGGGCTAGAATGTAAGGGAAAGTTCAGTCATTACAAGCTGTAATTTTCTCTCTGAGTTGGAGAGAAACTGAAACAACAACAGGGGGAAAACACTGGTTATCTTGGGCAAAAAGAAGGTGATGCCATAAATATCACTCCATTTTTTGAAGAAATCAGTGATTAACAGTCTATGTTTAGCAAAAACCATTTCCTTCCCTTGTCTCTGTAAGAAATAACTAAACAGCGGATGAAGAAATTAATATCCTCTCCCTTTCCTCTCTCTTTCCTCTTCCTTTCAACTCTATACGTTCTAACCATGAATACAGAGCACACCTTGGTATTCAATCATGCGGCATAGTGAGATGGCTAGCCTAGTGGTGGACCCAAGATTTCCAGGATGACTGTTCGGGGTTAATAAAATATTGTTCAATGGATTGGCTGCTTTGATAGATATCGGTTTTGGCGTCGAGGTGGAAGCTATCTTTGTGCCTTTCAGCTCTATCCCACAAAGATTTCAAATCTACACACTTCTTTTTCATTTTTCAAACCTCTACAATCTACATTTCACAAAAAAACACGATTCATTCACCAATAATGACTCAAAACAACACTAAATAAATTGTTGAATTGGGAATTTAGAATTTAAGACTTGAGAATTTGGGATGCACTTGTGTTGTGTCGCGTGCAGATCATACGGCACGGCTTCGGCTCCGCCTCACCGGTCCCATCAAGACTGGCGACCCAGTCGGCCGAGCTAAACACTCTCTCCGCCTCTCGGCTCCTGGCGTGCCGTCTGGCCTAGCTGGCAGCCTCTGCTCGGCACAGATGCTCTTCCTACCACTCGCTTGTTGCACGCTGTCATGCTCCCTCCCCGCCAATCGCCGCAGGTCACGTGCCCATCGACCGTCACGCCGCCTGAGACTCTGATAGACCTGCTCCATGTTCTACATCCGCCGGACCCGCTCCGTGTCATCCCATTGCATCTTGACGCCACCTCGACACATAGTCCACCCTCTGTTGCCCCCCTTCCTTGTGTAGCCGTGACTTCCTGCGGCAGCATCATGCACGGAGACATGCGGATTTGGCGCCGTCTTGGTCGGAGATGGTGAGATTTGGACATGTCGCCTGTCTCCAACCCGCATGGACAGCCAGATTCCTCCGTCCTGAACCCTAACCGTGACTGGTCTCCACAGCCTCCGCTAGGCACGTCTCAGCGGCAAGCGGAGGAGGGGGCGGCGCGGAGATGACGCAAGTAGGGCGAACACAGAGGCGACGTGGGCAGGGAGAGACGGCTAGGGGAGGATGAAGAATCTAGACCCGCCATTATAAGTTAATGGAGTATTTTGGTGATTAATGACAAATCTAAATGTGAGATTAACATGTTTGTTGACTATGATATTGTTTATTCTTATTTGGATGAAAATGTGAAAACCATGAAGATATACACTCGACATCATATTCTTATATCTTGTTGCATTCCTCATATCCAAAATATATATTGAAGAATCTAGACCCGTTATTATGTGTTAATGGAGTATTTTAGTGATTAACGACAAATCTATTTGTGAGACTAACACTTCTATTGTTATACCATGTTTAGTCTCAGCTTGGATATAAAAGGAAAAATCCAAACAGGTATGCATTCATAATGATAAATCTATTTGTGAGACTAACTCTTCTATTGCTATATCTCATGTTTAGTCTCAGTTGGATTAAAAGGTGAAAATCGAAGAGGTATGCATTCGACATTATATTCTTATATATTGTTGCATTCCTCAGATCCAAAATATAGGTTGAACTCCACCAAAAGCCTAACTTGAATATGTGCATATGTTCTTATTACAATTCGTGTATGCACACATTTAGGAGGAGTTCACTCTATGTTTTGTAGTTTCATTAATATTGATCCATATTTCTTTATCCACGTATATTGGGGATCTCTACTTTGAAACATATCCTTTGAGTACATAAAACTTGTGTAGTTCATATATACTCATATTACTTTATATTCAATTATCTGCAATTGAGTTGTGGGACTAATGTGTGTGCTAAGATATGTTCAAGGCTTAGTCCCGGAGTTTGAATGATGACATGAAAAGGAAATGCAAAGATGATAAAAGATTGACATGGCTCAAGACAAAGGAGTCATGCATTGCATTTCGAAAAGCTTCTAAAAAAAGTTCAGTGGAAATCGGTATAACCACATTTGGTAAGTGGTACTACCGATGTGCGGTAGTACTGGAGGCTAACTGGCGGTAGTACCGTTTGAAGCGGTATGACTGCGCTTTACTTGGCGGTATTACTGCGTTCTGAACGTCTCAGCCAACTAATCGCTAATGCGGTACGACCGGCTCTTGCAGCGGTTCTACCGCATTACGGATCGTTCGATTTCTAGTTGGCGATGACGATAAAAGCGAGAGAGGTGTATTTTGGTTCGGTGCTCTCGTTGGAAATCGATAGTATCAAGACATGAGAAAGCAGACGACCGGAGAGGTAGATACCCGATTCTAGTTGGCGGTATCTGCACCTTTCGCGATGGCTTGTTTAGAAGCATTTATTGCAGATATATCTTTGTAATTAATGTTAATCATTGTGGGACTAACATTTTCCATGAGTTGGATGAATAGGTTATGTTCCAGGGTAATGGAGACTTCGGATGGCATCATGAGTTGATCGTCATCAAGTCAAGATTCAAGAAGAGGATGCATCATGTGTTGATGCATATCAAGATCTCGAAGAGGAGATGATCATGAGTTGATCATCAAGTCAAGAGAAGATTCATCATGTGTTGATGGAGGTCAAGTAAAGGATGCATCATGGGTTGATGCATGTCAAGACGATGACCCGGACTTGAAGTGAAGATGTGCGTCATCAACCTTCAAGAAGATGCTCAAGGCAAAGGTATGACTAGCTAGGGTTAAGGATGTGTTCCAAGTCTTTTACCGGTCTTGGTGTTTGGTTGGAACCGGATTGCTAGTATAGGTTGCCGTACTATTAAGAGGGGTCTTGTCTAGTAGTTTGAGTCTCATCATGTGTTGATTGCTCAATCTCGCTTGCTCTAGCTCACCTTGGCATGATGCTATTATTTGCAAATGTGTTTTGCAAATAGTCGAGGCTCATGAATTTAATCATTGTAGCATGTGATTACTTTGCAAATGTGTTTTGCAAATGGTTGAAGTCTATGTACCTACTCCTTGTGGCATGATCCAAGTTTGTAAATGTGTTTTACAAATTGTTGGGATTCATGCATTTTCTCTTGGCATGGTTTAAGATTGCTTATTGCTATTTCTTTGGACTTAGACTATGGTAGTAGCTCTTGGAGTAGTGCTTTTTGATTTGATCAAATATGTTTGAGATCAATCAAATAGGTGGGTTGTGTAGCCCTCTGAATAAGCTTTCCATAGAGTCCAAGATCACTCAATTCCGACATCGGAGTCAAAAGTTATGACCTTTACCGAAAGTGTCGCCTGCGTCTTTGAAAATGAGCTGTGGTACGACCGCCATGGGAAGAGCGGTACTACCGCACAGAACGGTAGTACCAGCCCTTGTGAGGGCAGTAGTACCGCATCAAGTCTGTAACGGCTAGTTTTTGACTGTTTCGTCTCCAAAAGGCTAGTTTTTGGTGTAGGAGTTATAAATACCCCCTTGGCCGGTTGAGAGACAACTCTTGGCATCCCATTTCACTCACTTGATCTAGTGTAAGCTTCTCCTCTCAATTGTGCATGTGTTACACCTTGTGAGCAAGGAGAGAGGTCTCTAGTTGCATGTGTTGCATCTAGAGGTGGATTTCGTATCCACTTGAGCTTGTGCATTCGTTGCACGTGGTGAGAGTCAAGCAAGGGGCTTGGCTTATTACTCTTGGTGTTTGTCGACACCTAGACGGTGTGGAGGCATCGTGGACCGGTGATCTTTTCAAGAAGCTTGTGAGAAGGCCCGGCGTGTTGTGAAGGTTGGAGCTCACCTACCCGGAGCGGAAAAGAGCTACCACTAGTGGAATTGAGGTGTTTGGCTTAATTCGTTGAGCCGGTCTAATTAGTTTAGGCTTACCTCAACATGGATTAAGGGAGACCAGCAAGTCTCCGAACACCACGGTAAAACGTTCTTATGTCATTGTGGTTTGCTCTCTTGTGATTTACTTTGTGTAATTTACATTACTAGAATTAAACTATTTACATATCTTTGTATGATTGCTATCATTATCAATAGTCTTATATTGTTGGTGTACTTAGTTAAGACTAGTTGATTTAGGTTTTAATTGAGCAAAACCGAATTGATTTACAATTCTGCATAAAACTCGGTTTTAACCAAAAGATTTTAAAAATTGTCTATTCAACCTCCTCTAGTCGGCCTCCTCGATCTTATTGTAAACAAAATAGATGAGGAGGAAAGAATTTGGAGGGAGTGAGGAAAGGATCACGTGGCGGTGATGCGGGCATGGAGGCAGAGGAGGTAGCGTCATGGCGCCTTGCAGGAGTGCAGTGCAAGGAGGCGCAGGAGATGACTAGCGGAGGCATTTCAGGGAGCCCACCAGCTTACCCACAGGAGGAGGCGGTGGGGGTGGGGGTGGGAGGCAGACCACGCTGAGGGCAAGATTGTAAACAAAATAGATGAGGGAGGAAAGTCAAAGAATTTGGATGTTTATCAAATGACCTGAGTGCTAATTTTGTGTGCGTGGGGAACAAACAGATCCAACGGCTAATATAAGAGGATCACGTGGTATGATATTTGTGCTGGAAATGCCTCAACTATAATATATAGAATGCGTTATTTCATAGTATATAAAAAATTGGGTGTTCAAGTGAACACCCATGAAACATGGAGTGTCCGCCATGGGAAGATTGATGGCACACAATACCATCTCACAGTAAAAACTAATGCGTGAGTTCAAGATATGCTCTTGAGGCGGATGGGGGGGGGGGAGCAGCACCTGGAGGCGGCGGGTGGAGGGATTCTTGTCGAGGGAGATGATGCAGTCCTGCGAGGGGGCGATGAAGTCGTTGAGATCCGACGCCTGCAGCGCCGGCGAGAACCTGCTCGACGACATCGCCGGCCAGCCGGTCTTCCAATCGATCCCACCGATCGCTTCCTGGATTCCTCTTTCTGATCTTTGGTGGTCTTCTCTTCTCTGCCTCCGAAATGAGCCGAGCGAGCTATCAATCCGTGGTCCTCTTCTCCTTCTTTGTGCCGCCTCCTGCTGTGATGGAGAGGGTCGCCGTCTATACGGCGACCGGTTGGCCTGGGCCTGAGCTTTGATTGATGGCTTCTCGCCGAATTGGACGGGCTCACAGCCCTCCTTCGGTAATTTTCTATTGATCTCTACGTTCTAGAAAAAGGTTTCAGCATTTTGGTTTGATTTAGGACCCTTAAATATTTGCAAAAGTAAATAGTTGTAGTAGGCATAGTGTTGTTGTTACCTTATAATATTAGTAAAAATAAACAAGGTTGGTGTGGGTTAAGATATATGAGATTCCTCTCTACTACAATCATCTTCGTCTAAACAACTATCTAGTGCTCCTGATGGGATCGGGATCGAGTAGCAACAACATAGGCTCACAGTGTTGTCTATATTAACACTCCTCGGTTATTAGATGGAACACGGATGGATGAGATTGATTGTAACAGTGCAATCTAAACAGTGTTTTGCTTTAGTATTCTATGTGCAGTTTTTCTGAAACGCTACAATACTACTGTGAATCACTGTTTGCACAGCTGAAAATACTGTTCACACGAGTATTGTAGAGGATCTGGATCTCTCCTCATGCAGATGTAGCCGTGTGACGTTGCGAATAGAGAACAAAGCCACCAACTAACTGTCTATGTTATGATATTACCCACCCACCAACTAACTGTCTATGTTATGGTATTGCCCATCGAACTTTTTTATTATTTAACTCTTTTAAAATTTTTATTTTAAAGTTAACTTCCGGCGCACTTTATTTCTAATTCTAACCTCTTTGATCACGTCACCATCCGTGGTATGACAAAACAACGCTGTCACGCCATAGGATAAGTCCGCTAAATAGTACTTTTGATCACGCCATTGGTCGTAGTATGACCAAACAACACTGTCACGTCACGAATGGTGGTGTGACAAGAGTTTGCCTCAGATATGGGCTGACGTGATAGCGTTGTTTTGTCACGCTACGGATGATGGCGTGACCAAAGGATCATCAGAATTGGAAATAAAGTACGTCAAAGGTTAACTTTAAAATAAAATTAAAAAAGGATTAATTAATAAAAAAAATTCATTGCCCATCCTACATCTTAGAGAGGAGAAAGTGACGCGGGCCTCGATTAGCTCAGGTTTTCTATTAGGGAAAAAACTACGAAACACTACGGTGTTGGAAGGCAAACTGATGGCATAGGCTCATGCCGCCAATCGGATCCGATCCAACGATCATTATCCTCTACATACCACCTCCCTCGCATCCCCCCTCCCCCCAGTCCCCACCTCTACTCTCTCTTGCACAGGTAAGGGGGCGTGCAAGCACGGCGGACAGCGATGCTTGTGTCTCCTCGACCCCGTGGACAACAGTGATGACTCGACCCGCCCGACCCGAGCCTCCCTATCCCCGAGCGTGGAGCCCGACCGACGACCGAGGCAATCGAAGGAGGCGAAGCGACCAAAGTCGGCGAGATCCCGTAGTGGCTTGGCCAATTACGGCTGGATCCTGTGGATGCAGGCCAAAGGAGCCAAATCCAGCGGCTGTGAGGCCGTTGATGGCCGGCTCGTGCGAGAAGTGAGATCTCGCAACGGCACGGTCGGGGAAGGGCAGATTCGGTTGTCCACCTCGCCATAATCGCTAGCGTCCGACGTTGCCTCCCTTGGGGAACCGAGGAGGAAGAAGCGTGGTGCGGAGCTCAGGCTCGGGCTCGGGCTCAAGCTCGGTCGGCGGCGGTCAGCTCCACGATGGCGGTGATGTCGGGCCGGAGTCGGAGAAGATCCATCGGGTCGGAGCCAGGGAAGAGCCGACGGACGCCAGGGAAGAGAGAGAAGGGAAAGAGCGGTTTGAAATTTGTTTCGATTTTTGGCGGCCGCTGTAGTTGGGCCTAGACCCGGAGAAGAGGATGCATTAGCGGCGGATGGTGTCGAACGGGCTTGCGGTGGTGCAGTAGTGCTGTCGTAGCTAAGTGAGCTGACCGAAACTCGTTGAAACCTATTGAAACCTGTTGAAATTTTTGTTTTGAAACTTGTTGGAACATCTCGAAACTCTCCGGTTGAAACTCGTTGAAACTTATGTTTCAAAATCTGAAACTTGTTGAAACTTGATTTGAATTTTTTGTTGAATCTTCTGAAAACTTATAGAAATATGTGAAACTCGTTGAAACCGAAACTTTTAAAATGTTATACAAAACTTCGTGAAAGCATTCCTAGTCGCTTCCTTTCAATTAAGCGATAAACTCAAAAGGTTCAAGATTGTTTTCACTTGTACTCCGGCTCCGGCGTGGTGCTAGCGCCACACCACGGATGACGCAACTCAACTCGAGCTCAAACGGAGTTCAATTTGAAGTATACATCTTGACCACTTTTGAGATGAATGAACGAAAGAAAGCCGACGGGGTCGCCTAAACTTGCCTTGCCCCTCGGCCGTTTGAAACGCATGAATCTTGTCGAATTTTCACACAAAATAGTTCCTACGTTACACACAAGGCCTTAGCGTATGGGGCAGACAGGCGCGCAGTGCAAAGTGAGCTGCTGTTTCGGCAGGTGCGCGGTGAGGGAGGGAAGCAAATTCTCTAGGAAAAACCTCACCGTGAGACCCTTCCCCTCACCGTCCGATCTCCCCCACCCCTTCGGTACTATTTATGGATGGACGGCGGGATCGAGGGACCTCGCGGAAGCCTCTCCCTAGAAGATTTATTTTCGCGTGGGAGAGCTCGCTTGGGCCGTTTCCCAGTGGGCATCAGAAATCCGAGATGACCACTACTACTCCACTAGATTTAGATCGTCGTAGGCTTGGTCGCCGGCTAATGTGGCTATGGTTTAAGAACGAACGGTGTGAGTCCAGTACTAACTGACGCATCCACTCTACCTCCATAGATCGACCCGAAACGCCGTGTGTTTGCCAGCCCGACTGCAATAGTCCAATGTTGCCTACACGATCGAATAGTACGAGTGAATCGAAAATAAGAGCTCCTGTAGGATCAGTAAGCTCATACCCAAGATTTACAGAACTGCTTGACTGAAGGACCCAGGGTCAAACAAAATCCAGATGCTTTCTTTCCTCCCAGGACACAAATCTCCACCTCGTATCATGTTGACGAGTACATGATACACTTTACAGAATGCTGTTCAAATCATCAATTGATACAAATATTGTTTTGGCCCCGACACAAATTTGAGTATCATACGCATGGTACAGAACAAAATCCAACAAAGCGGATGGTTCTCAACCAATCATCACCTTCTCGTTAGGGGAGCAGCTCAAAGTTGACACTTCTGTAGACTGAATGCATCCAATACCGCCAACAAACGATGGCACCATAACTAAACTATGAACCTATCTACTATATCGTTACAAAAAATCATTTCCTCGAATTATTTCTCGACCGCCGTCTCGGCCTAGTGAGCAGCTTCAGCATGTTATCAGTCAGGTCAAGTGGGGAGTCGTCGCCCTCATCTTGAAGCTTTGTACCGGACGTTTGTGTCAGCCATCCCAGCGCTTCTATCGCTGCGTCCCTCTCCGCGAGTTGCTTGTTCGTCTTCGGTTTCCCAACAAACTGCATCCCTTTGAACTCCACTATGGCCCTGAACTCGTTGGTGTTGAGGTGCTTCGTCTTGTACTTTGGAGGGGTGTGGCCTGCCCTCATCAGCAAGGTCTGCAGCAGGCTCTTTGGGTTCATTCCATCCTTCACAATGTTGCTTTTACCATCATCTTCGTTCCGAAGCCTTGCTCTGCTCGTTTCCCGGCCAAACACAAATCTTCCTTCACATAGGTCGCCTGCAGCAAGCTCTTGTGCAGCAAATAAAATGTACCTGCCTTCCTTGTGAATGTCAAAGCTTGGGTCTTCAAGCTGGAGTGGAAAACATTATCAAATTACAAACACAATCAATATACAGCTGGACATGGTTGACAAAAAAAAAATAAGCGCAAAGCAATGCTCAGCTACATTCTATTTTATTTCTTATTGGTGAGAACTGAGTATATTACAAATTAACGCATGCTTCATAATCAGATATCGTTTTAAGTGACAAGCAACACCATGCAACCACCAAGGTTTCTATACATCGCAGGTGCAATTTTCTCCTTTTTTTTTCTTGCTAGCTTCAGCAAAAGGCGGAGGAAAGTTAAGAGAAATTATATTTGGTGATTAATAGTATCGCCAATGATAATTTTCTACTTATTATTTGTTAAATCAACAATGGAAATTTCTAGTGAAGTGAAATCTACTGAGTACCTATGAATTTGATTGGCCGCATAACTTACCTTCTGTTGTATAAGTTTATCGAGTTCTTCTTTGAGTTGCAGGTAGCATTCAGACAGGCTGGGATCCATGAATAAATCAATATAACCATCGAGCATCTTCAAGTGCCCAGCCTATAATATACAAGTTAGAAGGCATAGATCATTGTAACAAAAATGCAAAATATCAAGACAAAGCGTTTGACCGAAATTTTAGCATACCATGCTTCCTTTTGTAACAGCACCACCAAATAAGATCAGTATGGAATCTGATACTCCAGTTGAATCACGAATGAAGACAGCATTTACCTTCACCTTCTCACCAAAGACCAGCCATGGATAAGGGATTGTCTGATACTTAGCATTCACTGAATTCTGAATAAAGCATAATGTCAGAATACACAGGAATCATCATTGTCTTCGAAAGATGAGCTATTAAACAGGGTATTGCAGATGAGCACTTCCAGACATTCTAGTATGCACTTACAGCATAAAGAAGAACTTGACCATCATCCATGGTCTTGAAGGACATGGAGCTTTCTCTATGCTGCAAAGGAAAGCTCAAAAATTAATTGAACTGCCAGATCTTTTCTTTAATGCAATGGAACTCTACAGAGTAATTGTTGACGGCTGTTTACCACCACAGATGCTATCCCAGGAAAAAGCCCAGAACAAATTATACCACGGACCAATGATTGATTATGGCTCAAACTATTATTTGTATTTGTGTCCAAGTCTATCAAGCCAGCATCCTTTAAGATATAGCTGAATTGCTTCCGAAGAGAGTGAATGGCTTGTAGTGTTTGAGCAGAAAGGAAATTTCTCCAACAGTATTCATAACCAGACCCTTCTCTCTCTGCATCCTTCCATCCTTCATAAGCCCGGACGAGGGCCATATGATCACTATAATCTTTCGCTGAGAACCTTGATTTCGCAGTTCCTGCCAACTAATAGGTAAAGGACAAAGATTCAGACAAAGCCTTCTTACCTGAATGGCGACATAAAGTTTGGGGCTCAATGAAACATAGCCAATGCACAATTAATAACTATCGCATGTATCTATCGGCATTAGATCTTCCCTACTTTTCTCATAAATTTTCTTACGAAAGAGAATCGTTTCACAGGTAATACTAATAATTAAGATATAGTCAGACAGTGGAAATTAAAGGCATACATCCTTCTTGTCCTGTGGCAACAGGAAAGGATCCCGGGCACTCAATCCAGCAACCACGGTAAGTACAGGATCAATGCAGCGGAAAACTGCACCCATTATAAGCATCTTCCCCAACTTCGGATCAACTGGAAGCAAAGAAAGGTATCTTCCTACAAAGTCGAATCAGGGAAATACTTATAGGCTTCAGTACTCATGTTTCTGTAGTGCTAGCAAGGAAGCAAAATATAAGACATACCTAGATCAGTAAGGTTCTCATTTCCATCTAATGCTCCAATCATCTTCAGGAATCCCACTGCATTTTGGACCTACATATTTATCAAGTGGTTAGCCACATCAAAAGTGGAAAGGACTGAAAACAAGAACCCTTCACTACCTACTTAAAACAATAATTCATAGAGTTTTAAGCTGTGTACATGACTACATGCCCAAGAAATGTCGCAGTTTGAAGATACAACTAAATCCAATAGACACAGGCAAGGAACAAAGGGAATATCGAAATGCTGAAGTATGATTTAAACACATACAGTTAGTGGTTCTGGAGGCTGTAAGGCAGCTGATAGAAAGTCTCCAATGCTGCCAACTTGCAAGCTTTTTATCTGCAAACATAGTGAATTCAAAGGAGTTCTAAGAAGCTCCGGAAGCTGATAGTCTGCAAATGCATCATACACGCATCTAGGGTAGAGATGATAGCATTCTCCAGGTTGGACACGACCAGCTCTGCCCCTCCTCTGCATGAAGATAATGGGGAAACTATGAGAATTACTGCAAAGAAGGATGGTTGGTAAACACAGGTATTGAGTTTGATCATATATGAATCAAGATGTTGTTCAAGTTTGATTCATTGTTATTCTAAAAAAAGATTTAATTCATTGATAGAAAAATTTTTGCTTATAATTGTAACCAGTGATAAATTTATATTGACCATCAAAGTAGAACAAAAGGATATCTTGAGTCTTGACTCAATCAACTTCATGAGAAAAAGAGGAACATGGAGGTGCTTGTCAAGGAATATTACTGTTAAGCGAGCAAAAAAGAATCCTAGAGTTGGAAGTCTACTAAATAAATAGGCCTTTATATTTAGAGAATTGCATTGTAGGTCCCCTCAACTTACGAGGTTATGTCACTTAGCTTCCTGAACTTATATTTTACTTTCTCTGCTCCCTGAACTTGCGAGATTGTGCCACTTAGCTCCCTGAACTTGCATTCCTTTCTCAACCCCTTGAACTTTCAAGATTGTGTCACTTAGTTCCCTGAACTTGCGTTGAAGCGAAGTTCGTCAGATGCGATGCCGGCGACTTCGTCCCCTCCGAGTCCCATAGACTCGTCACCGCCCCGTTCCGGTCGTGTTCATTATCCTCGTCACCTCACGCCGACAAAAACGGATTCTTCGTGTCCGGGAACGCATCGTGCTCGCGTCTTCATCAGAGCTCCACTGTCGCAGCTTATCACTGCCCTCGTCCTTGCCTCCTCTGACTTGATCGTGAGAGAGAGAAGTACATTCCCAGTGCCAGAACAGAAGCTACTCACCCTGCACGAAGTCCATTTGGTCGTTTGCTAACAGAAGAGGCTGAGCTGACGAATCACCGTGAGCAGGGGTGGATCCAGGACTCAATTTTAGGTAGGGCGGACAAAGTGCTTATGCTCGAAACTTTGCTAAAATACCTCTTCAGATCCATTTCTACCGATGACAACACATTTCAATACTCCATTTGATTTTGACAAGTGAATAGTAAAGACTAAATATTTATCACATATACACTTACTATAGGAGCTTTTCCCATCTTATTGCCACCTTGCTTGCTCATCTTGCCATTTCGTGGATCTCAAATAATGACTTGAGCATATTAGCACCTACTTCTTCAGTGCTCATAACCCCTTCGTCGAGCCATCTTCCTCCTCGATCACCATCCGAGGCCTCTAACAGAGAAAGCCCACTTTGAACAATGCTCGGCACAACATGCTCCCTCCCACCAATGCTCTCATCGACCAATATTAAGAACCAAAGTATACCCCAAAAGAATTAGGAATCCTAGACTCGATCACTTTGCAATTCACAACATAGGTTAAATACGAATTCCTCACAGATCTCAAAGAATGCCTTCTCAGCGCAATGAGCGAAATTTCAGCGACAGATCCTCTTTCAGCAATCCGGCAACACTTGCGGCGCCTAAATAGCGCCAATTAGGCAACCACCCAATTAGAACAAATGTCTAAACAAAAAAAACCAATGAAGAGCATCAACAATGCCCTCACCTTGACATCCGATGATCCCGACGCGACGTGGCGGCCGCGTCGAAAGACGCCCACGGTAGCCTCGTTGAACCTCTGCCGCGACGCCACGGACCGCAAAGGCGGCGTGCATCAACACGATGCCCTCGACTGCTGCGGCGGCTAGAAAGCGAGGAGGCGAGCTGGTAGGCAAGCGGTGAGGTCTGGCGTCGTACTGGGGAGGAGAGAGGATCTTGGCGAGGCGGGGACCTGGGTGGAAGGCGCGGTGAGGTCGCGGAGGAGGAAAGCGATGGCGAGGAGGGTGGCGGAGGGCACTGGGCTCGGAGAGGACTAGCAGACACAGTAGAAGGGAGGTGAGAGGAGAGGAGCATGGGCATGAGGAGGAGGCGAGGTGGTTCGGAGGCAAGGCGCGGAGAGGAGGACAGGATGTCGGCGAGGGCATGGGGCGGGAGGGCAGTATGAGCAGTCTTGGCGGAGGGTCATGAGGCGAGGTGGAAGACGGACTCGGTGGTGGGCGGCGGGCTACTCTGAGGAGGCGGGCGCTCGAGAGGGTCTGGCCGACGCCTGCGTGAGTCCACGCTGGGAAGGGGCTCAGGCGAGCTGCCCAGTGAGGAGGTCCGCCTGGCCAGTGAGAGAGAAGCGAGAAGTATTGTGCCCCTGCTCTGGCACTGGGAATGTACTTCTCTCTCTCTCTCACAGCCGACTCAAAGGAGGCAAGGGCGAGGGTGGCGGCAAGCTGCGACGGTGGAGCTCCAGCGAAGACGCAAGCACAGTGCGTTCTCGGGCTCGAAGAATCTGTTTTTATCGGCGTGAGGTGACGGGGACGATGAACACGGTCAGAACAGGGCTGCGACGAGTCCACTGGACTCGGAGGGGACGAAGTCGCCGGCATCACATCTGACAAACTTCGCTTCAACGTAAGTTTAGAGAGCTAAGTGGCACAACCCCGCAAGTTCAGGGGACTGAGAAAGGAAAATGTAAGTTCAAAGAGCTAAGTGGTACAACATCGCAAATTCAAGGGCTGAGAAAGGAAAATGTAAGTTCATAGAGTTAAGTGGTATAACCTCACAAGTTTAGGGGCTGAGAAAGTAAAATGCAAGTTCAAAGAGTTAAGTGGCACAACCTCATAAGTTCAAAGAATTACAGTGCAATTTTCTCTTATATTAACCAATGGGCTAAATTTCTACAAGTTAGGATCTCAATTGACCACAAACCATGTATTTAAGGCATGCCCTCATACAAGCAAATGATACAAAAATGGTAAATAAGATGACAAAGCGAGGGCCAAGAGTAATAATATAATAATATAGAACTCAACCAAGATAAGACTTTTATAATACTACATAGAACATACAGATGGTAAGCAAAGATTGAAGTTAAAGAAAATAGATGATGTTGAAAGTGGGCCCGAGTACATGCCATTTTACGAAAGATTTGAGTCGAAGAAAAGTGCTGCTGAATCAAAAGGTAAGCATTTACCTGACGGGCAGAAGCCTTTGAAATCCATGAGGGGAGTAAGCAGGGAGTGTTGTTTAGAGCATCGTATGTGGTTTCCTTTGCTTTTCCACAATCCACGACAAAAACAATATCATTTATTGTAATACTTGCTTCTGCCATGTTAGTGGCAAGGACTACCTTCCGAACATTAGGAGGTGGGTTCTCAAAAATTAGCCTCTGTGAATATCATAATAAAAATATAGATGTGAATGGCAAGGAAATATTGAAATTTATAACGCACACAATATGCTTATGGATATGAACAACAATCAACTAATAAACAAGGTGAATATGTGTATATAAGATGCAATTAGGCAATGGAACTGATATTTCAGATCCATTGACACAATTGGCATCACATAAGCAACCTCAATAAGATACGTGCAAATTAGGAGCAATTACCTGCTCAGAAGTAGCCATGGAACCATGGCATGCAAGCAGTAAAACTCTATTTGGATCACCTAGCAATGGATGTGCTTTTAGTTGATCCCTCAAACAACTAATGTCATCCCATCCGGTCATGAAAACTAAAACTGCACCAGATCTCTCTTTACGACATATGTGGCACAGAACAGCCTCTACAAGATTAAACCCTATGCAATCAGGATTCCAATTTGCCAGAGAATCGCGTGTCCTCGAACCATAGGTCTCAAAGCTTGAATTTTGAAGGGCATCCTGCATAGTACAATAACAATATCTGAACAATGTTAAGCAAGAATTCAAGTCATTGATCTGTATATAGAGAAAGTACCTCGACAAGTGTAGTGATTTGGTTTTTCCTTTTTCTAGGCAATAGCTGCCTCTGAGTTTTCCAGACTTTATCTTGGCCATAATCGTCAAGTTGATTAGTTGAGGTTAACTTATAGCCTGTCCTCTCTAATATATCTTCCAGAAAATGTGCCCTCACTGGATGTGTGAATCCCTGAACTAACATTCAAGTGAAGAACAAGATGGATGTAAGTTGTCGTACAGCTGTATCATAGGAACGCAGACTAGCAGAAGAGCATTATGTATATATGATGTGACATGTTTTTGGTATGACAAGGCATCAACTCACGGGAATGTGGATAGTCGGCGCCCCTCCAAAATAACTTGAGAACAGTTCCGCATTTAGAGTAGCACTCATCAATATCAACCTCAAATCTCGGCGCCGTGACAATAGGTCTTTTAGGACGATCAATAAGAAATCTGAGAAACCAGAGAGACAATAACTTAACTATTGTCATGAGTTGAATAAAGAATAAAATCTTAGTAAGGGCGAAGGAAATAATGCAATCTTGAGGGCTAACCTTCATTCATGCCTCTTTCATGTATTTCATCAACAAATACATGAGTCACTCCATTCAAGTTTCTGTCACTCAACAATCGTCTTAGTAAAATACCACTGGTGCAGAAAAGCAAATGTGTGTCTTTTCCTTTAATTCCCTCCAATCGAACTTTGTAGCCAACCTATTAAAAAGAGCTAGTGTTGTATGCAAAAAAAATACAATGGAGAGAATCTAGTAAAGACTTTTCGTCCTTAAGCATATTGATATTAGAGATGGGCTACAGTAACAAAAATAGCAAAAAGAAAAGTTCTGTCTTACCGATTCACCAAGGTTCTCTCCTCTTTCGGTGGATACTCTTTCTGCAACTGCCATCGCAGATATTCTTCGTGGCTGTGTACAGATTATGTTACAAAAAGCCCCACGACCAGATTCTATCTCTGACTCTAATACAAATTGAGGCAACTGTGTTGTTTTGCCACACCCTGTCTCTCCAGAAATAACTATAACCTGGCATTGCAGAAGAATACTCAGACAAATAGAAGGACACAAAGGAATTGCTAAACATATTTCCACTGAGTATATATTGCTCATAAATTTCTCTCAGGCATTCTACAAGTATGTATACCTGATTACGTGCAATGGCTGCTAGAAGCCTTTCCTTGTCCTTGTATGCTGGGAGTGATTTCCGGAATTCTAGCATCTTAGCACCTTCAGGTGATTCCTGTTATTACAAGCAGATGAAAGCTTGATTCACTATGACCATGAAACTGTTGCACCAGCATGCATAGTGCTATAAAAACACAATTTATAACAAATGACACGGAAGGCATTTGTAAATCATCCCTTTGTTTTTTCCCCTAACATAAATAAAGCTACGCAGGCATATAGAGTGTGTCATACCTGCCAGCTTCTCTGAAAATTGCGCATCCGAATGCTCTTCCTCTGAAGGATCTTCTCCATGACCGACCGATCGAGCAGAGGATCCTGCTGCTCATCCAGGTTCACATTCTCAGCTTTCTCAGCAATCTCAGAACCACTTTCCATCTTGCCACCACCTTTATCCCATAGCAAGAGCGCACCGTCAAGATGCTCCTGCACAAGTCCTTCGACCCTCCTCTGCAAGCTTAGCGGGATCACCACCTGTTTGTTTCCATGCAAAGCAAACGCGCGCTCACCATTCAAATGCCATCGATTTGCAATGAGAGAAAGATGTTTGATCTTGCCATTGGATTGCATGGGCTCACCTCTCTTTGTGGCCGCTTGTCGTCCAGGTCTGGCCTGTAGTTCGGCAGCGGTACCTTGCTCGTAACGATAACCTTGCCATACATCTCACTGCCGTCCCACAGAGGCAGCACCGCACCGCAAAGATTCAATGTTTCGATAATCGCATAGGGAATTAAGAACCGGAAGTGGATGATGGATTACAGTACAGAACCTGTAGAGCCCCATCCTCTTGGCGAGGTTGGCGATCTGGTCGTAGTCCCGGCGGTCCCTCCGGTCCCTGGAGATGATCTCCTGCTCCTCCGCGTTGCGCTGCAGCATGCTCAGCTTCCACCTCCACTCGTCGATGTTCGCCACCGACGACGATGGCTGTGGTTAGCATTTGGTGTGAGGCAGAGAACGAAAAGGAGGAAGAAAGGAAGAATTTTTGCTGCGAACAACAAAGATAGCTGCGCGCCTGCGCGGTGGTAGTACCCGGTGGTCCTCGTACTCGTGGTCGTACTCGTCGTCGGAGAACTGCTCGACGGCGTGGTCCCCGCCGTAGCCGCAGAAGGACCGATTGGAGAAGGCATTAAACCGCCGCGGGAGGAGGAGGAGAGCCGCGGGAGGGATCGGCGGCCGGTTGGCTGGGTTCGGGAGTGGGACGAGGAGGATGCCCAGCCCGCGACGCAGGCCGCGGCGCATGCTACTGTTGGCTGGTTATCTCTACTGCTGCGGCGGAGGCGGCGCGGGCATGGCCAGAGGCGGAGAGGTAGGGAGGCAAGGGAGGCGACGCCGGCGTCGGGGAAGGGGGAGAGGATGCGGCGTCGCGCTCCTCTGTCCTCTTCTTCAGCTTAGGTTTGGGCTGAAAGACTTGTTCGACGTCATGGGCTTTGCTTGTGTCTGCTGATACATATGGTTGCCTTTTCGGCTTTCTTAATGGCGGGCTGGCGGCCTTCGGTTCTTAACGGCCTGTGCTATTCCGAAATTGGGCCTAATGCATTCTTCTCTTTTGATGGTAGTGGAGTATATTTTTCTGCTCATTTTGCACGAGTGCACAGCCACTGAATGTCAATTGGGATTTGCGAATTTGAGTTCCATTTGGCCGGCCCAGGGTGTCAACGGATCGAATAGTTCGAATACGGATGCCGGATAAAATAGATAATTAAGATATGATTGACATTCTTTGAGGCTCAACATATCGAATACAAATCGAATAGTCCGGATACAGATGTCGGATAGTCCAAATCCAATTGACACCCCGCCGGCCTAAAGCAAACCTTTGTTTTAAAAATCATTATTGATCTACACCTGTATATACCTATCGGAAATTTGCTCTTTGTTGTTAAATTCACTCCTAGGATATGGTATTTTGAATCTCCTTGTATTCTAGACTAGAAAGGCATCATCTTGTCCTTGGAGCCACCCGATAACTCATCAGATATTTACTAGAGAAAATTAGATCAGTAACACTCTAAAAAAGCATATTTAGAATAATAACATCGTCGTAGTGAAAAAGACTAGACAGTAAAAAAAGGGACCCCTGACGTCAGAACGAGAGGTCGGAGGGTCCTGAGAGAGGGGTTCCGGTTATGAGTATATTCGTGTTGGTTTGCCCAAAAAATCGGATTCCTCCTTATTACATGAGGAATGTAGCTTATTTATAGCCTCCCGGTCAGGTATTTGAAATTACACATGCATCCCTAAGAAGATACAACAACTGTAGGGGTTGCATGGGTTTTTCCTAGCCTAAGCGTAGCCTCCGGCGTACGGTGGACCCTCCTGGTCCTGGTCTACTTGGAGAGTACGCCTGGTCCACCTGTGCTGTTGCCATTTGCGCCCTTGCGGAGATGGTCACGAGGCCCCTCCGGCAGCCACCCTTGGGGAGCCTTCAGGACCCCTTCGGAGGGGCGCCTTCGGGGCCTCCGGGGACTCCTTCAGTGGGAGGCTTCGGGGGCCTCCAAGCCCCCTTCGGAGGATACCTTCGGGGGCCTCCGGGACCCCTTCGGAGGGTACGTTCGGGACCTTCGCGCTTCGCCTAGGTCGTGGGGCCGATGTGCCGCCCCTACGACAAGCCCCTCGCGGTCGAGGTCCTGCTTCGCCATGGCTGAAACCGCGCTGCTCTCCCGAAGGGTCTAGGCACACCGTCCCCTCTGGCTTGGCGAAGTGTGTTTTTGATAGGGCTCGCTGAAGTGGATCGGTTCAGAAGATGTTTTTTTGGTATAGTGCGCCATAAAGGTGCCGTTTTGCACCCTTTAGGGTTCCGTGCGCCAGCGTTGGGTGGTGTGCTCCGTAATGGTGTCAGACATGTTGCAGGTTGGCTCCATGTGGCACGCGCTGAGTGGCCCGTGGCTCTTTGTCTTCGACCTGCCGGTTAGCCTGTCCTATAAATATGTGGTCACGCCCTGCCTTTTTTCCTTACGCTCATTTGCTTGGTTTGGTTCCAGTTGGTAGCGATTGCTTAGTTTGCGAGGCCTTGACTGTGGCTTCGGCTACGACGAAGTGGAGTAAGGAGGTTGCTGGCGAGGTGTCGTACACGAGTGATCTCGGGAGGTCGACGGTGACAGACTTGGTTCTTCGGACCCTCGTTGATGAGGGCAAGGTGGAGAGTCTTGAGAAGGTCTGCGCCCCTAGGACGGAGACCGTCCCAGTCCCTCGAAAAGACGAGGCGGTGGTCTTTATTGCTTTCTTTGACGTCGAAATTCGGTTCCCGTGCGTCGGTTTGACCTCGGTGGTACTTCAGCTTTACGGGGTGGAACTAGCGCAGCTGACGCCGAATTCGATTATGAAGTTGGGGGTTTTTGAGTGGATGCTGCGAGCGGACGGGGCCAGCGGTGAGGGGGCTAGCTCCGGGCGCCTGTTTGCTTACCTTCACGATGGGCGCTGTCAACCGAAGAAGAAGAAAAGCACTGACGAGACGCTGAACTTTGGCAGCGTAAATTTTCACCGAAAACACGATTGTCGATGTATTTGCTGCCCGACACGCGAGCAATTTGGGCACGCAGTTGGATCGGCGGTGGTTCTACCACACGTCCCCGGTAAAGGATGGTTTACAATCTCGGGGCGGGCTAATACGACTTATTGCCAGCCCCGAGATTGTCCTTACTGCAAGGGAGGAGGCCTTTCTTCTCCTTTTGCTGGACGTGACAAAACGGCTCTCCACTCGGGACCTGGTGGAGGAATTATGTGCCTTTGCATCATCGGCCTCTGGTGAAGGAGTGGAGTGTGGAGTGTGGAGGTCGGGGCTTCAAGTATATATATAGCCCTTACTATTATATATATATATATATGCGGAACTTATATTTTTATATATATATATATATATATATATATATATATATATCTATCTATATATATATCTATATTTATTATTATTTTTCTTTTTATGTTTTTGTTTTTTTGACTAGTGTGTTGGTGATGCCCCGACAGTTGTGCCTATTACCGAGGTGGCCGTGCTTGAGAGGTGCTCTTGGGCCCATATCTGAGGCGAAAAGCATCTGGCGCATCTTGGTTGTCTTGGGAAGGTTAAATTTGAACCAAGCGTATGCCTCGTCGGTTCACCTTGCCGAGCGTGCAGATCCGGACGCGGGAAAAAGGAAGCGCCCACGCGCGGTTGAGGTCAGCGGGACGGGGCCGATCGCGGTGGCCCCATTGAGCGTCGCCGGTCCTCGCGACGCCAGCGGCCCCTCCGTCACTACGGAGGATATGGATCGGCCCGCTAAGAGGGTGGCGACGACGCGGAGCGGGTGGAGTGCTCTGCGTCCAATAGCTCTTCCTCGGATGAGCGCGTTGCTTCGCATGAGGAAACCGCTGCGGAGGATGCGGTTGGACGCCCCGAGGCGGAGGTAGCCGAGGCGATAGGTGCGTTTGGTGTGACGCGCCTTGTCATTGACGAGCCCTCTAGTGATGGCACCCCGTTGCGTGTTTACGCCGGGGGTGCCGATGTCACTATGGATACTCCTCCTACTCCGCGGGGCATCGATGTTGCCGCAGACACCCCTCCTGCCTCACGATCGCCCGTTGGTTTATCCGTTACTCCGTCTGTCATGTTAACGTGTGGGCGTAACCTTTTTTCGTCTATGCAGAAGTGGTTGATGGGGAGGTTTCGACGGGCGAGGGTGAGGCTGATAGGGGCGCATCTGCCTCGGTGGGCTCTGAGGCTCGCGCTCACCGCTGCTTTGTGCTGCTCTGGTTGCCTCGAGCCTGATGGACTTAGGCCCCATGTGCTTGCGGACTTCAAGATCGTGAAGGTCTTCACGAGGTTCTTGAGGCGGTTGGGGACTTTGCTTCTACTTCGTCGCTCCTTGGCGAGCTTTTTCGGAAGATGCCCCTGAAGGACATGCTCTAGAGTGTTGAGGCGAATGCCGTGAAGGTTGGTTTGTACCTTGCGATTAGGCTCATTATTTTGTTTGTTCCTCGTTGGTGAGCTCCTGTTGTGCAGGCCGTGCTACTTTCGTGAGTGCTGGATGGCGATATTTCCCGATGCTTCGCGGAGCTTCAGGGTCGGGTGGACTCCGAGCATGCCCAAAACTAGGTCCTCAGCGGCGAGCATAATTCTCTTGCTGTGAGGGTGACGGCCCTGGAGGCTCAGGTTGCAGGCCTTGAAGCAGAGCGTGCTGGGCTTCAAGGTGATTTGGAGGCCTTACGAGATGCCTGGGCGCTTCTTGAGGAGGAGATTCAGACGGAGCGCGAATTGTCGAACTCCATGGACCTTGCCGCCTGGGAGGCCATGGAAGCTCTCGAGGTAGCCGTGTCGCAACTCGGCGCAGTGCCCCCCCCCAAGGCGTCATCGGCCAGCGGAGATGGACATCACCCTCGAGCGCCTTCGGCGTGTCGGGAAGGTGTGCCTGCCGGCGGCCCGCGCATATGGCGACCATTGCACGAAGGTGGCTTGGTTCGCGACCCTAGCCTCCCTCAACAAGGCGAGATGCGCCCACATCGACACCCTCGCCACCCGGTCCGTTGCCGTAGCCACTGCCGAGGAGGTTGCCAAATCGCAGCGTCGCATGCGTAAGGTGAGCAAAGTCCTGCTGGAGGACTACTGGGGGCCGCGCGGTCACGGAGACTCGACGGAGTCTTTCTGGGCGGTGCAAGCTCAGCAGGCGAAGGGGAAGGCACCAATGGGGGCTTCAGCGGGAGGCGGCAAGCAAGGGTCCACTCACAGAGACAAGGTGTGACCCTCCGCTTGCCCGAAGCGGCTCAAACTCTTTAGATTGTCATCAGTAGATGTCTAGGTTTCTATTTTGTATGCCCCCGCTCCGCTTGGGGCTCTCTCTTTTTTGGGGAGGAAATGCCTCTTTTTGTGTAACCACCTCCGCTTTTGAATGGAATATTTTCGGCCGTGATTGCGCGTTTTGTCCTGGCCTCAACTACTGTTTAAACTTGGGACTCATGGTCTGTACAGGGAGAACGATGCCTATTTAAGCGTGTCGCGCGATGGGGTCCCCGTCCGCCCATGGGGCGAAGGACCAAAACTACTTTCCCCACGTGGGCGTCGAAGGACGAGCATGAGCTTCTGTCGATTTGGCCTCTAAGGGTCTGTTACCAGAGCATCATATGTTATGGCGCCAAGTGGCAACGCTGGAAGAAGGCTAACCCGACTAGCTCTATGAAGACATTCTTTTGGTTTCGCGCGCGGAAGGTTGCGAGGGCGTGCGAGGAGATATGGGCCTTTTGGGAGCGCATGGGGGTTGCGTCTGCGCCCGAGGGACCTTTGTCGCCCCCTGTTTCATTGGAGGCTTCGACAAACTCATTTGACACGCTAGAGGATTTGGCCGTGGAGAGAGAATATGCGGAGTTGATGGCTACCGGGCCATCAGACGAGAAACTGCTGGAATGGGCGACGCGCATGGAGCCGTGGGACTTCGTCCCGTAGGTGTATGACGACCTCGCTGCACTGAACGGCACTGTGTGACGTGGCTGAGATTGCATCGCATTATTTATTACTGCTCGTGTTTTTTTTCTTTGGGGCGTGCCCTTATAACATATGTACCTGTTGTACTTGAGTGTTTGATGAGTATGGCGTGACTGTTGTGGTAAACGAAGTGTCTCCGATAGTCTTTTAGATAGGGCTTTAGGGGGCCCTGATCTTTTTTTTGGGGGGGGGGGTGGGGGTAGGGGAGACGAAGCCTTGCGCCATCCCCCATACTCATAGATAGGGCTCCGGGGAGCCCTCATCTTTTTTTTTGTGAGGGGGAGGCGAAGCCTCGCGCCGTCCCCCATGCTCTTTTAGATAGGGCTCCGGGGAGCCCTAATCTTTTATTTTTTGCGAGGGGGAGGCGAAGCCTCGCGCCGTCCCCATACTCTTTTAGATAGGGCTCCGGGGAGCCCTAATCTTTTATTTTTGCAAGGGGGAGGCGAAGCCTCGCGCCGTCTCCCATACTCTTTTAGATAGGGCTCCGAGGAGCCCTAATCTTTAATTTTTTTGCGAGGGGGAGGCAAAGCCTCGCGCCGTCCCCCATACTCTTTGCGAGGGGGGGCGAAGCCTCGTGCCGTCTCCCATACTCTTTTAGATAGGGCTCCGGGGAGCCCTAATCTTTAATTTTTGCGAGGGGGAGGCGAAGCCTCGCGCCATCCCCCATACTCTTTTAGATAGGGCTCCGGGGAGCCCTAATCATCTTTTATTTTTGTGATGGGGAGGTGAAGCCTTATGCTGTCCCCCATACTCTTTTAGATAGGGCTCCAGGGAGCCCTGATCTTTAATTTTTTGCGAGGGGGAGGCGAAGCCTCGCGCCGTCCCCCATACTCTTTTAGATAGGGCTCCAGGGAGCCCTGATCTTTTATTTTTTGCGAGGGGGAGGTGAAGCCTCGCGCCGTCCCCCATACTCTTTTAGATAGGGCTGCAGGGAGCCCTAATCTTTTTTTTGCAAGGGGGAGGCGAAGCCTCGTGCCGTCCCCCATACTCTTTTAGATAGGGCTCCGAGGAGCCCTAATCTTTTTTTTTTGTGAGGGGCAGGCGAAGCCTTGCGCCGTCCCCCATACTTTTTCAGATAGGGCTCCGGGGAGCTCTAATCTTTTATTTTTGCAAGGGGGAGGTGAAGCCTCGTGTCGTCCCCCATACTCTTTTAGATAGGGCTTCGGGGAGCCCTAATCTTTATTTTTATTTTTTTTGCAAGGGGGAGACGAAGCCTCGCCGCCGTTCCTCCTGGTGCGCTTTGGTCTTGGGACCATGCTGTGCCGGGGTTAGCGTTGTGCGGTGTCTTCGCCTGCATTCTGTTGCCTGCGGAGGGCATTGTTGTGTGCCAGGACCGAGGTCATGCGCGGTGTTTGTTTATACACTCGCGCCTGCAAAGGGCGTCGGTGTGCACCGGGGCATGACGTAACCCTCATTTACAATTTTCCAAATGCTTGGACTCATGGCCTTAAAATAGATTAACATTCTAATTTTTCAATAAGCATAATTAGAGCCATCAAACAAAGGAGCCTTTCCTATAGCAATTTCCTAACTAGCTATCATTTTCTTTTTTAGACGGTTAAGTCTAAATCAATGAGAGATCAAGCTCTGATACCACTTGTAGGATCAAGGATAACCAACTAGAGGGGGGTGAATAGGAGGTTTTTAAACTTTTTGACTAATTAACAATTTAAGCCAATTGTGAGCTAAGCCTAAACTAGATACAATTCTAGCTAAGCAATTCAACACAAGATAAATGCTAGAATTGTAAATGCAGAATAAGTAAAGATAAGAAATAGCCACAATTGAGACAATGAAGTTTTTCCTGTGGTATCGAAGACTTACCAGTCTTCACTAGTTCACGTTGAGGAAGATTGAACAAATCAAACCGGCTCCACGAATTAAGAATTCTCTCGATCACTAGTGGTTGTTCTTTCTCCGCTCCGGAGACGGTGAACACCAAACCACTCACAATCTTGGCACCGGGTCTCTTCACAATCTTCTTGAAGAGATCACCGAGCTAACACCGCCAAGCCGTCTAGGTATTTGGCAAAACACCAAAAGTTACGAATCAACGACCTTCGCCTTGCCGCCGTTCCCCCTGGTGCGCTTTGGTCTTGGGACCATGCTGTGCTGGGGCTAGTGTTGTGCGGCGTCTTCGCCTGCATCCCGTTGCCTGCGGAGGGCATTGTTGTGCGCCGGGATTGAAGGTCATGCGCGGTGTTTGTTTATACACTCGCGCCTGCGGAGGGCGTCGGTATGCACCGGGGCATGACGTAACCCTCATTGACGATTTTTCAAATGCTTGGACTCATGGCCTTTAAATAGATTGACATTTTAATTTTCCAATAAGTATAATTAGAGCCATCAAACGAAGTAGCCTTTCCTATAACAATTTCCTAACTAGCCATCCTTTTCTCTCTTAAACGGTTAAATCGAAATCAATGAGAGACCAAGCTCTGATACCACTTGTAGGATCAAGGATAACCGACTAGAGGGGGGTGAATAGGAGGTTTTTAAACTTTTTGACTAATTAATAATTTAAGCCAATTGTGAACTAAGCCTAAACTAGATACAATTCTAGCTAAGCAATTCAACACAAGGTAAATGCTACAATTGTAAATGCAGAATAAGTAAAGACAAGAAATAACCACAATTGATACAATGAAGTTTTTCCCGTGGTATCGAAAACTTGCCGGTCTTCACTAGTCCACGTTGAGGAAGCTTGAACAAACCAAGCCGGCTCCACGAATTAAGCCTTCCCTCGATCACTAGTGATTGTTTTTCCTCCGCTCCGGAGATGGTGAACACCAAACCACTCACAATCTTAGCATCGGGCCTCATCACAATCTTCTTGAAGAGATCACCGAGCTAACACCGCCAAGCTGTCTAGGTGTTTGGCAAAACACCAAGAGTAATGAATCAACGACCTTCACTTGACGACACTCAAGTGCAATGGATCAATCTAGAATGAATGCACTTGAATTTTGGCTCAGTTACCTCACAATGAATACACAAGTGTATTTGAGGTGTTGGAAGTATGCTCAAGGCTCTAAGGATATTAAATGTGGTCTTCCCACTGTCCTTAAGGAGGTGGAGGGGTATTTATACCCCCACCAACAAATACGACTGTTGGGGAGAAAATCCTCAACTTTCAGTGAAATGCGATACTACCGCCGAGTAACGTGCGGTACTACCGCTCCTCACCTACCGGTCAGTAACGGCTACAACAGTGGTATTAACTGCCCTGACATAGCCGTTGGAAATGTCAGCGTGGTACTACCGCTAACTAACATGCGGTACTACCACTAGCCGGTCATACCGCTCAACAAGGGTGGTACTACCGTTTTTCAAAAGACACCAAAAGGGTACCTACTGGAAAAAACGTACCACTCAACATTTCGGAATTATCGGGGTGCGGTAGTACCGCTTGAACAACTGCGGTAGTACTGCTCTCAGCGTTTGCACCTCAACCGAAAAAAGGTGTCTCTTTAGAAATACATATCGCCAACTTAAAATCAGAACAACCGGGGTGCGGTCGTACCGCACCACAAGCCCGGTCGTACCGCTGAGTGGTAGTACCGACAATACAATGCTAGTACTACCGATTGTGCTAACAATGCACAGTTGGCTTTCCAAAACAAATTTTAAATACATGCATGATCCTAAATTGATCCAAATGGCACAAGAACATGCTATCAAGCTACTAGTTATGATCCCTTTTAATAGTACAGTATTTAACCTAAAATCCTGTCTTCCATCCATTTCTCCTAAGACCGGTAAAATACAAAAAGGATCCTAGACTACTTGTATATTGTCTTTGAACCATATTGATCTTCATGTTGTCCTTTAGCATGCATCTTCAAGTTATCAAACTCACCATTGGGACTTATCCTTGTAAATACTCAATAAACATGTTAGTCCCATATTCATATATTATCATTAATTACCAAAACAATTTTTAGGGGCCTAGATGCTTTCATCATGGTGCTTCGATAATACTTGGGGGTTGGCCTTCGCCTTGAGGGGTCCACTTGGTGACGAAGTTGGCCTGGGATTGCGACTTGATGGCGGTGCGTGCGGTGAATGTTATGTCAAAAGGCGCGAGCTCTACTGCCCACTTGCCAATGCGTCCTGACACGTCCTTGTTGTGCAGCATGAGTACCAGGGGGTAGGATGTTGGGACTACGATGAGGTGTGCCAGGAAGTAGTGTCGAAACTTGCGCGAGGCCATGAGCAGGGCGTATGCCAGTTTTTCAAGCTCTGTGTATCGGACATTGCCCCCTTGGAGGGCCTCTGATACGTTGTATACGGGGTGCTGCCCACTATCTTCTTGGACGAGGACCGCGCTCACTGTTGCCAAAGAGGCAGCGAGGTACAGGGGGAGTTGCGCGCCAGGGTTCAGTCTGGTTTAGCTTGGAGGTTGATTGAGGTATTGTTTGAGGTCTTGGAATGCCATTTGGCAGGCTTCTATCCACCAGAATGGCTGTGCGCCCCGAAGGGTTTTGAAGAAAGGTAGGGCTCGCTTGGCCGAACGAGACAAGAATCGGCTGAGGGCGACGAGGCAGCCCGTTAGCCTTTGCACTTCTTGAGCGTTGCGCGGCGGCTCCATTTCCTGTATGGCTCTAATTTTTTTCTGGGTTTGCCTTGATGCCTCTCTCCGATACGAGGAATCCCAGCAGCTTGCCAACTTTGACCCCGAAGGCGCACTTGTCCGGATTGAGTTTGATTCCCTCCTTCCGAAGGTTAGCGAAAGTTTCCTACAAGTCTCCCACGTGGGAGCCCACAAGCTTGCTCTTGACCACTATGTCGTCAACGTATGCTTCGACGTTGTGCCAGAGCTGCCCTGCAAGTACCTTGGTGATGAGACGTGTGAACGTTGCTCCAGCATTTTTGAGGCCGAAGGGCATGCGGTGAAAGCAATAAGTTCCGATGGGTGTGATGAAAGAGGTCTTTGCTTCATCTTCCTTAGCCATAAATATTTGATGATAACTGGAGTAGGCGTCGAGGAAGCTCATCAATTCGCAGCCAGAAGTGGCGTCCACCAACTGGTCAATGCGAGGCAGGGGGAAGTCATCCTTGGGAGACGCTTTGTTGAGGTCTGTGAAGTCAACACACATGTGCCATTTGCCTGTGTTATTTTGGACCAGGACGGGGTTGGCGAGCCATTCGAAGTGCTTGACTTCGTGAATGACCCCCGCCTTTAGCAGTTTGGCTATTTCTACCTTGGTTGATTTTAGGCGCTCTGGCATCATGCGACGTAACTTTTGCTTCTTGGGAGCCGCATCGCTCCGGACGGCGAGGCGATGTTCCATTGTTTCCTGAGCCACCCCCGGTATGTCCTCCGGGCTCCATGCGAAGACATCTGCATTGCTGTGGAGCATGTCGAGGATGATGTTGTGCTCTGCTTCTGGGAGTTCTGTCCCCAGGGTGACTATTTTGTCGGGGGAGGTGTCCCTCAAGGGGACCCTCCGTAGCTGTCCCTACGGTTTAGCCTTCGAAGCCCATTTACCAGAGGAGTCCTTCGCTGGGTCGTCGGGGTTAGCCTCGACGGTGTGTACGTGACGGGCTGCCTCTAGCTCGATCTGTCGAGCTAGGTCCTGGTCGCCTCGCACTGTGATGACGCCCTCTGGCATGGGGATCTTCATGCACATGTAGTTGTAGTGGGCGATTGCGTTGAAGGCGTTTAATGTGGCTTGGTCGAGGATGGCGTTGTACTGGTAGGGCATTTGGACCACGTCGAAGGTGATACTTTCTGTGCGGGAGGCGAAGCCATCACTGAATGTGACGGCTAGGTCGATTTGTCCCAAGGCCATCACGGGTCTTCCCTAGAATCCCACGAGGGGTATGCCCGGGGGTGACAGGCAATCCCTGGTATCATCATTTTGTCGAAGGCTTCCGCGAACAGGAGGTCTGCGGAGCATCCCCCGTCCACGAGGATGCGCATGACTTCGAAGTTTACAATACTGGCGGAAATGACGAGGGGATCTTGGTAAGGGGAGTGAATGCCCTTGGCGTCCTCGGGGCCGAAGGTGATAGGCACTTTGGCGTACTAGGGTGGTCTGCACACGGGCCATGTTGCAACGTGGCGGATTTGCCTGGCATGGGCGCGTCGTTGTCTCTTGGATGTTATGTCGAGCGAAGATCCTCCCGTTATTGTATTGATGACCCTTTGATGTGGCTCGCCGTGGCCCTCCTCGATGCGTGGCCTAAGTGGCGGGGCGGGTAGCTGGTTGCTCGTGCCCCTTTGGTCTTCACGCTCAGCCGTCTGCTGAGTGCGGTTCATGTAGTCATGCATGGCCGCGATGGTGCGGCAGTCTACGGTTGTTTGCAAGCCCTCGCCGTGGAGGTCGCAGTATGATGTAGTGCCTTCGGCCCTAGTGCGGGCGTCTGGATGGCGCCCGCCGTGGTGTTCGCCGCCTCGGCCTCAGCCGCGGCCTGTTCGACCACCGCGCTTCGCCCCATCGGTAGTTTGACCTGCATCTACATGGTAGACATTCCAGCCCTTTTAGCGGAAGTTGTTGCGCGGCTTGGAGGTGGCCATGAAAGCTATGAAGATCAATATACAAGCACAGTGGAAGACTTGTTGTGACGCCCCGTGTCATTACCCCAAGGGTAATCACACTTAGGCATACGGATTACTATTTGTTTGCTCAGTAAAAGACTGCTCCAACGAATAGTAAGCCTTTACCAGGGTTACGCAGCAGAACAATAAGATAGAAACTGTACATTTTTATTTCAGTAATAGCCACGCAAGGCTATGGTTCTTAATACAAGTATTAAACAGCTACAAAAGGAATTGCTCCACTTTTCTCGTCAACACTGAAGTCTCGGCCTTCTATTCGTCCCATGAGTCAAATATGGCGTCCATCTCGCTCTGGTCCTCGTAGTCCGCGCCTTCTCCTCCCGTGGTTGCTTCAGTGCCTGCAAGTCCTTCATCCCACTCGGGATAGCTCCCGGCCGGGCTAGGATCTACAAAGGAGAATACTAACAAGGTTGAGTACACGAATGTACTCAGCAAGCATTAATAGCAAAGAATGCACTGGATGACTATCTCTGGTTGTTATCACATTTTCTAGGTCATTTCATTCTGAAAATAATTTATTAAAACATTAGGTGGCAAATTTTAATACTGAAAACACTACTTATTACTCGGAGAGAAGAAAGACCCCCGGTGGTTCCCGTAGACTCCAATCCAGGAGACTGGCATGAATTCATGATTTGTATAGCACTGCGCAGGCTTGTACCACTTTACCCATAGTTATTCTGAGCTCTAAATGAGCCGGGTCCCCTGCATTTCCTTTGATGCGGGTTCGAGTCCAGAATACAGAACGTCTTCCAGGTTACATGATCAAGTCTCCACCCATTACTTTCCGTCGGTGCTGACCTTGTCATACACCGAGTTCTAATAACGTTGGTTGAGGCGGCCATCGTCCGTGCTCAACACTCCTCCTGGGCCGGGCAAGCGCCGAGCCCAAACACTCCAATGTGTCCCGTTGTGGAGAATCTTAATTACGTAACTAGGTAGCATTTTCTGCCCATCGAAACGGGAAAATGGTTGGTACTAAATTTTACGGCTTCAGACCGAGCAAGAGTTTTGTTTGTCCATATATATAATCATATGTAAAAGGGGCCCACCTCTTATCTCATCCTCATCATCGTCGTCGTCGTCGCGTTTCCACTACCAGGGCCCCCTTTTACCCACATATAAATTCTCATTTCTTTATTTCTTTCTCATTGTCATTTTTTTCATATTCATCTTAATCATTTTCATCTCAATCATTTATTTCAGTTTTGAGAAAACCATTTTGATGCAGTAAACGTAATAGTGCAATATACGGTTTACATTTAAATTAACTATGTTTATGTTCAAGAGGATAGCTTGCCTTTGTGTATGGGAGGAAAGGTTGGTGCGTACAAAACTCCGATCAGCTGCTCCTGTCGGTATCGGTTCGTCTTCTGTAGCAATACGGTAGCACGGATAATAATATAAGTAAATACATAGTTGATTTTGAGTGGTATAATAGATACCTAAGTTATTGACTTCTAATTGTTAGCACAAAAATAAAACTTTTCGAGATCTAACACTAAGTTAGCACTCCCCAAATTAACCGTTTTGCTGTCTATGCGCACTAGGGCCGAAACCGGAGGTTCACACTTAACTAATTAAACTGACAAGATTAAACAACTCAAATTACCTGACTAAATACCAACGACGCGCAAGATTGCTACACTAGAAGCTATTCTAATAATAACAGAAATACTGCTACATAACTTATTTTAGCAGCTAACTTATGGATTGAATGCAAGTTGGTAAATTAGACATGACCCAAGTTAAATCATTTAGACGCAAGATTAAACAACTAACAATTTTAATTAACAACTACTACGAGAAGAGACATTAACCACGAGAAACAATTACAACCTATCTATTTTCCTAATATTCTCCATAGTCCTAAAGTCAAAAATCTAATTTCTAACCCTAACTCCTAATCTCTCTCTCTCTCTCTCTCTCTCTCTCTCTCTCTCTTCCCTTTCGTGGCCCAATCCTAAACATACACACGCACAGCCCACACTCACTACTCTCATCTCCCATTCCTCCCCAAATCTCTTCCTCTCCCCCAACAAATCTCTCTCTCTCTCCACACAAGCCGCCGCCTCCCTGGGGCTCCTCTCCCCGCCATGCCGTTCTCCGTCACCTCCCTCTGCCTGCCATGCCTCTCTCTCTCTCATGCGACCGGCCCGCCGGTTGCCGCCGACGCCGTCCTTCTGCTCTCCCCATGGTGGCTCACACTGGCTCGGCTCCGGATTCATGGTGCCGTCGTTGCTCCTGCGTCATCCCGCCTCCACAGTCCGGCCCGCTCTTGAACAACGGCCGGCCCGACGCGTCGCCCGCCACCTATGTCCTCCGGGTCGCCGCCACCTCACTTGGCCTTCGCGTCTGGCCTCCGTCGCCACCCATGAGCCCGGTCCTCTCTGCCTCCCTCGGCTCCCGCGCCCTCTGGCCTCCTACAAAGATTTCCTCCGCCGACTTGCACCTAACGCCGCCGGCGCTCCCGGTCACCCCTCTCCGGCTCGGCTTACGCCGCTTCCACGCTTGGTCTGCCCTGTCTTGCTCCTCCTCGGCCGGGACGAAGGCTAGCGCCGCCTCGGCCCGCGCCTCCTCGTGTTGGCTCGGCCCGGCCTGCGGCCGCCTCACCCTCGCCTGAGCCTCGGCTCGGTCCAGATACTAAGGTTAAACTCACCCTACTCTCCGTCTCTACTCCTCCCCCTATTGCTCTACGATGATTACTGAGGAACTGAGAGTTATAAATGCTAGTGAGGAATGATGGATGTACATGTGCATGGGTGAATGGCAAGGTGGTTGTGGGGAAATGGGTGGTTACCTCTGTTGGTTTTGTGGGTTTTGGGAAAGATGGTGATGCTGGCTGGGTGGTCATGGAGCTCCTTGGTGCTCTTGATACTCCTGGTTCTTGTCGCTGTCGACGCGGTCCTGGTGGCCGTCAATGGCTCAACGCCATCGCCGCTGCCACCCTTGCTCTCTGGTGCTTGCCCTCCTTCCTGGCTCTCCGGCTCCTTGGCTCCCCTAGCTTGCCTCCCTTGCTTCTTGCTTGATGTTCTCTGGTTGTCGCTTGGCTTCTTGGCCTTGGGTTGGTCTCTGGTGGAAGGCAGTCAAGAACCTCCTCTCTTGGTCCTTGCCTTACCTTGTGCTATGCTTCCTTGGTTGCCTTCGGCTGTGGGTGGTTGTGCTCGGTTGTGCATGAATGAAAATGGGGGAGGCAGGGTGTGGCTTTGTGGTGGTTGCATGCTCCTTTTTATGCTCTCGGTTGGGCACTCTCCTTAACTTGCACATGACCACAATGCCCTTGTTTTTATCCATATGGCAAGATTTTCGTTGGGGGCTTTTTGGTCTATGTTTAGGAAATCACTATGTGTGTGATTTTCTGTGGCTGAGTACTTCAACATACGTGGGTGTCGGATTAAATTAAATGCCGGATGATGAAACCCACGAAAGCAAAGAGGTGTCGGTTAACTCTAGCTAGTCTGGGGACCTTGACGATCAAGGGGCTGGCTAGCTTGAGTTGATCAGGGAACCCTAGTATGCTTCGAAAAATTCTGACGGCCACTTCCAACCCGCTACTTTCTATTTTCTATTATCCACTTGGCTTTAACTTACTAACCGCTTTCCAATTTTTCTAACGAACGATGGGGATGGATCGAGAGATGGCTCTATGAACTGGTGCTCGAGGTACAAGGTGGCAAGGATAGCTTAAGCTACAAGAATGCAAGAAGTGGATTATGATTTAATTAATTGTTGTTATAAGCATTGCAATTGGTTGTAAATTTAATTTTGAAACAAGCATTGGGTTTGTAATATATTACTTCTGTTTTGCGATTGGATAGATGAAATGTTTTCAGGGTTGTCACAAGGGTGTATTCTTTGATTGTATTGAATGGTGTAAATATTTCTGAGTTTGTATTAATGATCCACTTATGCCTGCAATGGATTTAGTTTTGCCATTGGATCTTGATTGATAATGACATTGGAGAAATTATTTTTTTTATGACCCTCTTGTTGCCAGATGCAACGATTATGCGTTGATATAACTCTGAAATTACTATTTGCTCTGGATTTAAAGAATTTTAATTATCGTTAATTACCGATTACTGTTAGTTAGGTTAGGTTAATTATGCGGGTTCTCACACTTGTATTGAATCCAATCAAAACCTGAAAGCAAAAAGACCATAAACAGAAAAATTAAAATCCAAATTAGTTGGGCGGTCTGACCTCTTGCTAGTTGGCGGTCTGACCTCTAGCTAGTTGGCGGTCTGACCTCCAACTAGAAATCGGTCTAACCTCCAGGCCAATGAACAGTAAAATCAGTCCGAACTCAAAATCACAAAAAAGTCTAACTTTTGATCCGTAACTCCAAACCTTACCAAACTTGAGACATACCTTCTCTAGGATGTCAGGAACCTATTCTAATCAAGGATCGTGAAGATCCATGCTAAAGTTTTGACCTTTTTACGTTTGAGTGAAGATTGCTCCAAAACCGAGTCAAAACCAAAATATGATCTAGAAACTTGCTCGTGGGTGATTGATGATCAAGATGATCCTAAATGTATTCCCACATGTCATAGCAAGCCAAATCTAGGTCAGAAACCAAAGTAAAACTCACGGATCAAAGAAAACCCCAAAATCATGAAATAGATAGTAAGAACACAAAGAGACTCATCTTGTAAAATCTTTCCTTGAATTGATTTGATATGATGTTGGTTTACAACCACTCCATCCAGGAGGGCAAAGACTTAACACATGAACACATGAGAACGAAATCAAATCCAACTCTCTAGAACCCTAACCTCCACTATCCTCTCCCTAAGCACAACTTAGGGCTTCACAAAATGAAAGGGTTAAAGGTTAAGGGAGGTGCTGGCTAATACCCTCCCCTATTTATAGTGGAGGCTAGCTTCTAGAAGAGTAAACCCTAATGGGCACCCGTTAAGCCCATACATAAACGGGTTTCACTTACGCACGTATTTTAAAGCGCCATCTTTATCTCCTCTTGACTTAAACCGCTTCTCCTTGCACCGTCTTGCGCTGCTGGTTAGCAAAAAGTCACCAAGGCGGTATTTAGGTGAAATTACCGAAATACCCCTTCTCGATCCTTTTCCAAAGACCGAGTCCAATCTTCATGAAGCACTTCCATGCTTCGCCACGTGTAGGTTGATCAACGGCTCTCTTCATGTCGGCAAGTCTCTCCCATCCGGCTCCCACTGAAACCACCATGGCACTTGCAATGACCCCCGCGCCGCTTGATCCAACCCGTCGCACCGAATTGCCCGTTCGGTCATCCTTGTCCAATTTGCGCCATGCTTGAATCCATTGACCTTACCCAGCATCCTCGATCGTTCTGGACCTCAACTCTCCAAGCCTAGTCCCGATCATCCTCGCCGTTAACCGTCGTCGACCTCCAAGCAACTTGCACAACAATAGACCAAGAAATCGATTCCGGGAACAAGTTCTTCACAACTTGACCCACGTTAGTCAAAACATGCATCATACAACACATATGCACTGAAACCCATGAACTTGACCTAGCATACAACCATCGCCACCAAGTTGGCCGATGAACAAGCCAAAATCGGTCTCGATCCGCCCATGGCGGCCCGACCGCCTTGGCTAATCTGCGCCACTGTTGGCGGTCGACCGCCACTGGAACTTAGCCAAATTTCCTCCTTGGAAATCCGAAACCTACTGGAATTTTCAAACCAATAGAACTTTTGAATCGAAGCTTCAAAAATTATGAGACCAAGTGTAGGAGAATCCCCTTTCTTGCCTACACCCTCTATTTTTGGCCCAGCTCTAAAATTGAAAGTATATTTTGGTCGGTCAGACCGCTGCCCAAAGGCCGGTCTGACCGCCATCCACTTGACCTAAGCCATGGCCGATCTGACCGTCACTCAGGCTGGTCTGACTGCCTGAGACTTGATAGCACAAGAACTTTGCCGAAAATGCGAGTTTCGATAAACCTTCAACGCCATTGCCAATTATATCATCATCCTAAGAACATGAGCATATCCCCATGATATCCACAATCTCCCTCTTGACGAATACATTGGCAATTTTCCAAAAATGTAAGTTTTGAGGTTTGAAAATGAAAATACTCAACGTTTTCGCGCAAAGGCACAACTTGGTCCAAATACAAGAGAAAGCAATAGAAATGATCAAGCTAGCTTCAGAATAGCATAGGCAAGTGAGATTGAGCAAATGAAAGCAAGAAAGCTTCAATTTCCAGAAAGGAGTCAAAATTCTTACTTAAGGTCCATATGAAAGAACAATTGTCCAAATTGACATTTGATCATTGTGAGGTTCCATAAATTGCATTTCAAGTTCAAAAATGGCAATAGGATCATAAGAATGCAAATGAAATGCTCCCCCTCACTATAATCATCGTTTTTTCAAGAAAATTTCATTTTCTCCCTTTTCCTCCAAATAGCTCCCCTTTAACATTTTTGTTACTTTTTCTCCCCCTTTGACAATGGAGTCATCAAGGAATCATGTATTCCTCTCATCTAGAGATGACAAATGCAGAAATGAGGAAAAAGCATAAGGAGGAGTACGCATGAAATGCAATGGAGTGGCTTCATTTTTTGTATTTTTCAATTTTTGAGTTCAAGAAGCTTTGGAGATTACCAAAAAGATGAAGCTAGTATTTCTAATATTACTCAATACATATCAAGCCTGAAAGCGCTAGCAAGATCATGTTAAGACATATATATATTAAAGCTAAGCTAGAACACTCAATATAAAGCGATGAATTGTAACAATTTAAGCAAAGCTTCAAACTTAGCCAGTTCATCAACATAGATCCTAAAGTGATAATAGCCATATCAGAATCTCAATGTGAGATCAAAAAGCTAACAATGACCACTTAAGAGACAAACAGGTCCTGAATTGAATCATTTTGCTCAAATTATCTCAAACGCCCATTTTTCAACAGTTTTTCATTTGCAATGAATATTGAAGTTGATAAAAGGCCTATCTTAGTGAAGAAGATCCTGGATTAGGACCCATCCACAAACTCTTCCTAAGCTTTAGCCAGAAGTTGATTAAAGGTCTATCTTAGTGAAGAAGATCCTGAACTAGGAGCCATCCACAAACTCTTCCTAAACTTCAACTAGGGCGACAAATCTTGAGGTTCATGCCAATTTTGACAAGCAATCCCCATGAGATCGTCAGGATCATCAAATTATCTCCAAGTTCATATCTTTGACATGCAGTTTCATGAGAGTAGTTTGGCACAATTTAACCACAAGACAATCTTAAAATTTGATTTTTTATTTTACACAAGAGCAGTTTTAGATTCTCAGAAGAACAAGAAGCTCAAGTAATGATCAATTCTAGATTCAATAGCTAACAAAGCTATTTTGATAGGGCCAATGTCACAAAAGGAGCACTAATTGTGCAACTAGCTAAAAGATCCACAAATTACAAATTTCTTAGTTCAAGTTGTTTTAAGATTCTAGCTCATTTAGAAAAGACTTCGCTACACATGTGAAAGCATGATAATTCTAGCAAGTCAAAGAACTAGACATGACAATGAGCAAGAATTGAAATACTAAAGCTCAAGAGGGTAATAA
Source organism: Phyllostachys edulis (assembly GCA_036346405.1). Taxonomy (NCBI): domain Eukaryota; kingdom Viridiplantae; phylum Streptophyta; class Magnoliopsida; order Poales; family Poaceae; genus Phyllostachys; species Phyllostachys edulis. Next base: position 14,210,665 of record CM070549.1, on the reverse strand, counting down.
GCAAAGCTTTATCAATTAAAAGATAAACAGTAAATCTTATATTACAATGCATCTTTTTGTGATTTTCATATGAATGCAACATGATACAATGAGATGCTAGAAAAGCTCAAAAAGCCTAAAAAGAACAACAAGTTCAGAAAATATCAAGGAAAGATCAGATGAACAAGGAAAGTTCAGAAAAGAACCAACTTCCCCTCAAACAAACCCATAAGGATAAATTACTCCTAACTCACTCCTCAAGGTGGCAAACCTTGTTGGGTCTAAAGGCTTGGTGAGGATATCAGCTAATTGAGCCTCGGACTCCACAAAATGTAGCACAATATCACCCTTCTCAACATGGTCTCTAAGGAAGTGATACCAAATGTCTATGTGCTTGGTCCTAGAATGTTGCACTGGGTTTTAGCAATATTAATGGCAGAAGTGTTATCACAGAGAAGAGGAACACTAGCAAAATTTAACCCAAAATCCTTAGGAGTGGAGACCATCCACAAAATCTGACTACAACAACTAGCGGCAACTACATATTCAGCTTCAGTAGTGGATTGTGCACCAGAGGATTGCTTCCTAGAAGACCAAGAGACAAGAGAAGTGCCTAAGAAGTGACAAGTGCCTGAGGTACTCTCCTATCTAGCCGACAGCCCGCAAAATCAGAATCAGAAAACCCCCGAATGGACAAGGAAGAAGAGCAGGAATACCAAATGCCATAATGGAGGGTAAAGTGAAGGTACCTGAAATACGCTTAACGGTTTGGCGATGTGAAGTCCTCGGAGACGCTTGAAACCACGCACAGAGGCAGACCGCGAAGTGGATGACCGGTCTTGAGGCCGTCAGGTAAAGGAGAGAGCCGATCATGCTGCGGTACTTGCGTTGACCCATGGCTTCTCCATCCTCGTCTGGATCCAAAACAGTCGAAGTCGCCATGGGAGTGTGTTGGACCGAAAAGGCGACTAGAGAGGGGGGTGAATAGGAGCACGATCATTTTTTCTTCTAGATCAGATTCAACACGTTTTCACTCCAATAGCTATGGAAGCTATGAAGATCAAAGTACAAGCACAACGGAAGACTTGTATTGAATCCAATCGAAACCCCGAAGCAAGAAACAACCAAAATTACCAAAAACTCAATTCACAATGAGTTGGGCGGTCAGACCTCTCAACCTAGCGGTCTGACCTCTCCATGGGGCGGTCTGACCTCTCAAATGGGCGGTTTGACCTCCAGCCTGATGAACAGTGAAATCAGCTCGAACTTCCAAAACACAAAATGGTCTAACTTTTGATTCGTGACTCCAAACTTCACGAAACTTGAAACATACTTTCTTTAGGAAGTCAGGAACCTATTCCAATCAACGATCATGAAGATCGTTGTCAAAGTTCCGACCTTTATCCGTTTTTGTGAAGGTTGCTTCAAAACCGAGCCAAATACGAAAACGGTGACTCAGATGATTTTGTGGGAGGAATCAATCCAAGATGCACAAGGATGGTATCCCATACGTCATAGCATCCTCAATCACAGGAAGAAACAAGCCAAAAGCCCTAAAAAACAAAACCCCCTAAAATCACCGTTTCTTTCACCAAAACCGGGCAAAATCAAAACTTAGATCCAAAAGCTTGCTCGTGGGTGGATGATGATCAAGATGACCTTAGATCATATCCCACACGTACCAGCAAGCAAGATCACAGCAAGATCCCAAATAAAAATATAAGGAACACCAAAAATCCCAAAGGCATCAAAGAGAGAGCAAGAATAAGAACGAACTCAACTTGGGGCAAATCTTGCATGGATTGATTAGATAGATTGTGTGTTTACAGCCACTCCACCATGGAGGACAAAGCTCAACACTTGAGCACTCAAATCAATCCATCTCACTAGAACCCTAACCTCCCACTAATCTCTCCAAGCCCTAACAACAAAAGCTAAGGTTTCCAAATGAAGGGTTGAGAGAGGTGCAGCCACCTCCCTTCTCTATTTATAGTGGAGGCTTAGACCTTCTAGAAGATTGAACCCTAATGGGCCCCCGTTAAGCCCACACACAAATGGGTCACACACGCACGTATTTTAAAGCGCCGTCTTCATCTCCTCTTGACTTAATCCGCTGCTCCACGTACCTTCTTGCGCCGCGGGTTAGCAAAAGGTCACCAAGGCGGTATTTAGGTAAAATTACCAAAATACCCCTTCTCGATCTTTTTGCAAAAACCGAGTCCCATATTCGTGAAGCATCTCTATGCTTCGCCACATGTAGGTTGATCAATGGCTTTCATCATGTCGGCAAGTCTCTCCCATCTAGCTCCTACCGAAACCACTATGGCACTTGCACCGACCCTCGCGCCACTTGATCCAATCATTCGCACCGAACTGCCCGTTCGGTCATCCCTATCCATTCTGCGCCATGCTTGAGTCCATTGACCTCACCCGGCATCCTCGATCGTTCTGAACCTCAGCTCTCCAAGCTTACTCCCGATCATCCTCGCCATTGACCGTCATTGACCTCCAAGCAACCTGCACGGCAATAGACCAAGAAATTATTTCCGGGAACAAGTTATTCTCAACTTGACCCACGTTAGTCAAAACATGCATCATGCAACACATATGCACTGAAACCCATGAACTTGACCTAACCAAACAATCATCGCCACCGAGTTGGCCGATGAACATGCCAAAACCGGTTAGACCGCCACTTTGGCTGGTCTGACCGCCCTCTGGCCGGTCTGACCGCCACCTGTTGGCCGGTCTGACCACCCAACTGGGACTTAGCCAAAACTCCTCCCTGGAAATCCGAAACCTACTGAAATTTTCAAACCAATAGAACTTTTGCCTGGAAGCCCCAAAAATTACGAGACCAAGTGTAGTAGAATCTCCTCTCTTGCTTACACCCTCTATTTTTGGCCCAGCTCCAAACTCCAAGAACCCTTATGGACGGTCAGACTGTCACCCATTGGTCGGTCTGACCGCCAGCCACTTAGCCTGAGCCTGACTTGAAGCCTGGCCGGTCTGACCGCCAATGTGGCTGATCTGACCACCACACAGGCCGGTCTGACCGTCACACATTGGCCGGTCTGACCGTCTGAGACCTGACAGCAGCAAGACTTTACCGAAAACGAGGGTTTCACCAAACACCTCAACGCTATTGCCAATTGTTCAACACACTAAGATTAGGATCATATCCACATGATCTCCACAGAGTGGCGATCGACTTGCAGTCACCCATTTCGAAGCGCTTGAGCAAATCATTAGTATACTTTGTTTGATGGATGAAGATCCCTTCCTTCCATTGCTTGATTTGAAGCCTCAGAAAATAGTTGAGTTCTCCCATCATACTCATCTCAAATTCCTTGGACATAGTCTCAGAAAAACTGGAAACAAGAGCATGAGAAGAATCACCAAAGATAATATCATCCACGTAAATCTGAACAAGCAGGAAGTCATTGCCATGCCTAAGAATGAACAGTATCTTGTCTACCTTACTCATCTCAGAATTATTCTTAAGCAAAAAGGTCTTAAATCTATCATACCAGGCTCTAGGGGCTTGCTTAAGACCATACAAGGCTTTAGATAGCTTGAAAACATGATGTGGATGTTTGGGGTTCTCAAAGCCTGGGGGTTGCCTAACATATACTTCCTCCTCTATGTAACCATTCAGAAATGCACTCTTGATATCCATCTATTGTAGCCTAAAACCCTTAGATGCAGCAAATGCAAGCAGAATGTGAATGGCTTCTAATCTAGCAACAAGAGCAAATGTTTCATCAAAGTCTAACCCCTCAACTTGGCTAAAACCCTGAGCTACCAACCTAGCCTTATTTGTAACCATAGAACCATCCTCATTTTGTTTGTTTTTGAACACCCAACGGGTTCCTATCACAATATGACCACTAGGAGGCTCTACTAGGTTCCAGACCTTATTTCTCTCAAAACTCTCTAACTCCTCGTGCATGGCATTAACCCAGCTAGAATAAGATAAAGCATGTGATATATCGCGGGGTTCGAAAGAAGCAACAAATGCAGAATGAGAGTAGAGACTCGGATCATGATACCTAGAGCGAGTGACTCGCTCATAAAGCTGACCAATAATATGATCCGGAGGGTGATGCCTCTGAATGTGAAGTGGAGCGCCCGGGTGAGATAATATCTCCTCAACCTCCGCAGGTACTGCTGATGATGAAGATGCAGCAAGAGCCTCAATTGGAGGTAAAGTAGTTGAAGCAGGTTCGGGAGCTTGGATAGGATTATTATCAACAGGTGGAAGAGAAATATCGACTCCAAAAATTATGAGACCAAGTGTAGGAGAATCCCCTCTCTTGCCTACACCCTTTATTTTTGGCCTAGCTCCAAAATTGAAAGTCTATTTTGGCCGGTCAGACCGCTGCCCAAAGGCCGGTCTGACCGCCATCCACTTGACCCAAGCCATGGCCGATCTAACCGCCAATGTTGGCGGTCTGACCGCCACTAAGGCCGGTCTAACCACCACACCTGGGCCGGTCTGACCGCCTGAGACCTGAAAGCACAAGAACTTTGCTGAAAACGCGAATTTAGACAAACCTTCAACGCCATTGCCAATTGTAACATCATCCTAATATCGTGAGCATATCCCCATGATATCCACAATGACAAAATGGGAAAATATTTTTTCTATGTGGCACCAGAACAAGCCTAGTCATATGTTGATCTCTGATGGACCACTTTGGGTAGAAAACACCATATTCCTCAAATAAGTGCAGAATAACTTAAACCCTAAGACTTAGAGTCTATATAACTTTGTCCCCCACCACACTATTTTCTTAATTAAAGAACTTTGTAAGCAGAATGTTGCAGAGTATATATTGGTTTCACGCCAACAAAATTATACCCCTATTGAAGTATGATTGCAAATCTTTAACTCTAAGTTGATTTCAAGCAAATGCTAGATACACACGCTATCACTTGGGTTTTTTTATAGTTGGCATGAAAAGGGGGGAGGTGATATTGGGCATGTGTGAGATATTGGAACCTAAGAGGCATATAAAAATATTCAAAACAAGAGTCATGGTAGGCATAGTGGCATATCTTAGGTCAAAGCCAGAAGCAAATTAGCCCGAAGCAATAAATTAATTTAGTTTATTTTGGGAGATGATTAAAGTAAATTACATGATTATTATCCTTATCCAGTTGATATGGAAAATAACATTTACGTCATTGCCAATACATATTGACGAGGATCTAATAAACCTCATTTTATTATTTATCTATAATTCTTATTATGGGTGAATGTGACGTCATACAGTTCTTGAGTATACTCCTTATAATCATAAGGGAGAAGCCAACCAGCTGGTCGTAAGCTCTTCTACGACCATCCTCATAGTCGTAAGTCTTTCTATGACTGTTTCATGATCGTAAGTGTCGCTATTTATCACCATCTAGTCGTAAGTTCTTCTACGACCAACCCCAAGTCGTAAGTTATTCCACGACTACTTCATGGTCGTAAGCCATTTTACGACTAAGTCAGCTACAACCACCCTATGATCAATAAAGCCTGCGGACAAGTAGGCCCAATTGATTAGGGAATCTAAGCAGACAATATACGCTGTTATTCTCTGGAATAACTGCACGTTACACACCATTATCTCTGACTAGAAACTGCCAGGTGACGTGGAGGAGTTAATACCCCGGCGATTACTACCAACAATGCGCCCATTACTTGGAATGATGAGGTGCCTCTTGGCTTGGAGAAACGGCTACCTCTACGAACGCTATAAAGGGCTATGGCCAGAAATAATGAGGGGAGGTGGATTAGAGACATACAATCGTACATACATACTGAGTAGCAGGGAAAATCGTAGCATTTTCTACTGATTGTAACCAGTATACTCAATACATACACACAGGAGTAAGGTTGTTATTCTCCCCGGAGAAGGCCCAAACCTGTATAAAAATCCCCGTGTCAACTCTCTGCGTGATTTTAGTGTTGGAGACCCCCGAATCAAACAATCTTTACGTAAGATCGGTTCTAAAACACCGACACGTATGCTGTTGGCAACCACAATCATTGCAGCCCACGAAGGGCAATTGATTTGTGTCTTCAACAATATGTTAACCGCCAGCAAGTGGGAATGCACACGGCAAATCGACGGCAACTTGACACAGTCGCACATATGCCATGTTCGGCTATGCACCGAAGCATGCCATACTCATCGTGACGAGGGTCTAATAATCCTCAATTAGTTAAGTTATTTATCTATAACGTTTATAGATAATAATGTATTTTATATATAACCTTCAAAGGTATCCCCCTCAATATTAACAATGAGAGAGATCATATACACCTAGTGGTCATGAGATATTTTACAACAACCCTATATTGTTGCAAGTTCTTCTACGACCACCTAGTGATTGTAAGTTCTACTACAATCACCCTATATGGTCGTAAGTTCTTCTACGACTACCTACTAATTGTAAGTTCTACTACAATCACCCTATATGGTTGTAAGTTCTTCTGCGTCACATATTAATCGTAAGTCCTACTATGATTACCTCATGGTCGTGAGTCTTACTACGAACGGATCATCTATGACCACCCTATGGTCAATAAAGCCTACAGACATGTGGGCCCAATCGACTATGGATATTTGTGTGCTATGTTTAATACACATATTAGTTAATATTTATTGTTATTCCTGAGATAAATGCATGTATTAAACATCTGCCTCTGACATAACTGCAAAACAACGTGGGAGGATGTGTCACAGCCCCGGGTAGCAACCCCCGGGACCTCTTGTGCACCCTGGACCAGTCCCATGATCAGTGGCTGGTCTGCACAGTCTCAACAAAGATGTCATCACAACCATACAATAAGCTAATGAAGAAGCAGACAAATTAATAAATAATAATAACAAAATGCCTTATGGTCAAGCTTTTACGGAGGTTTGTCGCACACGGCTACAACACAGAGAGGTCACAGCAGAAACAAAAGACACACGTGGAGGCCACACGACATGGCCACAGGCAATTGAGTGGAGGACGTCCCAGCACGAGAGGTCTTCAAAGACCTCCTTTTCGAAGAGGTCGGAACACCCTGGGAGGTCTTCTTCAGCTGCTGATCAAACAGAGGGCACAAGACATAAGTACTTTGAATGTACTCAGCAAGCCGTAGATTGCAAGTCTCAACAAGGATAGATTTATGGTTAGTTTGCATAAAGCAATGTTGAGTTGAAATACCATAAGTAGATTGCAAGGCACAAGTTGAAAGAGTAATACATAAGTAACAAGTTTTCTTTGAAAACAACACACGACCATCCTGGTCGTGTGCCCAGACCACTCATGACCACCCTGGTCATGAGCCAGACCTCTCACGACACCCTGGTCGTGAGCTAGACCACTCGGAACCAACCACAACAACAAGTTTTAGAAAGATCTATCCCTTGCGTGAAATCACCGGGCATGTCCGTAACCGAGGACACGGCTATTCAAATAGATTTACACTCTGTAGAGGTTGCACAACTTTACCCACAAGACACGAGTTCTCTAGTTTGTTTGGCATCCGTCGATGCTCCTGCTCACTACCTTAGTTAAGCAGGCTAGAGCACGAGACAAGTTCTTTACAAGGTTCTACTTTGATTCATTTCCGCTCGCTAAGGTTTCGCCTTCCTAGCCCCCTCTTGCGCCAAGTGTGGGCGTATATCCTAGGTCCTTCCACACTTCCACCAAAATAAAACCGAATCAAAGCATTGCCAATTAGTTGGCCAGGACCATCCCATAACGGTGTGGCCCGGATCAATGACTTACAAGGTTAAGTCCTTAGTGGTTGCTCAGGCGAGACCTTCTCATCTCAATGTGCTTCCTGCACCCCCTTTACTGTACGATCACTCGCCCGAGTAAAACATTATGGGTTCAACCCGGCCAATGACCACCCTAGTCATGGCACAACAAAATTTTATTAATGGCAACACATGCTAGGACAACGCCTGCCAAGACAACACATGCCAAGACAGTACGTGCCCAAAATTCCATATTTCTCTTAGTCAAATTTAACATTAAAGAGACAAGTGATCGAGGGACATCGCGTAACTAAGCAGGTCTAAGCAACAAATATGCACCCAAGTTAGTTATCACAAAAAGGTCCAACTAAAGTAACCCAACCTAAGGTGGTCCAAAGGTACATATCAACATGTCGAACACCAGCATCCAAGTAGGCATACTGTCAAGTGGGTAATTACCTAATTCCCAAACCATTTTTTATACAAATAGCCATGCATGTTGATATAAAACAAAGTAATTTTGCAAAACTAGGTTCAACATGATTAAAAACATACGACTTGTCTTCGCTGAAGAGCTAGGGGTCTTCTATAGAGGTCGTTGGGTCCACGAACTCTTCCGCGGAGCTGGAATCTACACACGCAAAAAAGATCCAAATAAATACAACGAATCCAAATAAAACCAAAACTACCAAACTAGAACAAAAAGAGAAACACTAAAATAGAAACGAACTCTCGGGAGGAGGTCCAAAAGAGGTCCTGAGGAGGAGGTCCACAGGAGGAGGTCCAAAGGAGGATACGACTACTCAACGTGGTCGTATAAGGGACAAAACTATGCGAAGTTGTTGTAAAAGAGATACAACCACGCAACGTGGTCGTGAGAGCAAACGAGGACAAGGCACGGAGGAACTCACCCAGACACAGAGAGGGAGAGAGAAAAGATTGGAGAAGAATGGCGAACGACGTAGGTGCTCCGGCAAACTCTTCAACGACGAGGTGGTCGAAGGCGGCGTAGTTCTAGCAAACTCCTTGGCGACGAGGAGGGCTCCAGCGAACTCCTTAGTGAGATTTCAGCACGGAAATTGGGTGAGAGCAAGAGAGAGTTGAGAGCTGGGTGAGGAAAAATATGATGAAGAAGGGCTGCTCAGGCTTATATAGCTGGGGAGAACGGGAAGAGCAGCTGAGAAACTCTGAAGCACACGAGATCAAGGGTGGGTGGTGATAGGACAGGGCATGGCACGAACATGCGCAAACAGCTGCCCGGGGACAACGAGAACTGCGGAGGCGGCAGCATTTAATGCGTTACAGTGGTATTTAATGCGCGAGGCCTCCGGCAAGAGCAGCGAGGTCTCCAGCGAGAGCAGCGCCGCAAAGAGCGGGAGAAGAAGGTCAGCAAGGTTGACAAGTGGGGCTGGTCAAAAGGGGGTCGTGGTCAAAAGGAAGGTCGTGACCCAAAGAGCGCACATGACCAAGGGGTGCACGTGACCAAGAGGAGGTCGTGACCCAAAGGGTGGTCGCGCCCTAAAAGGTGGTTGCGGCCCAAAAGGGTGGTTTTTGCAAAAAAAGACCAGGTGGGTGGTCTTTGCAAAAAGACCCAAAGGGTGGTCGCGGCCCAAGAGAAGGTCGCGACACAAAGAGGTGGTCGCGGCCTAAAAGGTGATCGCGGCCCAAAAGGGTGGTCTTTGCAAAAAGACCAGGAGGGTGGTCTTTGCAAAAAGACCGAGAGGGTGGTCGCGGCCCAAGAGAAGATCGCGGCACAAAGAGGTGGTCGTGGCCTAAACGGTGGTCGCGGCCCAAAAGGGTTGTCTTTGCAAAAAGACCAAGAGGGTGGTCTTTGCAAAAAGACCAGGTCCAGGACCATTGGGGAGGTCTAAACCAAAAGGGAGATCCAACGAGAAGAAGATCAAAGAAGGCGCGGCGAAGCAGGGTCGTCCGATTTTGATCGGGCGGTTCAAAAAGAGGTGAACGTTCGGACCGGTTGAACGCACCAACTAGATCGGGCCATCCAACACAGATCGGACGATTCAAAATGAAGGGGACGTTCGGATTATCCGAATGCGCCAACAAGATCGGGCCGTCCAACACAGATCGGACGATCCGCAAGGAAAGGAGGTGTGGAGCTGGCTACGCGGGGAGAAAGGAACGAGCAGAGAAGGGGAAAACAACACCAGAGAACTCTAACAACTCCAAAGCAAACAAACTCGAATTAGTTGAATTTCAATTTAGTTCATGCTAAGGTGCTGCAAATTCTGAAATCTCGAAGTTAAGCTTGAGCAATTCAGCAAAACCAAATGGTTATTTTTACTTTTGAAAACTCTCAAAACTCAGAAAACTTGGGACGTTACAGGATGCGTCTCTGATAATAACCACCCTTAAACGTGTGCATTACATCAAACGACAAGGTGCCTCTTGGCGTGAACAACCGTCATCCCTTCGTGCGCTATATAAGGAGTAAAGTCGGCAGACAAAGGAGAAACATACGAGAAGCGAGAGACAAGAAGATTAAGCCCTAGCTTTAGTGACTTCTTCTCGTTGCAAACATAATTAATACGACAAACACAAGAGTATGATTACTATTTCTCAAGAGAAGGTCTGAACCTGTATAAATTTTTTTGTGTCCTTTTCTGTGTGGTTTCGGTTCAGAAGAGCCCCTAGCATTTAATCATAAGATCGATAATAAGCCATCGACACATTGGAAATGAAATATACATAAATGGGTAAGTGCAGTCTGTAACTGCATCACCATCAGAAGCCATATCACTTCCTTGAAGCAAATATAGCTCCCGAAACAAAAATGACCTATTGGACTTTATTGATTCTGAATGATCTAAATTTGGCCATCATGATTCTGGCATTATAAATTAAAATTAGGTATACAATTTATCACTCTTAATTAAATTTGGTGTTGCTGTTGAACAATAAATATTCCCGTCGAATAATTGTACTATTTGGGTGATTCAACTAAGTTTTGAAGTCCAAAAGAAAATCTAGTATTTTCGTGCAGATTAACTATGATCAAATATTTATGTTCCTGAAGAGCATCCTGTAGTTTTATGTTGTTAGAACACACTGCTCATGACCATAAGCAAATATGTTGTGTACTCATAAACTTGAAGTTTAATGATCAAATTATTTGAAATAAGATATAAGTAATTAGATCAAAACTTAGGCAAATAATAAAGAAGCTAGTCTATAGAATAAGTCTGCCAACTCTCGGACCCCCGTATGGGACCTTCTAGCAGATTAATGACCAACCCGAAGTTGGAATACCTTACAGAATATTAGGATCATGCAACTTTATTGCCTTTGCATTGATAAAAGTCTAGCTCACTGCATAAAATTATCAAATTCATTATCGGAAGAAGTGTGTGTTGGAGGAATCAAACATTTCTCATATGTTATCACCACTGTAGCATACACCTTTGGGCCACCACCAGTTGTTGGAGATCATGTTGGATCTGAAATTCAATCAATCATGTGCCCATGATAGGGGAATTTGTGGTACGCTATTAATAAAGATCGAATCTCGACATTAGAGGAGAGAAATGCCCAAAAGTTCCAATCCCCTCGTATTTTCCAGAATGAAAAGATCTTAAGTACAAAGATACACACACTAGTCAGGCTAAACTTAAGATTTAGTTTACACTCTTATGCGCCAGAAGCAGGGAGTCTGCCAGATACTTTTCCAAATATGGAGGAGTTATCACAGTGTTTACTGGCAGTAAATACGTCACTAAGAGTGGAATACCCCAGGTTGAATAGTATATCCACCTCTACGAAATTGGCTCATTGGCTCTTGATCTAAAATCTGTGGGGACGCCTGCGGGTCTAAGATCTAATAACACTAGTCAAAATAATTATTAATCACTATTTTTACTGTCCCAAAGAGAACTCACTTTAAAAGTGAAAATACCCCATGAAGAGGTTCATCATGAAGATGAAAGCTCCAGCAATTTGATGTGCACATATTACAATACTGGGAATGCAGAACGACCAAGAATCTTTTGTTTGGAAAATGACAAAGATCTGGTTAACACTGAGATACCCTCAATTTGGAGGATATGGGAGAAAAGTTGTTGGCAATCACTTTGCCTCTATAATTGCTAAAGTTTCTCTTATGAGAAGACGGATCAGAAACCAACGTCCATGGGCGAGCACTTGACGCGTTCATATCGGGTCATATAATGAAAGCATATGAGGCTAAGCTATAATTGCTAAATAAAAGTCTTGGAATCAGGTAGTTCAGACTTGATGTGTCATTATGAATATAATTAAGTGGTGAAATCTATGGTTCAAATGTCCCCATAGATACTGTTACCCTCCTATTATGAATGATATAATATTCTGTTGTGTAATAATTATGGGAAATGTGTTTTGAAAATCCTTGGTGAGGTCCTCGAAGAACTCAAAATTCCTAGTAAAAAAGGAAACAAAATCGCAATATATATAAAACTCGTACTCAATAGTTTCTTACCTGTAGTAAGAGCATCTCCCGGAAGAGAGTGCATCTCTTGAAAGAGAGAACATCTTCCTTAAGGAAAATTATCTTATCAGTCGATCTCTTAATCACACTAATGATTATACGTGACGAGGATATAACAATCCCTATTTAATTATTTATCTGTAATTTATATTATGGATAATAATGACGTCATATGATTTTTGAGTATACCCCTTAATATTCATAAGGGAGAAGCTAGAGGTCGTAAGTTCTTCTACGACCATCCCATAGTCGTAAGTCCTTCTACGACTACCCCATAGTCGTAAGCCTTTCTACGACCATGCCTTGATCGTAAACTCTCCTACGATCAGTATATGGTCGTAAGCTCTTCTACGACCACCACCTGGTCGTAAGCTCTCCTACGACCAATCCCTAGTCGATGGGGCTTACAAGCATGTGGGTCTAGTCGACCAGGGGATCTTCCGCACCATATTTAAAGATATGAGTAGTAAACTACGCTGTTATTCTCTGGAATAATGGCACGATTTAACTCCCTATCATGGTGATAACTGTTTCGCGACGTGGGAACGTTACCATTCCCATAATAATCTCCAGTAACGGCTCCATAATCTGAAGCATTAAGGTGCCCTTTGGACTGAAAGAATAGTAGCATGCTCCGAGTACTATAAAAGGCAGAATCATCAAAGAAGGAAAGAGAGAGGAATCAGGAGCACAAGGCGCATCATTCTAGTCTTTCTCTTGATCTTGTAATCTAGCATATTCAATACATACACACAGGAGTAGGGTTGTAATTCTCCACAGAGAAGGCCTGAACCTGTATAAAAATCCCCGTGTCGCCTCTCTCTGCGTGATTTGAGTCTTGGAGACCCCCCGAATCAAACAATCTTTATGTAAGTTCGGTTCTAAAACACCGACAATATGATTTCTAGAAGTGGACAAGGACCCATCAAGATCCGGAAGAATGGAATGAGGAACATAAAGACTAGAAGTGCGCCACACAAACATTTATTAAGTGCATCTTCTACCAGAAGTTAGTGGAGTGGTGGTTTCCTTTAGTACCATGAAGGTACGACATACATTGGTGATATTGACAATTAATCCCATAAATGCCAAAACTAAGACTGGTTATATTTTACTCTAGAGTGGTACAACTATACTTTATAGTTCTGCAGAACAGACTATTCGTTGTAACTTTAACCACCCAGAGATTGTTACAAAATATTAAGACCCTGCAAGGTTTTGATAAATCGTATCCGGAAGTCATATGGCTTTGCAACTAGTATTACTCCATATCCCCTGCGATGTTAATCTACTTATGTTGCACAACCGAATAGTGGTATTCGATAAGTTAAGCATGTTACTCCCGAATAGTGTTTATCCTAAAATATCCAAATGAGTAATAGGATATTTGTATGTAAGACTCCACATCGTGACAATCTAGTATATTTGATCACATTAATCTTGCCTATGTTCATTTTCGAAAAATGTATGAAAGGCATTGGAGCAACAAGTCTTCATCGAAAGTTATCCTCAGGGGGGGGCATATACTAAACACTAATCATCATGCTTGAGATTTGAAAATCTTAGTTACGCCTAGAAGGTGTTGATACGATAATTACTGATTAAATTCACCTTGAAGGTTTTACCACTTAACAGTTTAGACCCAGTTGGTCGATAGTACAAAGATCATGAAGACCATGCATGGATCCTGACGATCATTACTGAATCCTGAAGATATGCTGACTATCTGTTAAATCTCTATAGTACAAAATCCCAGAATGGATTTATATTATTTTGTGGTGGTGTAGCTATCTCTTAGCAGTCATCTAAGCAGACCTTGGTAGCTACTTCTACCAACCACTCAGAGATTATAGCACTATATGAAGCCTCACTTGAATGTGTTTGGCTCAGACGTATGATTAACCACATCCAGAAGCATTGTGACATTAATACTGTCAATACCCCCTTAATTATCTATGAAGATTGTTGTAGGTGTAAAAACCAAACACGAGTGAGGGGGGTGGACGTTGGCCGTCTGACGAGCCATCGTCCACGAGGGTAAAAAATGACACGAGGATTTATACAGGTTCAGAGGTCCGAGAGGACCGCCCTACTCCTGTCGGTGAGCCAACGGGGGGTTACCTCCGGAGAGGGAGCCCCTGAGGGCTCACCAGTTTTAATAGGTTGCTTTATTGCTCAAGAGAGCTTTTCTTAAATGAGGGATACATGGGGGTATTTATAGGCTTTTGGGCCCACACAAATGACCAAAATACCCCTTGGGGGTTAGCTACTCTAAGAGTACAATAAGGGGTACAATCGACCACTGTAGAGTAGTTCCATTTCTTGATCTGTAACGCAGGTGTCTTCCCTGAGGAGTGGGTCCCGCTAGCAAGGGAATAAAATATTCTTCCAACATAGCCCCCCTGCTCCTTGGCGTTTTAGGAGAAACGCCAAAGGAGCAGTCTTGAATTGTGTCAAACCTTTACTCATGTTCTTGGGCCGGCTTTGGCCGGATTTTTTAAACCAGCCTAGATAGCCACCTAAGCTACCGCCGTTTTGGGCCTTCTGGCCAGCCCTTTGAGCGCATTGGATGCCATCCGAGTGGGGCGACCGCTGGGGACAGGCTGTCCCCATTTCCCTTTGCAGCCGTTGCCTCATGGAGTTTGTTGAGGAAAGAGGCTGTGTGCTTTGCTTTTAACATGTGAAATGATAGCATTATTTAATCAACGGAGACATGCTGCTAGGTGCTAGATCTGGGAATCCAAGGCGAGTGCGTCTCTTCCTTTCTATCCTCCACTGCTTCTTCTTCCTTCTCATATTTTCTTCACATCTCCCTGGTAGCTTTAGCTCCGACTGGAGCCTTGCCCATGGCGTCACCACCTGCTTCCATGCCGGCCTCTGCGGCCCGGCCCCGCCGTCGCCTCTGTGGCCGACCCACCATCACCTCTCACCGTCTTTGCGCCCCGGCCTCGAGCTTGCCGCGCTTTTGGCTCGAGTGCGCTGGCTTGGCCGCGCTACTCCACGGCCGGGTCGGTGCTCACCGTCCCGAGCATCGTCTTGCGGCGGCGAAGAGCACGGATGACCTTGGCGAAGCGACGACGAGGGCGGCGTCATGGACGGACCCTGCTGGCCGGGCAAGATGGTGGACTTCCGGCTTCGAGGCGCACCCATCAAACTCCCCAACAGGCCGACATGCCGCCCCACGCGACATCGCCGAGCACCTCCGTGGCGTGGAGATCCGGTTCGCTGGCGAGGTCCAGGCCCCGAGAGCATCGCCGATCCGCTCGCCGCGAGCCCTACACCGGCGCCGCCGACAATAGCGTCGTCTTCGGGGACACGGGCTGGCACCACTTTCGCAGACGCCTCGAATCGACCATCGAGCTCTGCGGCCCCAAGGTGGCGCCATTGAGTACCTCAGAACGAGCACATCTGGCGTCGCAGGTTTCGGCCTCTGGTTCGACCAGAGGACAGGGGACCAATTCGCCGGCGCCTACTACGACCTCCTCAGGGTCGAGCCCGAGGGCGGCCTGGCCACGCCGCCCGCCACGGAGGCCATGGGCGTGCGCTTCAACTTCACCAATGACCTCGACCTCGACGCCGACGGCAACATCTACTTCACAGACAACAGCATCCACTCCAATTTCCCAATGGGGTGAGCTTAAGCAAGGATGGTTCGTTTTTTGTCTTCTGCGAAGAATCTCATGGCAGGTTGAGCAGATACTGGTTGATATGTATGCCAAGTGCGGGGAGGTCGCCTATGCTGAGCGCACATTCTTGGAGGCCTCTGAGAGGAACGTTGTGTCTGCAGCGACTGTGGGTGCTGGGAGCATGTGAGGCCGGTGCACCAGTTGCTGGCCAAGGCTTCGTGGTCCTGTGGTGGAGAAGGGCCTGGTGATAGAGCAGCCATTGTCTTCCCTTCCACTGTGAAGGAGTTCTGAAAGTGTCAACAGCAATGTGTTGTAAACAGAGAAAATATAATGAGAAGCTTGTTGTAAACAGAGAAAATATAATGAGAAGCTTCTTCAAACACTGCCAAAGGCATCTTGTACATGTATTTATCTAAGCTTTCAGGAGCAAAATTGTGTTTCCATGTACATTTTGCCCATAAGATCAAGTGACGGCTCGAGCGCGAGGGTATGCGCGAGGGCGCGCGAGGGTTTTGCGAAAGCTTAGAGCACGAGCGTATGCATGAGGGCGCGCAAGGGTTTTGCGAAGGCCTCGGGCGCGAGGGTTTTGCGAGCGAAAGCCTCGGACGCGAGGGTTTGTCGAAGGCCTCAGGCGCGAGGGTTTTGTGAAGGCCTCGGGTGCGAGGGTTTTGCGAGCGAAGGCCTCGGACGCGAGGGTTTTGCGAAGGCCTCGGGCGCGAGGGTTTGGCGAAGGCCTCGATCGCGAGGGCACGCGAGGGCGTCGGGCGCGAGGGTTCGCGCGAGGGCACGCGAGGGCTTCGAGGTGGCCTGATGTCGACGAAGGCGCGGCGGTGGCTCTTGGCGGCTACACGAAGTCGTTGCGAAAGGTGCCCCTAGGCCGAGGCCCGCGCGGAGGCGAGGTGGTAGGATTCCTCCACACTAGCCCCCCTGCCCCTTGGGTGCCTGCAAGGACGCCCGAGGGGCAAAGAGGAGTGCTGAGGTCTTGTATCTTGTTGACGAATATACTTGGCCAAACTCCAGCTTGACAGGAATCCAGACGCTCGAGATTTTGCCAAATTGTGACTAGGTGCGGCACGTGGCGCGAGGGCTGAGGAATACGCATGAGGGCACCTGTGACTTAGCCAATTTTGGCTTAGTGGGCACGTGGGTGCCCAAAGACTTAAGCTTATTTTGTGCTCCATATCACGTGAGTGCTCCATGCGAGGGCGGGTACCAAATTGCCGCTTCTCGTTGGCCCTTCGTGTGGGGTAGTTTTTGGTTGCTCAATTCCTGAAGGCGAAGTAATGAATGCTGAGGCACTCCACCGAGTCACAACCTTCAGGGCAGGGGGTGCGTCCAAACGAAGCCTGTGCAGGCAAAGTCATGGACGCGAGACCGCCCACCGGGCACGCTGGCGGCGGCGCGATCGGCGCCAAGTGTGGTATGCGGAAGAAGCCATGGACACGGAGCCGCCCTGTCGAGACATAGCTTTCGAGGTGGAAGGCATGCTGGAGCGAAGCCTATGTAGGTGAAATCTTAGACGTGAGGCCGCCGAGCCGAGGCATCGCCTTCGAGGCGGGCGGCGCGTCGGAGCAAAGCATATGTAGGTGAAGTCGTGGACGAGAGGCCACCGAGCCGAGGCATAGCCTTCGAGGAGGAAGGCATGTTGGAGCGAAGCCTATGTAGGCGAAATCTTAGACCCGAGGCCGCCGAACCGAGGCATAGCCATCGAGACGGGCGGCACGTCGGAGTGAAGCATAAGTAGGCGAAGTCTTGGACGTGAGGCCGCCGAGCTAAGGCATATCCTTCAAGGTGGGCATGCGTCACAACGAAGCCTTTGCAGGCGAAGTCTAGGACACGAGGTCGCCGAGCCGAGGCATAGCCTTCGAGGCGGACGGCGCGTCGAAGTGAGGCCTATGTAGGCGAAGTCTTGGACGCAAGGCCGCCGGGCCGAGGCATAGCCTTCGAGGAGGGCGGTGCGTCGGAGCGAAGCCTACGTAGGCGAAGTCTTGGACGCGAGGCCACCGAGCTGAGGCATATCCTTCGAGGTAGGCATGCGTCACAGTGAAGCCTTTGTAGGCGAAGTCTTGGACGCAAGGCCACCGAGCCGAGGCATAGCCTTCGAGGAAGGCGGTGTGTCGGAGCGAAGCCTACGTAAGCGAAGTCGCAGACGAGGGGCCATCGAGCCGAGGCATAGCCTTCGAGGCGAACGGCGCGTTGGAGAGAAGCTCGTGTAGGTGAAGTTGTCCTCCTCTTGCTCCGCAGCTTGATGAGAGTTATCGAAGTAGAACTCCTCGTAATCGCCGCAGATTTGAGCTAGAAACGCGAAAAGGATGTAGGTAACACTAGCATCTCTGCGGGAAAGAGAGGATGATCAACACTTATTTCTTGTAGCAAGATAACATTCATTTGACATGAGCATTGATCGAAGTCGTTGCCGAGGGACTAGTAGAGTCCTATCACTTTAGATACTAAGATCTCCGAGGTGATAGCCTTATGCGAGCATGATAGTCCTTGATCGATATTCGAGCCAGGTCGATGGTAGATGATTTGAGCTGCTTATGAAACTGAATCATGGACATATCGGAGGAGTGCCCACGAGGCTAAGTCGTGGGCATCGAATGGCCCATGTGGGTGGTAGCCCCAGTGGACTTGGAGGCACTCATGAGGCTAACTCATGTGTACCTAGAAGGTGTGCCCACAAAGACTAAGTCACGTGCACACCGGAGGGGCGTCCACGAGGCTAAGTCGTGGGGTACCGAATGGCCATTAGAGGTTGTAGCCCCTAGTGGACTTGGAGGTGCCCATGAGGCTAACTCATGGGCACCTTGGATGTGTGCCCTCAACAGTAAGTCACGGGCACACCGATGGCACCTACGAGGCTAAGTCGTGGGGCGCCAAACTATGAGGGCGATGGAGCCCTTTTACCCCGTAGGTGGGTTTTTTGTGGTGATCGGGAATGCATGAGAATGGTTAACCCTTGCGAAGCAATGGAGCTATGCCTGTGGGGACCCGGATGTCGTTCGGCGCGTGGCCTGGAGTCTAAGGAGGATGAGTCCTTAGCACATCCATCAACTTGGTACTGTACCAAAGTTGTCGCTCATGCCCTAGGTCTAGTAGGTCATGAGCCGCCATGGTGGAGGCGACGGACGCCCAAGCCACCATGGACTTTTGCTAGGGGAGACCGTAGAGGTCGTACGCCCTACGCACCATGAGGGTGGTCGCTCATGCTCTAGGCCCAGTAGGACACGAGCCGCCATGGTGGAGGCGACGGACGCTCAAGCCACCATGGACTTTTGTTAGGGAAGACCGCGAAGTCGACGCCCCACGCACCACGAGGTGGTCGCCATGCCCTAGGGCGATGGAGACGAGCCGCCATGGTGGAGGCGATGGACGCCCAAGCCACCATGGACTTTGTTAGGGAGACCGCGGAGGTCGTACGCCCTACGCACCACGAGGGTGGTCGCTCATGCCCTAGGGCCAGTAGGACACGAGCCGCCATGGTGGAGGTGATGGACGCCCAAGCCACCATGGACTTTTGTTAGGGGATACCGCGGAGATCGTACGCCCTACGCACCACGAGGGTGGTCGCTCATGCCCTAGGTCCAGTAGGACATGAGCCACCATGGTGGAGGCGACGGACGCCCAAGCCACCATGAACTTTTGTTATGGGAGACCGCAGAGGTCGTACGCCCTATGCACCACGGGGGTGGTCGCTCATGCCCTAGGTCCAGTAGGACATGAGCCGCCATAGTGGAGGTGATGGACGCTCAGACCACCATAGACT
Source organism: Phyllostachys edulis (assembly GCA_036346405.1). NCBI lineage: Eukaryota > Viridiplantae > Streptophyta > Magnoliopsida > Poales > Poaceae > Phyllostachys > Phyllostachys edulis. The sequence goes on along the minus strand of CM070549.1, from coordinate 14,191,066 downwards.
TTTGCTAGGGGAGACCGCGGAGGTCGTACACCCTACGCACCACAAGGGTGAAATCCCTTGGAGGGAAAGTGTCTTGAGAGCCCATACGAGATTTATATGTCGGGAATGTCCCCTAACAGTAGCGCGTTAGGGGGCAGGCCTCGTAGCGAGCCTTCATCGCTCGTGCCGCATGAATGTCATGTGTCCCGGGGGTGATGGTTGGCCTCAGAATCCTTAGCATTCTGGCTGCGAGGGTGCCTTGAACTGCTCGCCCATGGATGGGCCTCGCGTCGACTCGCACAAGAGAGGAGGATGCGCATGGGAGCCCCAGGGCATGTAGGACGTTGCCATCCCGAGGTGGATAGCTCTGATCTCCGCTGAGGGTGCTCGGCTGGGGCTCCTTCAAAGAGCGGATGGGTCGTCCACGAGATCATTGCCCTCCGGAGCCAGAGGAGGTTTCGTGGACTTAGAGTATTTTTTGGTAGGAGACATAGCCTTTCATCGACAGGTACGCCCCACGGACGGCGCCAATGTTGTAGGTGTAAAACCAAACACGAGTGAGGGGTGGACGTTGGTCAGTCTGACGGGCCATCGCCCACGAGGTAAAAATGACATGAGGATTTATACTGATTCGGGGTCCGAGAGGACCGCCCTACTCCTGTCGGTGAGCCAACGGGGGGTTACCTCCGGAGAGGGAGCCCCCGAGGGCTCACCTGTTTTAATAGGTTGCTTTATTGCTCAAGAGAGCTTTTCTTAAATGAGGGATACATGGGGTTATTTATAGGCTTTTGGGCCTACACAAATGACCAAAATACCCCTTGGGGGTTAGCTACTCTAAGAGTAAAATAAGGGGTACAATCGACCACTGTAGAGTAGTTCCATTTCTTGATCTGTAACGCAGGTGTCTTCCCTGAGGAGTGGGTCCCGCTAGCAAGGGAATATTTGATGATCTAGTTATTACAGGAGCAGATGAGAAGGAGATTGCAAAGTTCAAACAACAAATGAAGGAGTTCTTCAAGATGCAAACGAGTTATGTCAAGAGCAACACCACGAAGCACATTGCTCTTAAAATTTTCTATCATCATGAAATCCAGAAGAATAGTGAGGTAAAGATCCTGCAAACAAAGTCTTATGAATATCCAGTTGATTTATCCAATAAGTCTTTGCCTGCATCCAGTTTCCAAAGATGCATTCATGACATTGGAATGAGATGGTTTTAAAGAGTTGCATAGTTCGGGGGGGAGAGGGGAGGGGGTAAATCCCTAAATCACGACCCTTATCAAATCCTGAGAATTTATCCAAAACATTGAAGATTGGATCCCGAAGATTAAACATTATACTCTTTTTCTTGGTGAGTTTTCCTTAAGTTTTCTCATATTAAGGTTTTTGGTTAGACAACAAGTGTAATGCAACTTACGAATGTAATGTACTATTTTCTTCATTTCTTTTTTTCCTAATAGGTTTTTGAAAGAAGTTTTTTATGAGACATTTTGTATATCGTTATCTATTGTCTAAGAAAAAGTGTTACGAAACCTAAGATTTTACGGGTAAAAGACTAAACCGTTATTGAGTACTTTCACCCCTTTTATAGTTTATACTATAATTATATAAACCCTTTACATACAAATGAGCGCCTGTACACTCGTTTTCGATGTGTCTCTCGGTCTACGCCGATATCCCGCGCCGACTACCACGATTATTTATCACCTTTGTCATCTTATGTGGCGGGGGGCAGAAAGTGACGGATGTGCCACATGCCCACATGACCCCGACCGACCCGCCCGTGGGGCCGCCCAAATAACGGCAGCTCGCCGTGACACGAGGCAAAATCAATCAACGGGCCGGCGCAGGTCCATCAGATGAACCCCACGGCCCATCAGATCAATCAACTGATTGGCTGGACGCGCCGCTGCCGTGTCAATGTCATGATTAGATCGCTTAATTAATTTTAGTTTTAATCCTAATAAAAAAACAATTTTACAGGTCAGGAGAGATGGCGCCGTCGCGAAGCAAACTCAGCAGCCAGCACGTCGCCAAGTAAGACCGCTCTGCGGATTGACGCTTTTACCCCTCCTTCCCTCGTGGCGCCAGTATACTGCCATGGGCAAAACGGGTATTTCTGGCGTCGAGTTGAGCAGGAGTTGGGTTCTTCTCGTCTATTAATTTTCTCTGCGATCAGCGCAGCGAACAGCTCAAGAAAAGTAGCAGCAGCCAGCCGCGGAGGGAGGCGGCATTACAAATCGCGCGTGCACCAAACCCTAACCTACCACCCAGCCCAACCACCACCTCCCTCTGCTTCTGCAGATTCTCGTGCCGCCCGAATTCGCGGTTTCTTTGCCCGCTTCTTTTTCTCTCGGCGCCGCGCCCGACATGGAGGTGAGCGATTCTTGGTTTCTTGTGCGGCGGTGGTGTTGGAGGGTGGGGTTCTGATGGGTTGTAATGGTGTGGCGGTTGCTTGCAGGAGGGGAGGAGGACCGTGCGGACCGTGCGGGTGAGGAACATCTCAGATCTGGCCGGGGAGCGGGAGGTGCGCGAGTTCTTCTCCTTTTCCGGCGAAATCGAGCACGCCGACATCAGATTGTGAGCGTTGTTTGCCTGCTTGCCTGTTCGTTCATTACTATCGTTGCCGCAAATGCTTTCGTGTGTGTTTTCCTTGCCCCGTTTAACGACATTGTGATTTTGGGCTCTGGTTGGTGGTTGCAGTGACGGGGTGGCGACGGGGAGGACGGCCTACGTCACGTTCAAGGATCCCAAGGCCCTCGAGATTGCGCTGCTGCTGTCGGTATGACTTCGCGCATCGATTGGTTTCATCTGAGAGGGGGTCTTTTTTGGCTATCTGGTTGTGTTGGTTTTTCAATTGGTATAATGAATTTAGTGTTCTGCCATTGCGAATAGTGTAGTAGGTATCTGTAGCTGTTACGGGCTTACGGATTATGCATGGGGCCTAAAGAATCCAATTTTTGTGTCAGTTGCTATCAATATCGTAGCGTATACCGATGGAATGAAAATTAGAAAGGCCCCTTAACTCTTAAGGACAAAGGACGCGCTGGCATGCATGTGCAAGTTAGTAACAATATAAATCTTTCAAAACTTGGATATTCACTATAGTCGTGTTTGTACTGGAGATTTTTCATACTAGATGAATGGGAGAAAAGGATGTGAGGATCATTGCGTGTGTTGAAAGGGATTTTTTAAATTGAAAACCACATTTGAATTTGATTGCTTTAGTTTATTTGATAATATGCCATATTGCCATGTGCTTCATGCACTGGCAATCAAATGATGGAAAGACACTCGGTACTATCTTTAGTTGTTGGTAAAATCTTTAAGAGGCCATTGACCATGGAGGAGTAAACAAAAAGAAAATAGATATTGAGTATTTTAATGCCTGCTTTGATTGTCACGGAAGTGAGCAGAATAATTAATGGGGTTACTGCTGTGATTCTTTGACTTTGTGATTCTGTTTTGCCATTTAAGAAACAAGCATGCCAGTTGTTTCTTTATGTGTTGCATGCATACAAGTCCGATAAACGTGCATCAAGGTAACATGACAATCTAAAGCTTAAATGCCATTGCTGCAATGGAGGGGTTCTTCCGGTTTGCATGTCTTCCGAATGAAAACAGTGCACAGATGATGGTGTCATGGGCCAGGCTGCATGACAGATGGTCCAGTGAATCTGTAGTTTAGCGCAGTTTCTTGTTTTCACTCAGTGTTTTACATCTCACTACGCTACATAGATCTGCAACATCGCAAAACAAAGAAGGGTTGGTTTTGCCTTTTCATGCTAGCATGGAACAATATCTCCTAATTTTCCTTTTTCAGGGAGCAACAATTGTGGATAAAGTTGTGAACATTACCGCTGCTGAAGATTACATCTACATCCCTGTTACTGAACAGGTACACTATTCAACTAATTTATGTAACACAAATGTCAATATTCTCTGTTGATCCTTTTTAATAGAGATATCCATTTTGAAAATCATGTAGCAACTTGTGGTCAATGAGGTGACAAGTACAAGTTCAGCTCATACCGCAGATATGGAGCAACCTACTGAGGTGCCTTTCAATTCCAGTACACTTATCATGAACTTTCCATGCAGTGACATCTTGTAAGAGGTGGATGTTAGGGATGAGTGATGACTGATGAACAAGTAGATCTTTTATAATTTATTTACTGAGTGATAAATGCTGCACAACCCCAACCCCCTCACCCCCAAGAAAAATGGGAACCTAGGCCTATCTGCTTATATGTTATTGTAGTGGATCATGGTTGGCACTGATTAAAAAATTCTCACCCTACCATATAGGCCAATGCCAGTCCCACTTCTGGTCGTGTTTATGTCAGCAAGGCTCATGATGTCATGACAACTGTGATTGCAAGGGGTTCTGCAATGCGACAAGATGCTGTGAACAAAGCTAAAGCATTTGATGAGAAACATCAACTAAAGGCTAATGCATCAGCTAGGATCAATTCCTTTGATAGGCGTGTTGGCCTTTCAGAAAAGATAAACAGTGGGATATCAGTTGTAAATGAAAAGGTGAAATCTGTGGACCAGAGGTTACATGTTTCTGACAAAACAATGGCTGCTTTGCTGGCTGCAGAGCGCAAGCTAAATGATACAGGCTCTGCTGTGAAAACCAACAGGTCTCTTCTTGTCCGTGCTTTTGCAGTTGTTCAATTAATCAATTTGTATTTACGTTTTACCATCAGGTAATGAGCACTTTTTTTTTTGCAATGTTAGACTTATATATAACGTATCTTGATGAAATCTTGTATCTTTGTAACACCTTTACACCTTTTGGAATAACAGATGACCTCCTTTATCAGCATGAGTTCCTCGAGTCTTATATTGCTGATCCTTTGCTATTGTTTTCCCCTACTTGTAGGTATGTCTCTGCCGGAACAAGCTGGCTGAACGGTGCCTTCAGCAAGGTTGCCAAGACCGGTCATGTTGCTGGATCAAGAACAAGAGAGAAGTTCCAATTAGCTGTGTCAAATCTAACAGCAAAAGTAAGTCAATGATAAATCTATTGGGTAACTTTATGGTTAGAAATATAAGCAGTGCTAGTAAAGACATGTAACAACTCAAGAGAGCTGCATTTTGCATTTCTTTTATAGTCCAAACTACGATGAAATAGAACTTCAGTTGCATTATGGTTGATAGGCATGCCCAATAGATTGACCCATCATCCTGCTGCTTCACAGTGCACAGAGGATGCTCAACTTTGGCAGCTAAGCAATCATAGTTGTAGACTTCTAGGGCGCACAATTTGTTTCCATTAGGGACTACTCTCTTCACTCGGACCATGATCAACCCAACATCATCTTTGCTTGTATATAGTAGACTCAGTCCTGATCTCTGATCACAATCTTCAAGGGATTGCCAGGTCATTGGTTCCTAATAAAAGAACCATCAGTTAGATAAAATCTCAACCCAGAGACAAACAAGAAAGGTCAAAGAGGAACAAACAAGGATGGAGGGTGCTGGAACAGTATGTTAGTTTGTTTGTGGTGTTTTAGCTATCCACGCTATCTATGGACATATCTTTTATCTGAGACAGATTTGCAAAATATGACGCTGTGAGATGATACATCTGTTAGCTTTTGGCTAACCTAAGTGGCATTAATCAAAGCTCGAACAATACCACATAAATCCAGGGATAAATTTGCTTCTTGCAAAATCCATTCTTAAGCCAGTCAATATGCATTTTTCCCCCCAAGGAAATACTGTTTCAAGTAGTGGCCTATTCGCGAAGCTCGCTGGGTTACATTGTTTGTTTCTTCTCATGCTCCAATTCCACATTTTTTTTCCTTTTTGCTGAAACAGGGCCCTGCAGTTGTTGCTTGAGCTTGCTGTGTTGGTTCTGGAAGCTCTTCTTCCTGGGGAAAATCTATTGGAAAACCTTGAGCAAGCACCTTCCCTTGATTGTGTCGACAGAGTGTGGCTTGTAACTATGTATTTCACTGTTGTCTTTTTTCTCTCTCTGGGGAGGTTTTTGCTGTGTGTCTTGCCAGATTTGGTATATATAGAGGATCTCATGTTTTGGGACTTTAGAACCGCCATTCTTTTTAGTGTCGATGTTAAATTGATTATAGGTGATAGCGACATTTTGGACCATGTTCCTGACTGTGTATTCTTGATCGTCATTGATGACTATGCTTCTGCCGAAATTGTTACTCCATTTGAGTAATTTGGAACTCCACTATTGTAAACTGGATGCCAATTGGATACCGATGTACGTTTGTTGATGTGCCATTTGTTAAGATTTGTTTGGATTTTGAATTTATATGAGCAATTTGTCGAACCCTGGAATGGTAAATGTTGTCTACATATGGCACGTACGTAAATGTTGTTGACTAAATCCAGCAGAGTATAACTGATGAGCCGGATGGCATGCACGAATCCAAACTGGAGATCTCTAACGAAACAGTGAAAGGATGGGGATTGGGGAATAAACTCCAATCTGCTAATCTTGTCATAAGAAAGTTCGCCACTTGCATGTAGGACGACCTTGAGACTGGGTTAATTGGAGTTATTACATTCAGAAAAAAAGAGTTTAGACTGGTTCAAGCATTAGCTTCCTGCAGCATTCGGTTTGGCGCGACGCACACAGGCTGAATGCAGAAGTCGCGGCTTTGAACACAGCTCAGACGCTAATTATGGTAAACCGGTGCTAGTTACTGCAGTAGTAAAAACGAACCAAGAAACACCACGAGATTCAGCCACAGAATAGAATATTGCCGTTCAAAAGTATCTGAAGAATCTGCAGAGCTTCCGCTTCTCCCTCCCGGACCTCTTCTCCCGGGCGCGCCCTTCTCCCCTGCCTTCTTATATCCTTCCACTTGGCATCACTTCATTTCTTCTTTCCCTTGCGAGCGCGACACACACTTGCATTGTCGTCACCGTCGAGTTCGATCGTACGTGGATGGCGACGGAGGCGGCGCCGGCGTGGCTGGAGAAGGGCGACAACGCGTGGCAGCTGGCGGCGGCGACGCTGGTGGGGCTGCAGAGCGTGCCGGGGCTGGTGATCCTGTACGGCAGCATCGTCAAGAAGAAGTGGGCCGTCAACTCGGCCTTCATGGCGCTCTACGCCTTCGCCGCCACCTTGGTCTGCTGGTGCCTCTGGGCCTTCCGCATGTCCTTCGGCGACCGCCTCCTCCCCTTCGTCGGCCGCCCCGACCTCGCCGCGCTCGACCAGGCCGGCTTCCTCTCCGCCCAGGGATTCGCCGGCGCCTACCCCGCCGCCACGCTCCTCTTCTTCCAGTTCGTCTTCGCCGCCATCACTCTCATCCTCGTCGCCGGCTCGCTGCTCGGCCGCATGAACTTCCGGGCATGGATGCTCTTCGTGCCCCTCTGGCTCACCTTCTCCTACACCGTCGGCGCCTTCAGCGTCTGGAGCCCCAACGGCTTCCTCTTCAAGGCCGGCGTCATGGACTTCGCCGGCGGCTACGTCATCCACCTCTCCTCCGGCGTCGCCGGATTCACCGCCGCCTACTGGGTACGTATCACCATATACTTTGCATGCATCGATCATGAATGACAAGAGAAACCATGTGTGAGCTTGCGTATGGACAGGTTGGTCCGAGGATGGCGAAGGACAGGGAGGCGTTCCCGCCGAACAACATCCTCCTGACGCTCGCCGGCGCGGGGCTGCTGTGGATGGGGTGGACTGGGTTCAACGGCGGCGCTCCGTACGCCGCCAACATCGACGCGTCGGTCGCGATCGTGAACACGCACCTCTGCACGGCCACCAGCCTCCTGGTGTGGCTCCTCCTCGACTGCCTCGTCTTCGGCCGCCCCTCCGTCATCGGCGCCGTCCAGGGCATGATCACCGGCCTCGTCTGCATCACCCCGGCCGCGGGGCTGGTCCAAGGGTGGGCAGCGATGCTGATGGGCGCCGCCTCCGGGAGCGTGCCGTGGTGTACCATGATGGTGCTGCACAAGCGGAGCCGGCTCCTGAAGGGCGTCGACGACACGCTCGCCGTGCTCCACACTCACGGCGTCGCCGGCATCCTCGGCGGCGTCCTGACGGGGCTGCTGGCCGAGCCGCGGCTCGCCCGGCTCTTCTTCGGCGACGACCCTCGATACGTGGGCCTCGTGTACGCGATCAGGGGCGGCCGCGCCGCCGCGGGGCTCCGGCAGGTGGGCGTGCAGCTGGCCGGGATCGCCTTCATCGTGGCGCTCAACGCCACCGTGACGAGTGCCGTGTGCCTGGTGGTTGGGATGGCCGTGCCGCTGCGGCTGAGCGAGGAGCAGCTGGCGGCCGGCGACGACGCGATACACGGGGAGGACGCGTACGCGGTGTGGGGCGACGGCGAGACGTACGAGCAGTCTGTGCATGGGAACCATGGATACCCCATGACGGCCAACCCCATGGCGTCCAAAGCCGAGGAGATGATATGAGCGATCAAGCTAGCGTGTGTCATGCGTCGTGTACATGTGGAACAGTGGAAATTGTAAGACCAATGTTAGTGTTACAAAACACACGACAAAAATAGTAGAAATAGGAGATATGGATTTTAAGTAGAAAACTGTTGCGGGAAAAACCACGGACAGATCCAATCACAACTATCAACAAAGCAGATGAACAAATTAGAGTCTTTAATAATTCATAACTCTAGCAAAGTCTGAGTATCTCCTGGTAGAGTAGAAACTGCAAAAGACCCCTCATATCGAGCTATGATTACTGGACAAATGTTGTAGTATCCACGCAAAAATGAAGTCATTGCACTTAAATCCTTCATTTTAAACTGAAATTTGAGCAAAACCTTCACTTTCAAACAACAAAAACTTTGGAGAGTATCATGTTAGCTACCATTAGGGTGTCATCAAATTCCTTAGAATTAATGTTGCCAAAGCCTCCACAATGATCAGCTTAAAAGCGTTCCAAATTACAACATATTCAAACAGTGAGCAGAACACCAAATTAGTTGTACCCTCAACTGAATCCAAATATGCATGAACTACAAGTGTCCAAATTATATATCTCGGCCTAATTCCCGGTGTTTGAATTTCGGCTGAGCTCTGGCGACTCTCTAGGTGACCAGTGCTCCCCCTCCCGCTCTCCACACTGGTGCTTCTCCGGCACCGGTGGGCAACCCCTCCTCCCCGCCGCCGCCTTGCCTCCCCTTCTCTGCGCCTCTTCTCTCTCCTCTTCTCAGTTTCCCCTTATTGGCTCCCCTATGTAACCTCTTCTGGTCCTCTCCATGGATCCCTCCGAGTTTGATTTCAGCCTGGGCTTGGATCTCCAAGATGTTATCTGGGACCATTTCGGTTCCTTGGTGGTTTTCTGGCTGGGGTGTGGGCTTCGGGAGTTCTACTTAGTGGCCTCCTTTGGAAGATCTTGGTTTCGCCTCTCTGATAAGTTGGTAAGTGTCGCTCTCCAGTCTTGCCTTGGTGGCAATGCTCGCGACTTCAAGGTGATTCAGCTTTACTCCTCGAGTTTTAAGTTCACGTGGCTTCCAAGGATGTGGGATTGTTTATCTACAACCTCAGGAGCTTCTCGTGCAAGGGGTTTGCGATCTTCTTCAGTCTTTGGGGTAATGGAGGAGAAAACTGGCAAAGAGAATTCTAATTGTGGACCGAGGAACAAAATAAGGAGCGGATCATAGTCCAGCGTAAGAATAAGTTCTTCACAGAGGTTGTGCGTTTGTTGCCAAGCAAAGAAGCCTCAATCCGCACGGGCGCAAACCTTGTCCCATGGTCTTTCTCTCGCTGCAAGAACCCCTGGTCAGAACTCCAATTCCTCCATTCCGGTGTCCCAGATCTTCAAGCGTCTACAAGCTTCCTTTCATAGGGGATCACATTCGCCTGCTAGGTCGAATCTTATTCGAGCTGTGCCTTCCCTGCACCGCCTAGGAGCTCCTTTGAAGCTTACGGGGTCACGGGATCCTCGATTTTTCATCAAGTCGGTTGACAAAGCATCCTGGGTCTCCCCAAACTCATCCTTGCAGCCAGTTTCCCTGCAAGATCTTTCTCGTTCTAGAGCCAGTTCTGCTCCCCACTGCATCCGGTGTCTCCTCCCGGGGCATACTAGATGGAAAATGTCGAAATGCCATCTGCTGCCACCTTTGCAAATGTTCATGTCATGTTGCGAAATCTTGCAAAGGGTTTTTTAGAAGCTCTGGTTTTGTTCCCAATCTCAAATTCTCCTCGACGGTAAGAGAATTGGACTAGTCAAGACAAAAGTGCAAATCCTAGTTCCGAGGAGGGGGCAAGATTAACCTGTCCCAAATCTCGGAGCCAAAATCTTTTAACTCTCTTTGTGACTTTGGGATTCACTTCTTCGGGCTTCCCTTGGACGCTTCGGCTCCCCCGAGGCATTCCAGTCCCATCGCTTCATCTTCCCCTCCCCCAAAGCAGTGGTCCCAGTTCTCTTCCTCACTTCTCAAAGATTGGGCGATCGCCCCCTTCGACCCCATGGCTAACTTCGAAGGTGACTTCAGGCCCTTTCTGCTGTGTGGGTTTGAGCTTCAGCATGTGGAGGGAAGGCATAGCCGAGCACAAGTGGTCTGTGGAAGAGCCTCCCCCCCCCCACAAAAAAAATAATGAAGACTGGGCGATTGCGACCATCAATCCAATGCCACTAGGCCAGGTACCCTTTCCCAATGTGGAAGAGATTCTTTCAGAATTTCTTGTTGACGCTCGGAGACTTCGCATCTATGGCCTTCAGCCCTGTCCCTTTGGGGCGGCTTACGTGAAATTCAATAGTGTACACTCTAGGGAGGCGATGATTCAAGCCAGTTCGCTCCAATTTCAGGATGTCCAAATTTCTTTTCAAAAGCACAATGAGGGCTGCAACTGGAAGGGTCTAAACTTCAACAGAGAATGATGGCTTATGCTGGTTGCATTCCCTTTGGATTTCTAGAGTTTCTCATATGTTCAGGATGCCATAAAAAGTTTTGGAAGGCTGCTCGTTTGGGAAAAAGATCTGATCAATCTCTCCCATGTTATCATAAAAGCCAGGGTCATTGATTTGGATTTGATTCCGAAAAGCATCCAGATAACAGACGGCAACGGTTTCCTCAGTGAATCTTGGACAATTCCATGTGAAATCATCTCCCAATCCATACTGGGTGCCGGCCCCCCGGACGAAGATGATCCTTCAGCTGAAGGGGGAAACCCTCACCCCCTCCTCTGTAGATTTGGAACCAGCCCCTCCCAGAACCGGAGTTGGCGAATTTCAACAATGGTGGTGCAGACCATCAAGGTCCAGCAGGAGGGGACCCCAACATGTTTGTCCCTCAGCAAGATCACCTTCTTCAGAATGCAGACAACTGACCTAGTGGGGCTCTTAGGTCCGGTAGCAGCCAGGTCCTGCCTCAGCCCGCTCAAAGCAGCATGGTGCTCTCTACTCAAGCACCTTCCTTTGCCTCATCATCCCTGTCAGTCAATTGCTTTGAGCAGGAGCTCTTCTTTCAATCAATCCTTCCCCCAGTGTAGATTCCAGATCTCAATCAACCTGCCCCCTTTGGCGACGGGGATCTGGATGGATAGCAAGTGGCAGATAACATCCTGGAGGCAGTCTCGGGGCAAATAAACTTAGACTTACAGCTAGGGATGGCTCTGGTCCCTCTTGTGGAGTTCCCTGCAGACCGCGAAGGCATGGCTTTAAACTCCACAACTAGCCCCAACCCCGAATTTGAATCACAGGCTTAGGCCAAGTTCTTTGCCCCACTGGCTGCTGCACCAGCTCAAAAAGTGGTGGACATTCCAGACAAATGGGTCGATTTCTTCTTTTCTTTGCTTTTGTCTCCTAAAAGATTCTCAGTTGCCATGGAAATTCTTTCCTCAGGCATGTGGGCAGTAGTCTCGCAATCGGAGGAGCATCAAGGCAGGAAAAAAATCTTTTGCCATTCCGGATAGCTGCCAAGTTGCCTCAGGTGTCTCTTAGCCTCCAGCAGATGTTGAGAAGAGAGTGGCATCCGCTTCCCTTCATCAACCATCAGTCTCCACAGGCAAAGGAAAGTCTTCCTCAAAAAAAGAAGAATTGCTAGACGGCGTCATTACCCACCCTGTTTCCACAACCCCTCCAGCGAAAAAGAGACTAGAGGTAACTTTTGGCTCCACCTCCGATCTGCACCTCAAAAGAAAGAAATAAAAAAAGGGCAGTTCCCCTGGTCGAAACAAAAGTGCGCAGAAGCACAAGGTTGAAGGCTCAAAAAGGAGGCTTCATGTGCAAGACCTGGTCCGACAAGCTCTGTATGTCCTATGAGGTAGCCCCACCACTTCTCTCTTCCAAAATTATCACGAACCTATCTTGGACTATTGCAAGGTGTCTCCTGAGGATGTCACTAAAGACAAGCTAGCAAAAGCTCCCTTCAAGGAAAAGAAGAATGAAGAAAAGAAATAAGAGAATGGACAGAACAAGAAGATCTAATGACTGGGGCTGTGTGAGCTGCAGAAGCTTTTGGGCTTGGTCTATCTGTAGCAGCACTTGTTTATTCTGTTTACTCTTGCTCGTCTCCAAAGCCACAAGTTCTCCCGCTTTGACTTCTTGTTTAAGTTTCAGATTCTTATTTTGTCTGCTTGGGGACCATCTGTCCCTCTCCAATGTATCTAGGATATTCTAGTTAGCTCATGTGCTGTCTGATAATCATGATTAGACCATAGAAGATTTTATCTTGGAATGTTAGAGGCCTTAACTCTAACAAGAAGTGGAGGGCCATCTGGAACAAAATAGAAGAAAACAAGTGCAATATTCTGTGTTGTCAAGAAACAAAAAGACAAAGCTTGGAGTTGTCCTTTATTGCCAACTTTTTCCCTAGACGTTTCAATAAATTTGAATTCCTCCCCTTTATAGAAGCCTCGAGAGGCCTCCTTGTTGCATGACTGGACTCCATGTTCATAGGACACACCATGCTTAGTAATAAGTTCTTTATCTCGGTAGAATTCACTTTTGTTCTTTCTGGCCTCTCTTGGACTCTTACAAATCTCTATGTTCCTCCAAGGACTGAAGACAAAGGGAGATTTCTAGACTGGTTCACAAGCATTCAAATGCAACCAAATCAGGATTGGTTAATTATGGGGAATTTTAACTTCATTGGAGCGCCCTCAGACATAAATAAGCCGAGAGGAAGTGTTAACGACATGTTCCTTTTCAATGAGGCTATCAACGTTCTAGGTTTAGTGGAGCTGCTTTAAAAGGAAGATCCTTTACCTAGAGTAACATGCAAGGGAAACCCTTGCTGGAAAAACTGGACTGGGAGTTCTCTTCTAACAATTGGACCCTTCGCTTCCCGAACACCTTGGTATTTCCCCTGGCAAAATCAGTTTCAGACCATGTACCCTGTGTTGTTCAGATCAGCTCCTCTATACCAAAATCCAACATCTTCAGATTTGAAAATCACTAGTTGGAGCACAAGGGTTTTGAGAACCTAGTGAAACATTTCTGGCAACAAACAGTCCATACTAACGATCCTGGTAGATAGATTAACTTGAAATTCAAGACTCTTCGATGAGTCCTTAGATTCTGGTCAAAACAATCATCCAACCTTCGCTCAGCCATCTCTAATTCCAACGAGGTAATCCTGTTTCTAAACACATTGGAAGAATTTAGAGTTCTCTACAGAAGAATGGAATGCTAGGGAAATCTTAAAGGGCCATCTGAATCATTTATTAAATCAGCAACACACTTACTGGAAGCAGAGAGGAGCTATCAATTGGGCAAAGCTTGGTGATAAAAACACTTAAGTTCTTTCATGCTAGAGCAACCATCCGGTTCCATTCAAACTTTATTACAGTCCTTCAAGATGCAAACGAGACTGAGGTAAAAAAAAACCATCAGGACAAAGCTTCCCTTCTTTGGAAAGCCTACAAAGAAAGATTAGGCTCCTCCACGTCACCTGTTATGCACTTCAACCTCTCGGATTTAATTTTTCCCATCCAAAATTTGGATTGGTTGGAAGAACCCTTCGAGCCCCAGGAGATTGATGAGATCATCAAACATCTTCCTTTGGATAAATCGCTTGGGCCAGACGGATTTAATGGGCAGTTCTTAAAAAAATGCTGAACATCATGAAGCAGGATTTTTATGAGCTTTACACTGCTTTCTTCAGGAATGACCTCAACCTCCAAACCATCAACTCATCCCTCGTCACTCTGATCACAAAGAAGGACACTCTAATTGCGATAAATGATTTTAGGCTGATTTCCCTGTTGAATACCTCTTTCAAGATCCTAACAAAGCTTTTGGCCAACAGGCTTCAACAGGTTATTTTGAGACTAGTCCATGCAAATCAATATGGTTTCCTGAAGTCTCAGACAATCCAGGATTGTCTTGCTTGGGCCTTTGAGTACCTTCACCTCTGCCACCAATCGAAAAAGGAAATAATCGTTCTCAAATTAGACTTTGAAAAGGCCTTCAACAAAATTGAGCATAAGACAATTCTCGCGATCTTGAAGTATAAAGGTTTTGGACATAAATGGACAGCCTGGATCTCTAATATTCTTAGCACGGGAACCTCCTCAATACTTCTCAATGGGGTGCTCGGCAAGCTTTTCCACTACATAAGGGGTGTTAGGCAAGGTGACCCGCTCTCACCTCTCCTGTTCGTCCTAGCAGCTCACCTTCTCTAGACGATACTCAACAGGGCAATGAATCAGGGATTGCTGACTCCTCCGGCAGCCTTTTAGGCTTGCCTAGACTTCTTGGTAGTTCAATATGCCGATGATACTCTCATAGTAATGCAGGCCTGTGCGACACAGTTGTTTTTGCCTTAAGGGGATCCTAAATACTTTTGTGGACTCTACTGGGCTCAAGGTCAACTTTGATAAATTGCTCATGATCCCAATCAACGTCTCGCCGACCAAGATGGAAATTATTTCTCGTACCTTTGGCTGTCAACAGGGCTCCCTCCCGTTTACTTACCTGGGGCTGCCCCTGGGAACCTCACAACCAAAAATCCTGGACTTCTTCTCGCTCATTCAGAGGGTCGACAGAAGGCTCACTAGCTATGCAACCTACCTTTCCATTGGAGGCAGACCGACGGTGGTGAACTCAGTTTTCTCACAACTGCCAACTTTCTACATGTGCATGCTGAAACTTCCAAGTGAAGTTTTAAAATAGATCGATAAATATCGCAGAAACTGTCTTTGGAGAAGTTCAGCCTTGGATGGCCGAGGCAAATCCCTAGTTGCTTGGAAAGAGGTTTGCAAACCAAAAAGCAAGGGGGCTTAGGAGTTTTAAACCTGGGGACCCAAAACCAGGCGCTTATCTTCAAAAACCTTTACAAGTTCTTTAACCATGCCAACCTTCCCTGGGTTAAACTTGTCTGGGAAGCTGTGGATATCATGGGGATATGCCTGAGATCTTAAGATGATGTTACAATTGGCAATGTCGTTTAAGGTTTGTTGATTCACGCGTTTTCGGCGAAGTTCAAACTGCTGTTAGGCAACTGGCGGTCTGACCGGTCAGTGGCGATCGACCCGACCAGGCGGTCGACCGGCTTTGGGAAATCGGTCAGACCGGCCTTTATGAGATTTTGGATTTTGGAGCTGGGCCAAAAATAGAGGGTGTAGGCAAGAGAGTAGATTTTACTACTCTTAGTCTCATAATTTTTGGGGCTTCTAGGCAAAAGTTCTATTAGTTTGAAAATTCCAGTAGGTTTCAGATTTCCAGGAAGGAATTTTGGCTAAGTCGGTGGCGGTCGAGGCCAGGCGGTCGATCGAGCCGCCGGGCGGAGGTCGACCGAT
Organism: Phyllostachys edulis; assembly: GCA_036346405.1. Lineage (NCBI taxonomy): Eukaryota > Viridiplantae > Streptophyta > Magnoliopsida > Poales > Poaceae > Phyllostachys > Phyllostachys edulis. The sequence goes on along the minus strand of CM070549.1, from coordinate 14,175,391 downwards.
TTTCACTTGTCTCATCGGCCAACTGGTGGCGATGATTGTTGGGTTACGTCATATTCATGGGTTTCATGGCATATGTGTTGCATGATGCATATTTTGACTAACGTGGCTCAAGTTGTGAAGAACTTGTTCCCAGAATCGATTTCTTTGTCTATTGTTGTGCAGGTTGCTTGGAGGTTAATGATGGTCAACGGCGAGGATGATCGGGACTAAGCTTGAAGAGCTGAGGTCCAGAACGATCGGGAATGCCGGGTGAGGTCAATGGAGTCAAGCATGGTGCAAGAGGGACAAAGGTGACCGAATCAGGCGATTCAAGGCAACGTTTGGATCAGCTGCTGGGGTCGATACAAGTGCCATGGTGGTTTCGGTGGGAGCCGGCTGGGAGAGACTTGCCGACATGATGAGAACCGCTGGATCAACCTACACGTTGCGAAGCATGGGAGGTGCTTCACGAAGATGGGACTCGGTCTTCGAAAAAGATCGAGAAGGGGTATTTTGGTAATTTTACCAAATACCGCCTTGATGACCTTTTGCCAACCCTTGGCGCAAGACGGTGCGTGGAGAAGTGGATTAGGTCAAGAGGAGATGAAGACGACGCTTTAAAATGCGTGCGTGTGTGACCCGTTTGTGTTGGGCCTTAACGGGAGCTCATTAGGGTTAATGCTTTTAGAAGGTCTAAGCCTCTACTATAAATAGAGGAGGGAGGTGGCTGCACCTCCTTCAACCCTTTCATTGTGCTTGAAACCCTAGTTTGCTTATGGAGAGGATTAGTGGAGGTTAGGGTTCTAGAGAGTTGGATTTGATTTCGTGCTCATGTATTGAGTCTTTGTCCTCCATTGATGGAGTGGCTGTAAACCAATACCATATCAAATCAATCCAAAGAAAGTTCCCTCAAAGATGAGTCTATTTGCTTTCTTTCTATCTATTTGGTGATTTGTGGTCTTTCTTTGATCTGCGAGTTTTTGCTTGTTCTCTTGCCATGGTCTAACTTGCTGCGACATATGGGAACACATCTAGGATCATCTTGATCATCAATCACCCACGAGCCAGTCTCTAGATCATATTTCGATTTTGACTCCGTTTTGGTGCACACTTCGTTCAAACTGAAAAAGATAGGAACTTTGGCATGGATCTCTGCGATCTTTGATTGGAATATGTTTCTAATATCTTAGAGAAGGTGTGTCTCAAATTTCGTGGAGTTTGGCCTTACGGATCAAAAGTTAGACCGTTTTGAGTTTTGATTTTCGGGCTGATTTTACTGTTCATTGGCTTGGAGGTCTGACCGCCATGTATTGAGAGGTCAGACCGATTTCTAGTTGGAGGTAAGACCGCCTAACACATTTAGGTTTTGATTTTTTATGTTTTTGGTCTATTTGCTTCGGGGTTTTGATTGGATTCAATACAAGTCTTCCACTGTGCTTGTATATTGATCTTCATAGCTTTTATAGCTATTGGAGTGAAAATCGTATTGAATTCGATCAAGGTGAAAAAGAAATCATGCTCCTATTCACCCTCCTCTAGTCGCCTTTTCGGTCCAACAAGTGGTGTCAGAGCCGGTTAGTTTAATCTTGATCTTAACCGGTCACTGAACTTGGCGATGGATAAGTACTCGACCAAGCCGCATGTCTTCGATGGGCTCGACTATGCCTATTGGAAGAATCGCATGCGAGTTTTCCTTGAAAGCGAAGGACAAGCTATATGGGAGGTTGTTTGAGCCCCGCTCGTTTTGTCCGAAGTTGCTTCGCCGGCTTCAACAACCCTCTTGGCAAACAACAACAAGGCAAACAACCTTCTATATGCTGGGCTTGGTAGATAGGAGTACGATCGGATTTGCAACCTTGAGACCGCACATGAGATCTGGCACACCCTCGAAACTTACCATGAGGGATCGTTCCAGATCAAGCAAGTGTGCCAGACGGTCTACAAGCGAGAGTATAACAAATTCGAGATGTGTCCTGGTGAGAGCATCAATGACGTCTTTACTCGCTTCAACAAGGTGATCAATCAGATGAGAGCTGCTGACATTGAGTACTCTCAATCTGAGAATGCCACCCACCTCTTGGCTGCAATCAACACCAAAGAGTGGGAGATCAAGGCTACTGCCATTGAGGGGAACGTCGATATCTCTACTCTCACCTTGGAGCTGCTTTATAGCAAGCTCAAAACTCATGAGATCAAGAGAGGTAGCCTTCCTAAGAAGGATAACATGGCTTTGGTGGCTGATTCTCTCAAAGGGACTCCTGATGGTTCTTTTGAGTCATCTTCTAGTTTTTCTTTTGCGTGTTTATCTGATGTTCAAGAAGAAGAGTTTGAGAGTCATCTTGAGGCTAATTTAGCTCTTTTAGCCAAGAAAGTCACATGGGCATATAACAATGTTAGAAACAAGAAGAGAGGTGGTCCTGTGACATGCTATGAGTGTGGAGAGCTATATCACATCCGGGCAAACTGCCCCAAGCTAAAAGGTAAGGGCAATTGCAAGGATGAGAAGCCTTCCTGGAAGAAGCCACAAGGGGGCAAGCCTAAGTATGATGCTGCCAAGCTCATGATGGCTGCTCACCGAATCCTTGCCGCTTTTGAAGATCAATCCATGAGCGATGTGGACTCTGGGAGTGAGGAGGACAAGGAGGAGGAGATCCCTCAAGACAAGAAAGGGAAGGCTAAGGATTTCACCGGCATGTGCTTCATGGCCGACATCGTTGACATCAATGACAATGATGAGGTACCTCCTTCCTATGATGTTCTTTCTGCTAGATGCGATGACATGTTTGAGCAACTCATGAGTCAGGATAAGGCCTTAGAGTTTACCATGGCTAGGAACAAGGACTTACAGTCACAAGTAGATAATTTGATATTAGAACTTACAAATGTTAAGACTCTTGAATCTGATGAATGTTCCTCTTGCCATGCTTTACATTCTGAATTTGCTAAACTGCAATCTGCTCATGATATTGCTTTGCATCAACTTGAAAATGCTAGGACTGAGCTAATTGATGTTAAATCTGCTCCCTGTGAAAAATGCTTAGAGTCTAGCAACTTGGATGCTTCAGGGAATGTCAAATCTAGCTTTTGCTCTTTCTGCATAGAACGTGAACATGAAGTCAAGGACATTTTAGAAGCAGTTAGAGCTAAATATGCCAAGCTTAAGGACACAATTGAGTCTACACCTTGTGCCTCTTGTGCAGCCTATAAGCTTGAAGTTGCTAATCTTAAGGAGAAACATGCTAGAGCCATTAAGGCTAAGACTTGTGAATCATGTGTTAATTTTGGGAAAGAAAATGCTTACCTTAAGGACACTCTAGAAATTTTTTTCTAAAGGTAAGAAACAGTTAAACATGATTCTGGACACGTCTAAAACTCCTTATAAGAAGCAAAGTTTAGGATACAACTCTGCCCAGGACATATCCAAGCCTAATGTCATTCAGGTCTTGGAAAATGGCTTAGTTGAATTCAAAACCTAGCTCGCAAAAACTTTTTTAAATCATAGGTTTGTCCAACCTTCTTTTGAGGCAAAAGGTGCTTCTCCCAGTGGTTCCAAATACCATTGCACCTATTGCAAGAAGAGTGAACATTTGGTAGAGTTTTGTTGGCGTAGGTTGAAAAATGCTAGGAGAAATATTGCTAGATTTTCATCTCATCAACCTAGAGCTTTTATGAGACATGGTCACTTAGAAAATAAGAAACCGGACTAGGATTTGTTTCACATGCTCATCATGTTCCTAGGCAGATGCTTCTCATGTTAAAGTAACCATTGCTCATAATAGAACTTCTAATAAAATCAAGGATAGCACTTCGCTTTGCATACTACTCATGAGACGTGTGTCTCAAAGATCGGGTTCCCAAGTCGCTTTTAACTAACCCTTGAGATTGAGACACATCGTTCTTTTGTGCCTTGATTTTTCAGATCGCCGAAAGGAGGAAGAACATGTGGTTAAATCGACTCATTTATTCACGCCACATGATTGGCGACTCAAGATGGTTCACTTTCTTCACGCGATCGAAGGGTGATGACTTCATCACCTTCGGAGATGATACACAAGGGCGGATCGAAGGAACTGGATCGATCAGGGTGAACGACAAGTTCATTCTCAAGGACGTCGCTCTTGTGGACAAGCTAAGGTACAACTTGCTTTCTGTTTTGCAGCTTCTTGATGATGGCTACGAAACTCATTTTAAGAAAAATGTCTGTCGTGTGTCTGATTCTGTCGGTGAGCTTGTTTTTGGGATTTCTAGAGTTGGTAGAATCTTTAGAACTGATTTTTCTGAATATCTTGCTGGAGCTCTCAAATGTTTAATTACATCTTCTTTTGATTCCTGGCTTTGGCACCGACATTTGGGGCACATTGGTTTTGATCATCTGACACGAGTTAGCGGCCTTAATCTCATGAGAGGTTTGCCTAAACTCAAAGTCATATGATGTCAGTATGTGCGCTCAGAGGCATGGCAAGCAAGTTGCCGCCACACCCTTCATTGACTATGGTCATGACTGACGGACCAGGACAGTTGCTTCATATGGATACTGTTGGTCCTGCTAGGGTTCGGTCAGTCGGTGGCAAATGGTACATTCTTGTCATAGTCGATGATTTTTTGAGATATTCGTGGGTGTTCTTTCTTGCTTCGAAGGATGAGGATTTTGATCATTATCATGATCTTATTCTTCGTTTAGCTTCTGAACTTCCTGGTGCCTTGAGATCAATCCGCGGTGATAATGGCACGGAGTTCAAGAATGCTTATTTTGCCTCTTTTTGTGCTGAGCGCAGTATTGAGCATCAATTCTCTTCTCCACACGTCCCTCAACAAAATGGCGTTGTGGAAAGGAAGAACAGGACCCTAGTCGAGATGGCTAGGACGATGATAGATGAGTATAGCACACCGAGGAGGTTTTGGGCCGAAGCTATTGCTACAGCTTGCCATATTTTAAACCGTGTCTTTTTGAGACCGTCTTTGGGCAAGACTTCTTATGAGCTTCGATTTGGGAGAAAACCCTCTGTTTCGCATTTTCGAGTCTTTGGATCAAAGTGTTTCATTTTGAAAATAGGAAACCTAGATAAATTTGAATCAAGGACTTGTGATGATTTATTTCTGGGTTATCCTGCTCATTCGAGGGGTTTTCGGGTTTTTAATGTTGAAACTAATCTTGTCCAGGAGACATGCAATGTCACTTTTGATGAGACTAGTCCTGGAGCTAGATCTGATGTTTCAGGTGATTTACAGGTGACAGAGAGTATTTTTGTTGAAGAAGATGAGGATGAACTTGATACTGCTCCTCCACCTATTGCTGATGTTACTGTGCAAGCTGCCCAAGTTCGAGAACTCGCTACGATCGCTTCACCTCCAATTGAGGCTCACATCGACTTCTTCACTCAAGAAGACTGCGGAGGTCGAGGAGACTCTATCTCCCCCAGGCGCTTTTTTGCACATTCAGAAGCAACACCCTTCGAATCAGATGATTGGTATTCTCCATGAGCGAGTCACTCGCTCCAGGTATCATGATCCGAGTCTTTTCTCTCACTCTGCATTTGTAGCTTTTTTTGAACCCAAAGATATATCACATGCTTTATCTGATGCTAGTTGGGTCAAAGCCATGCATGAGGAGTTAGAGAATTTTGAAAGATATAAAGTTTGGAACCTTGTAGAACCTCCTAGTGGTCATAATGTTATAGGAACCCGTTGGGTGTTCAAAAATAAACAAAATGAGGATGGTTCTGTGGCTAGGTTAGTAGCTCAGGGTTTTAGCCAGATTGAGGGGTTAGATTTTGATGAGACCTTCGCTCCTGTTGTTAGACTAGAAGCCATTCACATTCTACTTGCATTTGCTGCATCTAAAGGTTTTAGGTTGCATCAAATGGATGTTAAGAGTGCCTTTTTGAATGGTTTTATAGAGGAGGAAGTGCATGTTAGGCAACCCCCTGGCTTTGAGAATCCCAAGCATCCTGATCGTGTTTTTAAGCTATCCAAAGCCTTGTATGGTCTTAAACAAGCCCCTAGAGCCTGTTATGATAGACTTAAGACCTTTCTGCTTAAGAATGATTTTGAAATAGGAAAAGTTGATAAGACTCTTTTCATTCTTGGGCATGGCAATGACTTCCTGCTTGTTCAGATTTACGTTGATGATATTATCTTTGGTGGTTCCTCTCGTGCTCTTGTTTCTAGTTTTTCTGAGACCATGTCCAGGGAATTTGAGATGAGTATAATGGGCGAGCTCAACTACTTTCTGGGGCTTCAAATCAAATAGTGCAAGGAAGGGATCTTTATCCATCAAACGAAGTACACTAAGGATCCGCTCAAGCGCCGAGATGGGTGATCGCAAGCGATCGCCACTCCCATGGCGATTTCGATCGCTGGATCCAGATGAGGAAGGAGAAGCCGTGGATCAACGCGAGTACTGCAAGCATAATCGGCTCCCTCCTATACCGACGGCCTCAAGACCGACATCCACTGATCGCCTCTGCCATGAGGTTTCAGAGCGTCCGAGGACTTCACATCGCCAAGCCGTTAAGCGCATCTTCAGTATTTACACTCTACCCTCCAAGATGGCATTTGGTATTCTGCTCTTCTTATTTGTCCATTCGAGGGTTTTCGATTCGATTTTATGGGTGTCGGCTAGATAGGAAGAGTACCTCGGCACTTGTTATTTCTTAGGCATTTCTCTTGTCTCTTGGTCGTCTAGGAAGCAGTCTTCATTGCACAATCCTTCCAAGCTGAATATATAGCTACTGCTAGTTGCCGTAGTCAGATTTTGTGGATGGTCTCCACTCTTAAGGATTTTGGGTTAACCTTTGCTAGTGTTCCTCTTTTCTGTGATAACACTTCGCTATTAACATTGCTAAGAACCCAAAGGCAACATTTTAGGACCAAGCACATAGACATTCGCTATCACTTCCTTAGAGACCATGTTGAGAAGGGTGATATTGTGTCAGATTTTGTGGAGTCCGAGGCTCGGTTATCGATATCCTCATTAAAGCCTTTACACCCATCAAGGTTTGCCACCTTGAGGAGTGAGTTAGGGGTAATTTATCCCTATGGGTTGGTTTGAGGGGGAGTTGGATCTTTTCTGATCTTTTCTTGTTCATTTAAGCTTTTCTTGATCTTCTTTTGTTCTTGTTGATCTTTTTGATCTTTTTAGGCTTTTTGAGCTTTTATTGCATCTCATTGTATCATATTGCATTCATATGAAAAATCACAAAAAGATGCATTGTAATTTAAGCTTTTCTGCTTATCTTTTACAATTGATGAAGCTTTGCTTATTACCCTTTGGAGCTTTAGTATTTCAATTCTTGCTCAATGCCATGTCTAGTTTTTTTGACTTGCTAGAATTACCATGCTTCCATATGTTTAGCTAAGTCTTTGCTGTATGAGCTAGAACTTTAAGACAACTCGAACTAAAAATTGCAATTCATGGATGTTTTAATTAGTTGCGCAATAGTGCTCCTTTTGTGACATTGGCCCTGTCAAAATTACTGTGTTAGCTCTTGAATCTAAAATTGATCATTACTTGAGCTTCTTGTGCTTCTAAGAATCTAAAACTGCTCATGTGCAAAATGAAAAATGAAAAATCAATTTTAAGATTGTCTTATGCTTAAATTGTGCAAAACTACTCTTACGAGACTGCATGTCATAGACATGAACTTGGAGATAGTTTGATGATCCAGATGATCTCATGGAGACTGCTTGTCAAAACTGACATGAACCTCAAGATTTGTCGCCCTGGTAGAAGCTTAGGAAGAGTTTGTGGATGGCTCCTAGTCCAGGATCTTCTTTACTAAAATATACCTTTAATCAACTTCTGGTCGAAGCTTAGGAAGAGTTTGTGGATGGCTCCTAGTCCAGGATCTTTTCACTATGTTAGATCATTAGTCAACTTCAATATTCATTGCAAATGAAAAACTGTTGAAAAATGGGCGTTTGAGAAAATTGAGCAAAATGATTCATTTCAGGACCTGTTTGTCTCTTAATGTGATCATTGTTAGCTTTTTTATCTCACATTGACATTTTGACATGGCCAGTATCAGTTTAGGATCCCTGTTGATGAACTTACTAGATATGAAGCGTTGCTTAAAATGCTAAAATTCATTGCTTTACTTTGAGCCTTCGAGCTTAGCTTTGATATATATGTCTTATCATGATCTTACTAGCGCTGTTAGGCTTGATATGTTGTTTGTGCAATATTAGAAATGCTAGATGGTTCTTTTAGGTAATCTCCAAAGCTTCTTGTAATCAAAAATTGAAAAATACAAAAAAATTAAGCCCTTCCATTGCATTTCATGCATGCTCCTTATGCTTTTTCCTCATTCTGCATTTGTCATCTCTGGACGAGAGGAAGGCGTGATTCCTTGATGACTCCATTGTCAAACGGGGAGAAGATGGTTGAAAAAGGGGAGAAAATGGGAGTTATGAAAAAGGGGGAGCTACTTGGAAAAGAATTGAAAATTTGAGAATTTCTGAATTTTGAGGATCATAGTGAGGGGAGTTTCTTATTTGCATTCTTATGGTCTTATTGCTACTTCTGCACTTGAATTACAATTCTTGATCCTCACAATGATCAAAATTGTTCTTTTATATGGACCTTAAGTGAGATTTTGACTCATTCTGGAAATTGAAGATTTCTTGCTTTCTTTTGCCTTATCTCACTTGCCTATACTATTCTGAAGCCAGCTTGGTCATTTCCATTTATTTCTCTTGTATACGGACCAAGTTGTGCCTTTGAGCGAAAACGTCGAGTTTTTACTTTTCAAACCCCAAATTTTGCATTTGTGGAAAATTGCCAATGTGTTCATCAAGGGGGAGATTGTGGTTATTATGGGGATATGCCTGAGATCTTAGGATGATGTTACAATTGGCAATGTCGTTTAAGGTTTGTCGATTCACACGTTTTCGGTAAAGTTCAAACTGCTATCAGGCAAGTGGTGGTCTGACCGGTCCAGGTGGCGGTCTAACCGGTGAGGGGGGCGGTCAGACCGGCTTTGGGAAATCAGTCAGACCAGCCTTTATGAGATTTTGGATTTTGGAGCTGGACCAAAAATAGATGGTGTATGCAAGAGAGTAGATTTTACTACTCTTGGTCTCATAATTTTTTAGGCTTCCAGGCAAAAGTTCTATTAGTTTAAAAATTCCAGTAGGTTTCGGATTTTCAGGAAGGAATTTTGGCTAAGTCTCGGTGGCGGTCGGGCCGCCAGCAGTGGTGATCGAGGCCGGCCGAGGCGGTCAGACCGCCAATGTGGCGATCGACCGTTTTCACTTATCTCATCGGCCAACTAGTGGCGATGATTGTTGGGTTAGGTCGTATTCATGGGTTTCATGGCATATGTGTTGCATGATGCATGTTTTGACTAACGTGGCTCAAGTTGTGAAGAACTTTTTTCCCGGAATCGATTTCTTTGTCTATTGTTGTGCAGGTTGCTTGGAGGTCAATGATGGTTAACGACGAGGATGATCGGGACTAAGCTTGGAGAGCTGAGGTCCAGAACGATCGGGGATGTCGGGTGAGGTTAATGGAGTCAAGCATGGCGCAAGAGGGACAAAGGTGACCGAATGGGCAGTTCAGTGCAACGGGTTGGATCAAGCGGCGTGGGGTCGGTGCAAGTGCCATGGTGGTTTCAGTGGGAGCCGGATGGGAAAGACTTGCCGACATGATGAGAGCCGCTGGATCAACCTACACGTGGCGAAGCATGGGTGGTGCTTCACGAAGATGGGACTCGGTCTTCGAAAAAGATCGAGAAGGAGTATTTTGGTAATTTTACCAAATACCGCCTTAGTGACCTTTTGCCAACCCTCGGCGCAAGACAGTGCGTGGAGAAGTGGATTAGGTCAAGAGGACATGAAGACAACGCTTTAAAATACGTGCTTGTCTAACCCATTTGTGTTGGGCCTTAACGGGAGCCCATTAGGGTTAATGCTTCTAGAAGGTCTAAGCCTCCACTATAAATAGAGGAGGGAGGTGGCTGCACCTCCTTCGACCCTTTCATTGTGCTTGAAACCCTAGTTTGCTTAGGGAGAGGATTAGTGGAGGTTAGGGTTCTAGAGAGTTGGATTTGATTTCGTGCTCATGTATTAAGTCTTTGTCCTCCTTTGATGGAGTGGCTGTAAACCAATACCATATCAAATCAATCCAAAGAAAGTTCCCTCAAAGATGAGTCTATTTGCTTTCTTTCTCTCTATTTGGTGATTTGTGGTCTTTCTTTGATCTGCGAGTTTTTGCTTGTTCTCTTGCCGTGATCTAACTTGATGTGACATGTGGGAACCCATCTAGGATCATCTTGATCATCAATCACCCACGAGCAAGTCTCTAGATCATATTTCGATTTTGACTCAGTTTTGGTGCACACTTCGTTCAAACTGAAAAAGATAGGAACTTTGTCATGGATCTCTGCGATCTTTGATTGGAATAGGTTTCTAATATCTTAGAGAAGGTGTGTCTCAAATTTTGTGGAGTTTGGCCTTACGGATCAAAAGTTAGACCGTTTTGAGTTTTGGTTTTCGGGTTGATTTTACTGTTCATTGGCCTGGAGGTCTGATCGCCATATATTGAGAGGTCAGACCGATTTCTAGTTGGAGGTCAGACCGCCCAACACATTTAGGTTTTGAGTTTTTATGTTTTTGGTCTATTTGCTTCGGGGTTTTGATTGGATTCAATACAAGTCTTCCACTGTGCTTGTATATTGATCTTCATAGTTTTTATAGCTATTGGAGTGAAAATCGTATTGAATTCGATCAAGGTGAAAAAGAGATCGTGCTCCTATTCACCCCCCTCTAGTCGCTTTTTCGGTCCAACAGAAGCCTATTACCCAAACTCTCAACCTTCAGATCGTGCGCGGGTAGGGTCTTTTTGGTGGCGAGACATCCTCAAGATGCTCCTTCAATACAAGGGATTGGCAGCCTGCTCGGTAGGTAATGGGAATTTAGCTCTCTTTTGGAAAGATTTGTAGAATGGAAACTTGCTGTACCAACAACAACTCGAGCTATTTTCGTTTGCCAAATCAGACCTAAACTCAATCTCCTCAGTCAAGCAGGTTGTAGATTTCTCTTCTCTCTTCCACCTTCCGCTGTCGGCTCAAGCTCATACCCAGTTCCAACAAGTGCAACGACTCATACAGGACCTGGAACTAACAACTCAGGAACACTCTTAGCACTATATTTGAAACTCCTCTCATTTTTCTTCAGTCAAAGTCTACCGCCTGCTCATGGGCTCCCTCCTGGTGCCCCCTTTATTCAACTGGTTGTGGTCAAGTGTCTGCCAAAGGCGCTACAAAGTTTTCTTTTGGCTACTGCTCAAAGATGTACTCAACACTAGAAACCTTCTTCGACGTAAGAATGGTCCTCTGGATGACTACTCTTGCATCCTCCGTGATCTTGGAGCTGAAGAGTCACTTCAACATCTCTTCTGGTCATGCCCATTTGCTCAACGGTGCTGGAATCTAGTTTTCCCACAACAATCGCCCCTCACCTCTACACATCAAGCTTTACCCCACCTCAAAGACAAGATCAATCAACACTTCTTCATGGAAATCATTGTTCTGACAACTTGGGCCATATGGATCACAAGAAACAACCGGATCTTCAAGTAGCTAGATCCAAGCCTTGCATACTGGCGTTCCATCATTTCCTGGGAGTTTGCCTTGGTTAACCTTAGGGCTAGGCCTCCTTTTAAGCCTCTTTTTGCTGCCTGGCTAAACAACCTAGGTTAGCCGGTGCTTGATTTAGTTTTTGGTCCTATTTGTTTGTTTTTCATCTTTGTAACCTCCCGTTTGCTTTTCTTATTACTTACACACACACACACACACACACACACACACACACACAGAGTAGGAGACTCTCCTACTGTTCTCATAAAAAAATGCATGAACTGCATAAACTCCCAAATTGGATGATTTTTTTCTCAAAGTCTTATCGATCAAATGTAAGACAAATTAACTCAATAGCAATATCAAAAGTCTGCAACTCCACCTTAGACTCAACATGTACTGTAGTGGATCTTGTTGTAATAACCTATAGAAGATGACGTATCGTCGAAGAAATCGCCAGTGATTATTGATGGAACAAACTAGCATTGGCGCAGTCGTTAGGTAGAACACGGGTTAGTGTCGGGACGGAGTCAACACGAGTCAAAATCGTCGAGTTGAGGCTGTAGAAATCTCGTGGTATGATTCGCTGTGTGTACCTAGTAAGGACTTATGGAAAATCTTGGTATACTTCTTTGTACGTGTAACAAAACAAGCTAAATTGGATGAATTCATGACGCAATGAATTTGCCTTCCTCGGGTTTGATGCTGGTCGGCTGCGCTGCTCTCCATTTTTTCTCTGTTTTTCTTGAAGCGAGCCGTGTAGATGAATCAACTCTTCTCCTCGGTTTTTTTTAACGCTTGCTGCTTCCTCTCGTTCTCGGTTTCGACTCTGAAACGGAGATGGCTTTTATGCTACAGGCCACGATCTCAACGCGCAGACGTCTTTAGATCTGACATGAACATAGATGCGGGTTCCTTGTTCCACGCAACGTCAATGGAAGGGCTTTCTGCCGGTAGCAGCAGACGGCTTCGGTAGTAGTTTTCGTCGCTCAACAACAGATGTCAATTTCTCGTCAAAACACAGCGACGAGCACAACCAATTCGATCGAACCCGGATACGTTGGATGCTTCTCAAGTGTCGCCCTTGATGCCTCGACAATGCTGCGCGGGTGCCGAGTGGATGGCCACCCGATGCCACACCGTTCTGCGGTGACGCGCAGTGTTCTCTTCACGATGCCTCCTTAACAATGTTGAACGCCACGCGACGGCCGCCCCGGGAGTAGTGACGAAGCTACGATGAAAATGGACGGTGGCTCAAAGTCTCGAATGACTAAGCTAACTTAAGATAAATATAGTTTTGTATTTTTGTGCAATCAAATTTATACATGAATAAAAACAAAATATCTATAGCCATCTTTCAACGAGAAAACCTAACTTTTGTAAATACATCATTACCAAATGTGTTGGGTTGTATCATTTCGTGGAAAGAAAAGAAACAAAAAGTGTTGGACCGAAAAGACGACTAGAGGGGGGGAGTGAATAGGAGCACGATCTCTTTTTCACCTTGATCGAATTCAATACAATTTTCACTCCAATAGCTATAAAAGCTACGAAGATCAATATACAAGCACAGTGAAAGACTTGTATTGAATCCAATCAAAACCCCGAAGCAAATAGACCAAAAACATAAAAACTCAAAACTTAAATGTGTTGGGCGGTCTGACCTCCAACTAGAAATTGGTCTGACCTTTGGAAATCGGTCTGACCTCTCAATACATGGCGGTCAGACCTCCAAGCCAATGAACAGTAAAATCAGCCCGAAAACCAAAACTCAAATCGGTCTAACTTTTGATTCGTACACCTTCTTTAAGATATTGGGAACCCATTCCAATCAAGGATCGCATAGATCCATGCCAAAGTTCTTATCTTTTTCAGTTTGAACGAAGAGTGCTAAAAAACCGAGTCAAAATCGAAATATGATCTAAAGACTTGCTCATGGGTGATTGATGATCAAGATGATCCTAGATGGGTTCCCACATGTCACAGCAAATTAGATCAAGGCAAGAAACCAAGCAAAAACTCGCGGATCAAAGAAAGACCACAAATCACCAAATAGAGAGAAAGAAAGCAAATAGACTCATCTTTGAGGGAACTTTCTTTGGATTGATTTGATATGGTATTGGTTTACAGCCACTCCATCAATGGAGGACAAAGACTCAATACATGAGCACGAAATCAAATCCAACTCTCTAGAACCATAACCTCCACTAATCCTCTCCCTAAGCAAACTAGGGTTTCAAGTACAATGAAAGGGTTGAAGGAGGTGCAGCCACCTCCCTCCTCTATTTATAGTGGAGGCTTAGACCTTCTAGAAGCATTAACCCTAATAGGCTCCGATTAAGGCCCAACACAAACGGGTCACACACGCACGCATTTTAAAGCGTCATCTTCATCTCCTCTTGACCTAATCCACTTCTCCACGCACCATCTTGCGCCCATGGTTGGCAAAAGGTCACCAAGGCGGTATTTAGTAAAATTACCAAAATACCCCTTCTCGATCTTTTTCGAAGACCGAGTCCCATCTTCGTGAAGCACCTCCCATGCTTCGCCACGTGTAGGTTGATCCAGCGGCTCTCATCATGTCGGCAAGTCTCTCCCATCCGGCTCTCACCGAAACCATCATGGCACTTGCACCGACCCCCGCGCCGCTTGATCCAACCCGTCGCACCGAACTGCCCGTTCGGTCACCTTTGTCCCTCTTACGCCATGCTTGACTCCATTGACCTTACCCGGCATCCCCAATCGTTCTGGACCTCAGCTTTCCAAGCTTAGTCCCGATCATCCTCGCCGTTGATCGTCATTGACCTCCAAGCAACATGCACATCAATAGACAAAGAAATCGATTCCGGGAACAAGTTCTTCACAACTTGACCCACGTTAGTCAAAACATGCATCATGCAACGATAAGCCATGAAACCCATGAATATGACCTATTCAGCAATCATCGCCACCGAGTTGGCCGATGAACAAACTAAAACGGTCAGACCGCCACTTTGGCGGTTTGATCGCCACTGCTGACCGGGTCGATTGTCGGTGGGACTTAGCCAAAATTTCCTTCCCGGAAATACTAAACCTCATCGAATTTTCAAACCAATAGAACTTTTGCTTGAAGCTCTAAAATTATGAGACCAAGTGCGATAGAATCTACTCTCTTGCCTACACCCTCTATTTTTGGCCCGCCCAAAATCCAACATCTCATTATGGCCGGTCGACCGATTTTCCCGGCCCGGTCGACCGCACCTTGCTTTGGCCGGGCCGCCACCTAGGCTAATTAGATCGCAACTTGCTCGACAAATAGTTTGAACTTCGCCGAAAACGCATGATTCGACAAACCTTCAACGCCATTACCAATTGTACCATCATCCTAAGATCATGAGCATATCCCCATGATATCCACAAACAGCAACATCGTTTTTCATACTATATTCTAACCAATCGAACTTATTAAACCATAATTCTTGAAAGGATCTCCACGCTTTGTCATCCAATGTATTTGGAAAGGCACACCCAGTTTCTCAAGTTGGACCATTCAACAAATATGTCCTCCTCACTTCATCTCTGATTTCATTGGCAAAATCTTCCATTGGTATGCGATGCGCCAGATTCATCTGGATTAAATTCTATTCAAACCTTCTTTGGATGAGTTGCGCTCTCATTGGTTAGGGGAGTACTACATGAATTGCTTGTGAAATAATTACACAAAATTCGTTTCTCCATTATTGCAAACCTACAAACAAATTATTAATTGAGTATATACCACACTATATTCTAACACACAAATAAATTGCTAATTGATTAAGGAGTTCATACATACTAGCGAAGACACAACAAATTAGATTTAGATCAGCAGTTCAGCACTCAAGGCTTCAGTAGGCTGCAGCCTTCTTCAGTATTCACCACCCGAGCATTTGTGACCTCACTCGGTCACTCCTCAAGGCTCAAGTCCTCAGTCCTCATCGCCCAATTCCCAATCCCATGTCCTCAACTCCTTGGCAACCAGTCACCTGGTCTGGCAATCCCCAATCCCCAATCCGCCTCCCGGTCCCGGCCTCCCTCCTCGGCAGACAACGGCCGCCCCACAGCCCGCTCAAGCCTCGTCGCCTCCTCTAGTCTCTTCACTCCTCTCCCCAGCTCCTCCAAGCTCCCCCGACTCCCTCGGCTCCTCCGCAGCTCCTCGGTCCTCGCCTCCG
Source organism: Phyllostachys edulis (assembly GCA_036346405.1). Taxonomy (NCBI): domain Eukaryota; kingdom Viridiplantae; phylum Streptophyta; class Magnoliopsida; order Poales; family Poaceae; genus Phyllostachys; species Phyllostachys edulis. The sequence goes on along the minus strand of CM070549.1, from coordinate 14,159,646 downwards.
CGTGTTCACCTCACCTTCTCCGGGATCGGCTACCGGCGAGCGACGGTAACTCCCCTAGCCAGCTCCCTCCTCAGCCCCTCGCTCCTCGGGCCTCGGTGGCTCCCGACCTTCCCCGCCTCCTCCAACTACCACCTCGGTCTCCTCTGGCTCCCCTGCCTCCTCACACGGCACGGCGCCACGGGGCTCCCCGCCTCAGCCTCCTTAGTCGCAGTTGTCAAGAAGAATCCGCCTCGGCCCTCAAAGTGCGTCGTTTCTCCTCATATCTTCCTATTGGAATTTTGGATTGGATTGGGGAAATTTAGGAACGGAGAACATGAGCTGCAGTGGTGGGGGATGTGGGATGGATGTGAGGCAAGTGGGTCTTGTGGGCTTGGCTTCGGCAAAGGCCCACATATCCTTTCTTGCTCCTTCTACAAAACGGATCCATTGAGGGCCCTCTGCCATGGCCATCGTCGGCCGAAGGTTGGTTGGGGGCGTTGGGGGCTTGGGGCTAGCGAGGAGGGGGTGTTCTTGGGCCGACAATGGTAGGCTAAAGCCTGATGAAGCCCCTTGCTGGGAATGCCCCTGCCCAGGAGCCACCTCCTCCCAGGTAGCCACTAGGGTTTCGATCCCAGAACTTTGATACCAGTTGTTATAAGACACACGACAAATATTAGAAACAGGAGACACATATTTTACGAGGGAAACCGTCGCGGGAAAAACCATTGGCACACGAAGGCGGAAATCACTATATGAGGAGAGATCAGAGACATAGGGTTATTTGACGTATCTAACCGTGCGACTACAGCTGTATATATATAGGCTAGGGATAAGAGTCCCTAATGGAGAAGGAAACCGAGTTAGTGTCGGGTGCGCCACTCGGCGTCACGTCTGGCGCCAGTCGGAGTGTGTGCCGCGTCCAACACTCAGGGCGAGCTACCAACCTGCCGACCTTGGGCCAACTAAGTTGAAACTCGCCATGCACCCAGCCAAACTAAGAGAAAGCCCTCACAGCAAACAATTTTGAGTGGGCCTCGGGCCATTGCCCAATGCCCGAGGCCCGGCTAAAATCACACGCCAACACTGACACGACGATGAATTCGTATAGTACTTTAACTGAAACAGTTAGTGTTTGTATAGCAGAGTTAAGACTTAAGAATGTTAAAGGTTTGTGCTGGAATGTCATAGAAATCTTTTGAACTCAAGTGACGATCTTGTTTTGGTCTCTGCATCTTTATTAGCACTAGGCTGCAGCCTGAACATGTACATTGTACAACCAAAATTTTCCTACGAAAATGTTGCAATGGAATGGTACGCTGAGTTAACCAACACGAGTCCGTGGAGAGGTGGGCCTGCAGCGCGGCGACGAGGCGATCGCGGTTGCCGGCGTGCAGCTCATGGGCACGAGGGGAACGAGATTCGAGGAGGACGCCTTCAAGAAATTGGGTGGGCCACGTAACGCGGCTCGGGAGGCAGGCGGCGAGGCCGGCTTCTCTCAGGATTCCCGGCCTGCTAAACTTGAGCCCTGTATGGCCTCATTAACCAATGCGCCGTGTGTGCAAACGGTATTACCTCCGTTTGGTTGGGAAGATCAAACGTTGCCTCCTCGATTCCTTCACGAGCCGCTCGATCGATCGACGAGAGATCGAATAACCAACAACGGTATTACCGCCTGCGCGCGCGGTCGGTCAAACTTGAGCGGGTACATGTACTGATGTACAGGCACATCCAATCAAATCCAACGGGAAGTCGCCCAAATTTACCCGGTCTTCCAGCTGATAACTAGGGATCGGATCGAGAGCTTCGATTTGTTACAACTTAATTAACCAACAGCTAGCCGTATTTAAATCGTACTAAAAGGATAATGAGAAACAGTCAGACGCGATCCACCTCTACTGCATATAAATTCACTAGCTAGCTCGTTGGTAATTCATCATCCATACCTGAATCTGTCCTCCTCCAAAAGCTTGCATGACAATGCAGATTGCACCGACGATGGGGAGCTCGCCGGCGGCGGCCTGCAGGGTCGCGTGCCTCCTCCTCGCCCTCTTCCTGGCGGCGACTGCGGTGGCGAGAGCGGAGTACGTAAAGTACAAGGACCCGAAGCAGCCGATCGGGGAGCGCGTGGACGACCTCCTCAGCCGGATGACGCTCGAGGAGAAGATCGGCCAGATGTCACAGATCGAGAGGGCCAACGCGTCCTCTTACGTCATCCAGAAGTACTTCGTCGGTCCGTCGCATTTGCTCTGCTCTGCTCGCTGACGATTCTTGAAAATGTGCATATGGGCTTGGCATGTAGTAATTAATTTGCATGCGCGGATGGATACGTACCTTGCAGGTAGCGTGCTGAGCGGCGGAGGCAGCGTGCCGGCGGAAAAGGCGACGGCGGCGACGTGGCAGCAGATGGTCACCAAGATGCAGAAGGCGGCGCTCAAGACCCGCCTCGGCATCCCAATCATCTACGGCATCGACGCCGTGCACGGCCACAACAACGTCTACAACGCCACCATCTTCCCCCACAACGTCGGCCTCGGCGCAACCAGGGACCCCAAGTTGGTGAAGAGGATCGGAGAAGCCACCGCGCACGAGGCCAGGGCCACCGGGATCCCCTACACTTTCGCGCCATGCGTCGCGGTAATAATAATCAACGGCTAGTACCATGTTTTTCTGAACTGAAATTGATACGAAGATGTGTTGACGTCATCTGCATGGCGTTTGATGTCACGTAGGTTTGCCGTGACCCGAGGTGGGGCAGGTGCTACGAGAGCTACAGCGAGGACACGAGGCTGGTGCAGCTCATGACGTCGGCGATGGTGCCCGGCCTGCAGGGTGACGTCCCCGCGCGGCATCCCAAGGGGGTCCCGTTCGTCGCCGGGCCGAAGAACGTGGCCGGGTGCGCGAAGCACTTCGTCGGCGACGGCGGGACGCGGCGCGGTATCAATGAGAACAACACGGTGCTGAGCTTCCACGACCTGATGCGGATCCACATGCCGCCCTACGACGACGCCGTCATCAAGGGCATCTCCTCCGTCATGATATCCTACTCCAGCTGGAACGGCATCAAGATGCACGAGAACCGGTTCCTCATCAGCGACATCCTCAAGAACAAGATGCACTTCAGGGTCAGTTCAACACTAGGCTTCACAAGAAACTCCACAATTACTGCAGGAATCTTACAAAATTCCCACGTTCACTTGACGAGATGAAGTTTCTGATTGTGTGTTGCGACGTGCTTGAATGTACATTGCGCAGGGCTTTGTGATCACGGACTGGCAGGCCGTCGACCGGATCACCACGCCGCCGCACCAGCACTACTACCACTCCATCCAGGAGACGATCCACGCCGGCATCGACATGGTCATGATTCCGTACGACTACCCGGAGTTCGTCGCCGACCTGACGTCGCAGGTCAAGCGCGGCCTCATCCGGATGGACCGGATCAACGACGCCGTCAGCCGGATCCTCCGCGTCAAGTTCACCATGGGCCTCTTCGAGGACCCCTTGCCCGACCCGCGCCTCACCGGCGAGCTCGGCCACAAGGAGCACCGTGCGCTGGCTCGCGAGGCCGTCCGGAAGTCGCTGGTGCTGCTCAAGAACGGCAAGCGCGGGCAGAAGCCGGTGCTGCCGCTGCCGAAGAAGGCCAAGAAAATCCTCGTCGCCGGCAGCCACGCGCACAACCTGGGCAATCAGTGCGGCGGCTGGACCATGGCCTGGCAGGGAAAGGACGGCAACAACATCACCGCCGGTACGTAATACGTTTCCATCGATCTCGCGAACGTTCTTGCCAGACGCGTCGGTGCATTGCTGGTGGCGCGTGCAGATCAATCGTGAAGAATAAACGTTTTAATCGAGCGCTGATCTGTTGATGTTGATGGGGACATGCGTGCAGGCACGACAATTCTCGAGGCCATCAAGTCGGCGGTCGACAAGAGCACGGTGATCGACTACTCGGAGCACCCGGACAAGAGCTCCATCGCCAAGAACGCCGGCGAGTACGACTACGCGGTGGTGGTGGTCGGCGAGCCGCCGTACGCCGAAACGGCCGGCGACAACCAGAACCTGACCATCCCGGCGCCGGGGCCGGACGTGATCAAGGACGTGTGCGGGCTCGTCAAGTGCGTTGTGGTCCTCGTGTCCGGGCGGCCCCTCGTGGTGGAGCCGTACCTCGGCGCCATGGACGCGTTCGTCGCCGCGTGGCTGCCCGGCACGGAGGGGCACGGCGTCGCCGACGTGCTATTCGGGGACTACGGGTTCACCGGCAAGCTGCCGAGGACGTGGTTCAAGTCGGTGGACCAGCTGCCGATGAACTACGGGGACCGGCGCTACGACCCGCTCTTCCCGTTCGGGTTCGGTCTCACGACCGAGCCGGCGAGTCAGAATTAGGAATTATGGGAGACCGAACCGGCGAGTCAGAATTAGGAATTATGGGAAAAAGAAATTCCAGTGTCTAATTAGTGAGTGGGAATTGGAAATAAGGAGGATTTTAATTGGGCATCGATATATATTATTGATGTGAAATTATATCTACCTCGATTTTAGTTTTGCAATTCATGCATTGATGCATGGGCCACATCCATTTAGAACACTATTGAATCACACTGATGTTCCTCGTATCCTGATGGTTGAGTTGGTGACTGCCCTGTGGACGCGTACAGTGAAACTCCGTGCTCCCTCAGTGATCATAGGAGTATCATTCAACCATTGAAAAAGAAATGCCACCCACTCTGTCCCTTTCAAAAAAATCCATTCCACTATGCTTTAGATCAACCAAAATAATATGTCTATGTCTTTAGCCTCATTTTCATAATTAGGTTAAAAAATATATATGAAACTAACATCGAGTGCGCTCTTCATCTTTGCACATGTCTCACATGTTGGAACAATATACTAGTTTTCTTTTTTTTAAAAATCTGTTGAAATAAGACACTGTATTAAAAAGACTAACGAAGCATGGTTATAATTCACTTTTTCGGACAAAAAACAATGGTTTCTTCTTAGACTAGTAGGGTGTCTGTGCGTTGCGATATGATCTTATATTTTGAACGAAACAATTTTCATATTGTGTGAAGTGTACGTACAAAACTGAAGCTTTCTGAATGGGCTCTCACTGAAAAATTTGAAATGTAAAACAATTCTGCATTGCATTTTATTACTCAAAATTTGTTTGAACAAAATCTCAAAAGCAAGCAAAAAAAATTATATTTGAAGTTCGATTAGACAGTTCTAATAATTTAAGTCATGCACGCATGTGAGAACCCGCGTAATTAACTTAATATAAACAACAGTAATCTGTAATTAGCGTTAATTTAAAAAACATCAATCAGTGATCAACGCATAATTAACACGCTGGATTGTATAAATTCTGCTATCAACATTTCAAGACTACAAAGAATATACAAAAAGTTCAACCTCCAATATTTTATAACAGTCCGTTTACAAATCGGAATTAAAATTTTACAAACCAAATCCTTGTTACAAATTTATTTTATAACCAATTACAATGTTTAATAACAACAATTAATTAATCTGCAATGCATTCATTTCATTCATATAGCAGCAACCATCCTTGCCCTGTTAACGCCAGTCCATAGAGCCATCTCACGATCCATTTTCCTTGCACGTTAGAAAAATTAGAAAAATAGTTAGCCAAGCAAATAGAAAGCAGTAATAGCTAGTTAGAAGGGAGAGAGATTACCGTCAGATTCTTTGTGAATGCCATTGGGGCTCCCGACCACCCGAGGGTAGTAGCACCATCTCGCCTTTTATGGGCCTCATCATCCGGCAATATTAGAACCCATACCCACATTTTACAGACCTAATCCGAAAGCCGACCCAAAGCCCACCTTTAGACCAAAAGTCATCAAGCCCACAATAGTAAAAGCATTCCATCTCTCACGACAAAGCCAGGCAAAACCTCACCCTCACCAAGCATCTTTGGGTGCATTGAAGTTAACTCAGATCAAGACCAGCTAGCATTTAAGCCAACAAAGCAAGACCCCCTTTGCCCAAGTTCCACATTCATTCCCCCAGGTAACACCCATTCATCCCCCCTTTCTTAAGAAATCCATTCCCCACAACCCCAACACATTCAGCCACTTTCACAGCCGCAAGAGAGAGGGAGAAAACAAGGAGCTCAACCACACAACCCACAAGGAAGTAGTAGAAGGAGAGGAGAAGCAAGCCACCCACCATTGCCACAAGCTTGCAGCCAGCACCGAGGTCGGAGGAAAGGAGAAGGCATAGGGGACGAGAAGGGCCAAACCTGCGGGGCCATGACCATCGGTATAGCCAGGCATCAAGCAAGCCAGGAGCTTCACCAACAAGGCAGAAGCCTATAGCCATCAAGCGCACAAGGAGGAGGAGGAGGCTCAGAGTTCACCTCATCATCGCCTGAAAGCCGATCGCTGTAGGGAGGAGGAGAAGAGCGCCAGCTTGAAGCCGGCGCTACCATTCCCCTTCCCCAGCCTCAGAACCCACTAGAGGTAACCCACAGTAGCACCTCAGTATGCACCACATACACATCATTCATCCATCGAACATCCCACAATAGCATCCATCTAGCTCTCAGTTCTTAGTTCATCGCAGAGCAAGGGGAGGGTCAGGGAGTAGAGTAAGGGGGAGGTTACCACAGAGTACGGCTTTGGCACCACCACCACCACCATCACCAGTAGCCACCTCCATCTCCAGTCAATCACCATGGCATACCTGCATAAGAATCATCTAACATCAAAACTTGATTCAATCACAATGCTAACGTCAATTTAATGAAGAACAAAGGGGAGGTTAGAGAGTAAGGGGGTTTTGGAAGTGTGTAGAAGCAGTGGAGGCCAGGGTCACCTGGTAGTAGCAGCGCACGCGCGTGAGGAGGGGAGGCCAGACCGACGAGGTGGCGCTGGCCCCAGGCCGCGCTAGAGGCGGCAAGCCGAGTAGCAGCAGGGGTGGAGGCGAGAGGAGCCGGCGGTTGGACTGAACCGGTGTGGAACCAGAGGCGGCGAGGCCCAAGGAGCTGGAAGTGAGAGTGGCTGGAGGTAGAGCACGGAAGGAGCCGGAGGGGAGTCTTGAGCGGAACAGCAATGCCGAGGAGGGGGTGAAGCAGCAGCGGCCATGGAGGAGCCGAGCTAGGTCACACCTCGAGCAGCGCGGGAGGCAGGGAGCAGGAGGAAGCCAGACGGGCCAAGGAGCCGGGGAGCCGGAGGAAGCCGGCTAGGTCGCTCCTTAGGGCCGAGAGGGCGGCAGGGAGCAAGAGGCGGCCGAAGGGGAGGAGCTTCGAGTGAAGGCCATGGGTGCGTGGTGGGTCATGGTGGAGGGTGGCAAAGACAGGAGAGAGGGGGGGACCCGAATGAGGGCCGTAAGCTGCAGAGGTGCCACCGTGGAGGTAGGGACCGGTGGGAGCAAGCCATGGGGGAGATCTGAGAAGGAAGGAGGAGGATTTGAGAAGAAACACTACTACAGAAAGGCTAATACTGGACGCCTCATCACAGACGGTTGACCAAAACCGTCGGTATTACATTCAATCACAGACGGTTTTGGTTTAGAGACCGTCTGTGCTACTGGCTGCGCTAAAAAACCGTCTGTGAAGAGGCAATATCACAGACGGTTCATTTTGAAAACCGTCTGTGAAGTATCACAGACGGTTCTGAACACGAACCGTCTGTGATATTAATCAGTATCACATACGGTTTTTAAACACAACCGTCTGTGAAGTATCACGCACGCTCAACAAGAACCGCTCGTGATATTAATTAGTATCACTGAGCGGTTCTTAACAATAACCGCTCGTGATAATATCGCCATGACCCACGGCCGCCGCCATCGCTTCGCTCCCCGACGCGCTCTTCATCGCCCGATGCGTGCGTCGTTCATCGCCAATCCGCTTCGGCCCTCGATGCGCTCTTCGCCTCACGCTCGAATTTATTCCTTGTTTGATATAAAAGGATCATCCGCCATCCAAGATGATCATCCCCACATACTTATAAAATTAAAAACGAAATGGCTGCCTCTTCCACGCCGCCGCACCGATGGCCTTCTGGCCTCACTGCACGAGCACCTCTCTCGGTGTAGGTTGAACTGCCGGTTGCGGAAGAACACCGCTTGATCAGCGTGTCTTCACTCCTCCGCCGGCGGAGAATTTGCGGAGCGGTGACGCCACCTTCCGCCGCCTTGACATCCTCCTCCGCCGTGTCTTCCGGTGATCTCCCACTTTCGGTAGCGTTACTGATGTCATCGACGAAGTCCTCCAAAACGACGTTGCACGCCTCGGAGGCTTGCCATCACTTGGACTGTGAAATCGAGGCGAAGCGCATCGATACGACTGTGCCGATACCCTCAAGCAAGGAAGAGATCCTATGGGCTCAATTCTTCTTGGTTCAACGACCGAGGGTCTTGGAGACACTTGAACGAAAGGCGTCGTGAGTGGACGATTTCGTGCTTCATTCACGATGATCGTGAACTGCCCAATGCCGACGCTGCCGCCTATGAAGTATTGAAGACGGAGATAGCACCTACCTCCGCCACTAGAAAAACTTTGTTTTATTTATAGGTTTTACTTTTTAAATCTTTTTTAGTTTAATCGCCTTATTTGTTATATATATATGAAAATTCCAAAATGAAAAAAAAGTTTGGAGGTGAAGTTACTATATTTAATTATATGTTGAATTATTGCGCTCTCTCTCTCTCTATATATATATATCGAGACGGTTTTGTGGAAAAACAAAATCTAGTTTGGAGGTGAAGTTACAATTAATATTAATTATATCGTAAGCAAGCGCATCAACGGTAGGGTGGACGATTTCGAGCTTCGTCACGATCAGAACCGTCCGATGCCGACACCGCCGCCTATGAAGTATTGCAGATGGAGATAATAAATTACCTTCGCCACTAGAAAAACCTTGTTTAATTATAGGTTTCGCTTTTTTAATATAAACATGTAATTTCTTCACATGTCATGTAAGTGTATATACTTGAGAAAAAAACATTACCTGACGGTTCCATAATGGAACTGCTCGTGATGATATCACCGACGGTGCCCATAATAGAACCGCCTCTCGATAAGTCTTTATAAGTAGGAGCTAGCATAGCTTGCCGCTAGGGTTTGCGCCTAACTCGCCACTCCCTGCCGCCTTACTCTCGTCCGCTCTCCTCGCCGCCGCCGACGCCGCTTATTCTTCCTGTTGCCGACGGTTAGGTGATACGGTGACACCGCAAAAGACACTCAGACGATAAGAGTGTTTTTTGCGTCACCAGCAGTTACAACCACGGTGACGCCTAAACTCGTCACACTCGACCCCGCCGCTAGGGTTTGCGCCGCCTAACTCCGTTCCTCCCCACCTCGGACGCCGCCGACCTGCCGCATCGCCGCCTCGACCCCTTTGCGCCTCGCTAGGTCCCGGCCGGCTTTGCTTTCCCATCCTCCTCTATTCTCCTCTAGATCTGTTAGCTTAATGTCTTTTGTTGAGTTTGATTTTTATGCATGAGCCTTAAGTTGTGTCCTCGATGTTTGTGTGATTTATGCAAGGTAAAGGAAATGGATGAGGGTTGTCTTGGTGGTGGGGTCGCCACCGTGGTTGCGCCTGCACTAAGGTCCCTCTCTGCCTCTACCCTCCTTGCTCTGTGATGAAAATGGCTAGCTAGTGCTCTGCGATGGATGCCGAGGGCTACTATGGTGTGGTGGGTTTGGACACCCTTGGTCTTGTTCTCTTGTCGATGAACCGCTCAATGATGTTAATAGTCTTATGCTGAAATTGAATTGATAATTAGTTCATATTAATAGTCCCTTGCTATGTGATGTAATGATGTAAATAGTCCTATGTCAAATTGAATTGATAATTAGTTCATATTAATAGTCCCTTGCTCGTGATGTAATGATGTAAATAGTCCTATGCTGAAATTGAATTGATAATTAGTTCATATTAATAGTCCTCTTGTTTGTGTGATGTAATGATGTCAATAGTCTTATGCTGAAATTGAATTGATAATTAGTTCATATTAATAGTCCCTTGCTCGTGATGTAATGGTGTCAATAGTCTTATGCTGAAATTGAATTGATAATTAGTTCATATTAATAGTCCCTTGTTCATGCGGTCAAGTTCTCCTACCTCTTGCGTGCAGTCGTCCTACCATTCCATTCATAATCTCTTCTCTATAAAGTCTCCAGCGGTGGTGCTTGTATTGCCATTAAAAGCCAACAAGAACACCAAGCAACAAGTTGAGAATTCTTTTGAAATATGAGAATGGTTGCTTGGTGTTCTTGTTGGGTTTAAAGACGATTACATGCTCAAGAATGGTTAGTTGCTAATATATGATGCCACTTCCCACGGAGTACTCGCAAGATCAACGATATTTTCAACATAGCGACGCCCAATCTGTAATTGATGTCCGACCGCCTCTTTGCATCCATATTTTTATATTTGCATGGGCTCAATGAGGTTGCCCGTGGCTACCGCCTCATCCTTCTCATGTCATGTGGACGATCCCCCAAAGTGGTCGAGAGATCACGTAACAATATATATGTAATATATATATGATGCCGATTTAATGGTACAAGCAACCACCGCTGGGCCTTTATAGAGAAAACACAGATGAAGAATGCACAAACCGCTCAGGATATCATATCACGCACGGTTTTAGCCACAAACCGCTCGATATGTGATTATCACGCACGTTTGTGGTCAAAACCGCTCGGATATAGATATCACGCACGGTTTGTGGCTAAAACCGCTCGTGATATGATTATCACGCACGGTTTGTGGTCAAACCGTCAGGATATGATTATCTGCAGCGGTTTGTGGATGAAACCGCTGCGTGATATATGCTTATCGCAGACGGTTTGAACCACAAACCGCTCAGGAAAGTATACATCACAGACGGTTCAAAACCGCTCAGGATGACCTCATGTCATCACTGACCCATAAACTCAGACGGCTCACGAAACCGTCTGTGATGACGTTTTTGAACCGTCTGTGAAAGCCTTTTCTGTAGTAGTGAAAGTGAGGGAGAAGAAGAAGAAGCGTAGAGTTTGGGGCTGCCTTGGGTGTGTCGGCCGAATGAGGGAGATAAGGGAGAGAGAGAGAGAGGTGATTAGGGGAATAGGTAGGTAATTAGGGGGAGCTTAGGGGTAGAAAAGTGGTTTTAGAATCTAAGTACAAGAAAATGTTAGGAAAAATTGTATAAACTCTAGCAAATTGTGATAATTAGTGTTGTAACCTTGGAAGTTAGCAAATAAAATGAATAAATTATTAGCACGACGTAATTATGCAATCGAGTGAATTTGTTTAGGTCGCTTCGGACTAGACCGTCTTAAAATCAATCCGTTGGGTAATTATTAAAATGAGATAGGATATCATCATTTCTGTTAATTAAGAAGTAAAAATGCGTGTGTAGCAAACCTGTTCATCTTTGGAAATTAGTCAGGTAAAGTTGAAATGTTTTAATCATGCTAAATTAATTAACATGAAGCAGTCCTGAGTATTTGTAGAAAATCAAATAATTGCATGTTGATGTAAGTAAAATATTTAATTAGAAGTTTTGCGCGAATAAAATTTAATAGATTTAATAAAATGTGCATGTGAGTAGTATTTCTGTTCTTGTTAGTTTAAACACGAACTTAGGCATTTTCAACCCTAGAGCGAGTAATCAGTAGAACGACCGTTTTGGGAAGTGCTAACTTAGTAGAGATCTCGAAAAGTTTTATTTAAATTAAATTGTGCTAACAATTAGAAGTCACTAACTTAGGTATTTATCATATCACTCAAAACCAATTACGTATTTACTTATATTATTATTCGTGTTGTCGTATTGCTACAGAAGACGTTCCGGCACCGACTGAAGCAGTTGATCAGAGTTTCATCAGCACCGACCTGTCCTACGCATACGAAGGCAAGCTATCATCTTGAACATAAACATAGTTAGTTTAAATGTAAACCGTATATTGCACTATTATGTTTATTGCATCAAAATTGTTTTCTCAAAACCTAAAATCAATAATTGAGATGAAAATGATTAAGATGAATATGAAAGAAATGAGAATGAGGAAGAAAGAAAGAAATGAGAATTAATAGTTGGGTAAAAGGGGGCCCTGGCAGGGGAATGCGACGACGACGACGACGATAAGGTAAGAGGTGGGCCCCTTTTTACATATGATTATAATATAAGGACGAACAAAACTCTTGCTCGGTCTGAAACCGTAAATTCAGTACCAACCATTTTCTCGTTTCGACGGGCAGAAAATGCTACCTGGTTACGTAATTAAGATTCTCCACAACAGGACACATTGGGTGTTTGGGCTCGGAAGTGCGCCGGCCCAAGGAGGAGTGTTAAGCACGGACGATGGCCGCCTCAACCAACATTACTGGAACTCGGTGTATGACGAGGTCAGCAGCGTGATTAAATCAGCACCGACGAAAAGTAATGGGTGGAGACGTGATCACGTAACCTAGAAAACGTTCTGTATTATGGACTCGAACCCGCATCAAAGGAAATGCAGGGGACCCGGTTCATTTAGAGCTCAGAATTACTATGGGTAAAGTGGTACAAATCCTGCGCAGTGCTATGCAAAAATCATGAATTCATGCCAGTCTCCTGGATTGGAATCTACGGGAACCACCGGGGTCTTTCTTCTCTCCGAGTAATAAGTAGTGTTTTCAGTATTAAATTTTGCCACCTAATGTTTTCTAAATTATTTTCAGAAAAGAGATAACTTAGAAAATGTGATAACAACCAGAGATAGTCATCCAGTGTATTCTTTGCTATTAATGCTTGCTGAGTACATTCGTGTACTCAACCTTGTTAGTATTCTCCTTTGTAGATCCTAGTCCGGCCGGGAACTATCCAGAGTGGGACGAAGAACGTGCAGGTACTGGAGCAATCGCAGGAGCAGAAGGCACGGACTACGAGGACCAGGGAGAGTTGGACGCCATATTTGATGCCTGGGGTGAGTAGAAGACCGATGGGGGCAAGGAAGGCGAGCGAGGGGACTTAGTCCCGTTTGCTGGCTGTAAATTGCTATGTAAAAACCTTAGCCTTGTGTGGCTATTACTGGAATAAAGAGGTACAGTTTCTATCTTATTATTTTGCTGCGTAACCCTGATAAAGGCTTACTATTCGTTGGAGCAGTGTTTTACTGAGCAAACGAATAGTAATCCGTATACCTAAGTGTAATTACTCTTAGGGTAATGACACGGGGCGTCACAACGCATTTGTGGTCAAAACTCAGAATCAATGTTTTTAGGTAAACAAATCATAACATGCCCATGAATGAATTGGTTTCCGTATCATCGTGTCTAGTTAGATACTCGTGCATTGCAACGGATAAAAGAATCGTATATGAGATAGGACACGCTCCACGAGAGCGAGCAGAAGTGGGAGGAGGCGGAGGAGTTGAGAATCGCGGCATGGGGAGGGGGACGAGGAAGGAGGTGACGCCGTCTCCTCTCTCGACATCTGCGTTGTCGTCGATGAGGTCTGAGTGCCCCTTCCGCACGCGGCAGAGCTGGTCCTTGTGGATCTCCCTAGACGCGAGCAGTACGGATGCCGTGTGTCGACGAGGCTCTCCCAGTAGCGCACCTAGCCGACGCCGTTGCGGGCGGCGTTGCAGACATCACGGAGTTTTGTTCAGCGGTTTTCTTCTGTCTTTTCTTAGCGGTCTTTTTTAGATCAGGAGAGTGTGGGGCGCATACGGAAGGAGTGGAAAGAGTTGGCGTGAGTTTTTTTTTTCTGGGAGTGGAACGATCAGCGAGGACTAGTAAACTCTTCGTTTTATTGGTTAAGATAAGATAATATAAGAAAACAGTGTTTCCCCGTTTCTTCCTCGGCGACACCGGTTTCTCGGTGGGAGTGGGGCTAGCCGCTAGTACGGCACGAAGGCGTATTCGAGGCCATTTTACATGTTACGTACGACAGTCCGTGATTCCGGACGCACTCCCGCCCCTTTATGAGACGAAGCCGCTGAGCGCAGCGGCAGTGAGGGCCGGCACGAACGCTTTACGGCTTTAGGCCTTTGCAACCTGGAATGTTCGCTTTCGTTTCACGCAGACACCCGGGCCTCCCTGCACTGCAACTATAGTATAGTGCCGATAAAAAAAAAACCATTGTTTTTTGTTCACACTGCAGGAAGAGACGGATTCGGTCTCACGACCAAGCTGGCGAGTCAGAATTAGGAATTACGGAAAAAAGAAATTCAAGTGTCTAATTAGTGAGTGGGAATCGGATATAAGGAGGATTTTAATTGGTATAGTTACGAATGGTTGATAAATTGGGAATCGATATATATCATTGATGTGAAATTATATCTACCTCGATTTTAGTTTTGCAATTCATGCATGGGTCACATCCATTTAGAACACTAAGACCATCTCCAATGTTATGTTTTAGTCGGTTTAAATGAGGAAAGAGGAGGCAATGAATCGATTCAATACATTGGAGGAGTCGATTCCAACAAAAAAATGCATAGAATTGGACTCTATTTAGGAGTCAATTCAAAACATTAAACAACTCATATAAGCATTAAACAACTACGTAGGAGAGAGTGCGGTTGAGAGAGAATATTATTATTTTGTGGTTTTTTTAATGTAACTGGATCCCAGTTATTAGTAGAAATCGGTTCAATACATTGGAGAAAAATAAGCTTAATTCCTAGAATGCTTACGTGGCATGACTTTGAATTGACGTCGGTTCAATACACTAGAGATGTTCTAAGGGCATGTACAATAGTACAGACAACTGCTATCTACAACAACTCTCTATGTCATTTGTAGACAGCTCATACAATAGGTAGGCTGTGGTGATACAGTCGGCTACAGGATTGTAGACAACACATAATCTTTTAATGTTTTTCTTAGTTCTGGTGCTAGACTACAGGATTGTAAACATCATGTTTTTCTCTCTTTATTTGCTTTCATCTATATTAGCTTAAATCCTATGTGACAGAGATTATAAACAACTGATGTAAATCCATTGTACATGACCTAATGAATCACACCGATGTTCCTCCTCTCCTGATGATGACCATCCAATCATATGCCCTGTGGGCCCGCACAGCGAAACTCCATGCTTCCTCAATGATCATACATCATTCAACCGTTGTTTTATGCTTACATCTTTAGCCGCTTCAAGAAATAATACCCCTTTTTCATCAACATTGAAAATAATACCCCTATCAAGTTCGCTCTTTTGTCTTTGCAGATGTCTTACATATTGAAACGATATAGTAGATAAAAAGACCTTATACTGTTATACAGAGAATCATGGTTATAAATTATAATACTGTTCCATAGCTTAGCAGTTAGCACCACCAATCACTTTTTCGTAGAGCATACAACGGGTTCGTCTAAAACAAACCCGTTTCTTCCCCCGCGTCACCGGTGGGAGTGGGGCTAGCACGCCACGAATGACGAACACGTATTCTAGTCCATCTTACATGTCACGTCGCTGCATTATTACGTGCGATGCGAGCCCGCGATTCCGGCCGCGCCGCGCACGCCTGCCCGGTGTTGGTTGGCCCGCCTGTCCCACTCCCGACCCTTTATGAGGCGAGGTGGACCAAGCAAAAGCAGCGAATGGCGGGAGGCCCACCCTCGAGTGGGTCACGCAAGCGCGCTTTAGGCCTTTGCAACCTGGAATGTTCGCGTGGACCCGTTTTATGCCTACACCCGGGGCCGCCCACCAACCGTAGCATAATGCCAATCAAAAGGGTCAGCGTCTCACTGAAGAGGTGCCTGCAATTTAGTAGTATTTTGATGCATGGGCCGGCTGCTAGCTCGCTCACAAGTATCACCTTTTCGTTGAATAATCTTGTCCCTTTGCAATTTAGTAGTACTAGTAGCCTGTGCGCGCTATCTGGCACGCTAGAACAAACAGCATATGTAGTTATACACAAAGAAGTAAACACATATACATTTATCCTCTTTTCTGCATCTCTTTCAAGCTTGTATTGTCTTCATACGGTACTGCATCTCTTTCAAGCTAAGAGTCTAGAACATGCTGCCCAATCTTGCCAATCTAAGATTGTTATGTCTTTGTTGGCCAGCAAAAAAAGGGTACAGGTTTAAGTACATCAATCCCAATAACCGAAATGAGTATTTTAACAAGAGGTTTGAGACAAAATGTAAACAAGAAATGACATTGACAAACTATGGGATAGAGTAACAGGGAATTAAATTATCATCACAGCATCAACAGATTGCTCCTATGAAATTAAAAGATAGTATTTTGTTGTGTTTTCTTTACTACACAATTCTTCGTTGACAATTCTACTATATCATTTTCTGGAATAGGACGATACTATGTGTATGTGTAACGATATAAGAGATTATTTTCAAAATAATTAAAAAAATACGTCTTTATTGTGAACGGCAAGCAGAAATATTCATGGACAGACAGTCTGCATAAACCACAACTATCATTCCAAATATCTCCCATGAATATCAATGTATTTTATAGACGAGTAAATCGCAGTAATCCCAAAATACCACATTATCGCTAGAGTGGTAATTCATCTCAAGCTTGAAATAGGAAAACCGTATGTCAGATTGGGAAAATATATATATATATTGAAAGGCACTTCATAATTTTATTGCACTACGACTGTGTTCACTTTGCACTATTTGTATCGACACGCACATAATTTCAGTTCATTCAGGACAACAATTCACCAAAAAATGAAACTGCATACCTCCAATATTTTGGGCAGGGTACATCTTAGTACTAATCTCATCACAGTGGTTATCACAATGAACTGAAGCATCTTTGGCTGTAACACAATCTTCAGGGCTCTCACTTCTTACCGCAATTGCAATAGATAAAACTACAGACATCAGTAAAGTTCATCATCAAACTGAAACATTCCCTTGGGCGCACGAGAACAGTTACAGCTGAAATGTGTAGTATGATTTGATTATAATATAGAGAATAATGATGTAACTAAGCTGCGAGGTGGTTGTAGTCATATTGGTACATAACATTAGTAGCTGGAAATGTGTAAGATGAGTGCATATTGAGTATCACAGCTAATTTACAAATGGGTATATTCTGACTGGTGCAATTATATATGTTGAAGGGCAGAAATTTATTACATAATAAAAGCACAAAAGATAGCATATTGTCACTGGAGACGGAGTATCACATCTTGTGTACAAAAGGGTATAATTCACTGGTGCAACTATATATAGGAAGGGCGTAAATTCATTACATAATAAAAGCACAAAAGATAGCATGTCGTCGTTGGAGATTTGAGTATCACATCTAGCGTACAAAAGGCTATATTCTGCCTGGTGCTATTATGCAGGCTGAAGGGCAGAGATTGTTGACATAATAAAAGCACAAAATATAGTATGGTGTTGCTGTGTTAAAGAGCATGACAGGTACTTTTTCTTCTCAAGTGAGTAGCTGGTGAAGTTTAGTGTTGTAGCAGCTGCAACATAATTTCTGCAAGATGTAATATCAGTGAGCAATTTATAGGATTAGATATTAGTGATAATTAGATGGTTGTATTTCTATAAAGATAGAAATTACCTGGTGTTTACTGAGAGGGGTCGGCGTTTGGATTGGGCTCTTTTGTAGTAGAAGAGGGTGTTGGATGGGTATCAAGTGCATGTTGGGATCTGTGTTTCATAGTGACTATGTTAGGTCTTGTTTTTTGTGAATGTGTGGGTTGTTGCAAGATACGAAAATATAACATAGATATGAATTATGCTGTACTGTAGATAGTATGCGACTCTGAGAATTGTATAGAGAAGAAAGAAGAGGGAGATAGATTTTGTTTGATGTTCTTTTGTCATGTGTAAATATGTAAAGTAGGAAGTAGAATCTATAGGTAATGACAGCGAAATTTTATGGTATAATTGAGAGAGCAAACTGGTAAATTTTGATGTTATTATTTTAAGTTTAAAGGATAATCTAACAGAAGTGCATTTCTTTATGTGTGAAGGTGTGTTATTATATTTACAAATCTATAGGTCAGTCATGTAAGAAGTAGACAAAGTGGATTTGAAGTGTATATTAGGAACACTAAGTAGTTAACATTCTTGATGATGGAGGCTATGGATGCAGAGTATATTGAAGATGGCTATAGTTCTAGTGTAAAAGGGGTTACATTAAGACAGTAATAATGAACTCTAGATGTAATTTACATGTACTCAGGCAAATGGCAGTATTATTTTGATCTGCTGTATGCACTAAATACGTGGTTTAATAGCTGAAGTTACTTACAGTATACGGTTTTTTTTGGTGAGGAGCAGCTGCAATATCTTCGTCAGTGATTAAGGTGCTCTCTACATCGAAGGATGTGGTTTGTGGAATCTGCAGTTAGCCAGTGTGCACGAACATTAGAAAAAATAATTTGAGTGTATAATGAGAATGTGGTAGGCCGTATATGTGAATAAAGGAGATAAAGATAGTGATTGCACTAACTTGTTCTGAAGGTTGTGTCTGATCAAAAAGTCTTTTTTTTGCAGAGGAAGTTGGCATATCCGGTGAAGGCAGGCTGGCGATGAAATTAGCAGCAGTTGTGAAATAGTAATGTGGTGCTAGAAATAAATGTTAGTGAATGTGAAGGATAGCTGAGTGTACCTGTGTGTAGTATGTGTTAATGTATCAGCAAGTTGAGTCGGAGATGGTGGGGTGTGTTTCCATGATAGCTTGTGTAGAGGTATGCATATTGTTAGAAAACAAAGTATTTTTTGTACTTGTATATCAGTAAAAGTTTGAGTGAACTGAACAGGGCGAAGAAACAATAATATTGAGTATAAGCACAGTTAAGGAAAACATCTTAAATATGTAGAGCGGTATATTTAAATAAATATTTAGTACCTGAAGAGGCAATTCGGTTGATGATGAGGTCTGGAGCGAAGGATGCATCCGTGGAATAGTAGGCTGTCTTCCTAAAGTAGCTATAACACGATTGACTTGGGAAGGTTTTGTTGGGGCCATGGAAGCTTTTTTCAGTTAGAGCTACATGCCAGGTGTATTTGTTGCTAACAATCTGAGCAATTTCTGGTGGCATACTATCTCCTCCACGATTTGATCCGAGAATAGCACCTATGTGTTTGCCAACTATGGACTGCGCAACATCTCCAAACAGTATAAATTCTGCCTCGACTGTACCATCGGTTGCAATAACACAGAGTTTGTATCTATTTGAAGGTAGTTATTATAAGTAAGATAGTAAACTGTAAGAGATAAATGTATGAAGTGATTATTAGTTAAAATAATACCTTGGTTTAGCGGATCGGCAAGGACATGATGAGCATCTATATGAGTTGTTCTCGTGTCTCGATTTTTCTTTGCATTTGTTGCATGAGAAGAACCACCATGTTTGTTGTGGGCTTAAGCTAGAGACTGTAACTGTGCAGGTGAGACCGGAGCGCTATATAAAAAGAGTTTAAGAACGATTAAGTACATGATTGTATAAATAAGGCATGGATAGAGAACATGAAGTAAAAAGGGAAAATCTTAACTAGAAAATCGAAAGGATTGATGTCTAGAACTTCATGAAGGGTTGGGTGTGTAGACTGTGCGCAAATCATGGTAGCAGGAGGCAGTTGATCATGGAGAATGATATTGGATATTGGATGAAAGTCTAACTGGAAGCTGTTTTTGTTTTAAATAAAAACTGAATAAGCATGTGTAGGCTAGAATTATGCGTAACTGAGAATTTTGACATGCAAGACAGTTTGCAAGAAATTGATGTGGGGCAAAAGCAGATATCTTGTGTTTTGTACCTTGAAGGAAGTGCTGCAGCCTCAGGAATATCTGGTGAGATATACCAGCGGCATGGTGTACTTCCAGATAGACCTTCGTTCTCTACAATAGATTTGTTAATATGGAAAATTTTTATGTAGTGAGCAGCTGTAAATGCATGTAAGTGCTGATAGTGTAGATAACATTTGAAGGCGACTGCAGTTGCAACAAAATATAGTACGAAACTAAATTATACTAAGAAAGTCTATTAGTGAATAAATGTTGTAGAAATCTGTGATATGTACAAAAAAAACTTTTAAAAAAATATCGAGAGTTAGGCACAAGATTGAGTGGACAAAAAAAATGCAGGTAGATATACAACGATGATGATGATGTTAGTTATTAATTATATATAGAGAGTATGTAGATAGCAATGTTGTAGGATCTCAAATTGCTATATGGAAACATATTACAGAGGGAATACAGGAGTGGAAAAGAGAGTACAAAGTACTTACGACCATATCTCTTCATGAGAAGACCAACAAAGAGAGCAATTACTGGTTTGTTTTCGCCAAGTTCATAGATAGCTTCGGCTAGAAATTCCCTTGCACGCTGGCCCCAAAGTGTAAGATTAGCTTCATTGTTTCTGTGAAGATGATAAATCGAATGAAGAATGGTACACACAAAGAGTGACTTAAAAAGTTTAGGATAAAGAATCTGGAAAAAATATGTGCACAGTAAGATATTATATTGAGCATCCTTCAGGACAAGTAGTCTCTTTGCTATAGGGCTATTTCTGTTAGCACCTTGAATTGAAGCAGCATTTGAAACGCTTATAATAACACCAATGACATTTGCGTTGAGATAAAAGTAGAATATGAGTTCATAGGAAATTTTATAAGGATTTTATTAGGAGTTCTAGGTGGAATAATGTAAGGAGATAAGTGGGTAGAAGCGTACCAAGAAACGATTTTGTTTCACCGACGTAGGTAGAGAGTTTTTCAAATGGTATAAGACTGTATGCATACAGCAGAAAGTTGGTTGGAACCTCTGTCTTTTCGCTGATCATGGTATAGTAGGTGAGCTCAATCATGTAGTTATTATCGACTGGTCTGTAGTTGTCTTTACTCGGATGGACAATGAATCTGCTGAAGAGGTAAACGTGTCCTTCCTCTAACAGAGGCTACTTTGCTTCTACATCTTGTGTGGGTACTTCAGCATACATAGCAGCTCCCTACAATAAGCATTGTATTTATTAGAGATGCAACTAAAGGCAAACACGAGTTTAGTGCTCAAGGAATCTAGTACTGTACCTGTTCGTCGACTAAAACAAGATCTAGATGCTGAATAGGTGCATCATCCACATTGCCACGATACTCCCACAGTCTAGAGACTCTCACGCAAATCTTCCAATGTTTGCTGCCTGGATTTATCTCTGACAACAGACTATACGCCATCTGAACTATGGGAAAAAAAATGATCAGTCTAATGTAGAAACTATACAACGGATTTATAGAATCAAGGATGTAGTACATTTTAGAGAAAAAGTCCAGAAGTATAATACCTTTATTTTGTACATGATTAAAGGAAATCTAGGCAACAATAAATAATTATGTAATATGTTGGGTGAAGGTGCAGTAGGTATTATGCTGAGTGAAGAATTTCATGGTAAACTATGTTCTTTGTTTTTGAGCCACACGTGCCGTCCTCATTTTCAATAAGAATTTTGAGGCCTTCTCTTGATGTGACACGTGAAACAGCAACATATAGTTGGCCATACGTAAAGATAGGTTTTTTTAAATATACACCTACACTTTCTAGCGTCTGACCTTGGCTTTTGTTAATGGTCATTGCATAGCATAGTTTAACAGGGAACTGTCGATGTTGTAGGCTGAACGGCCATTTTGCATTTGAAGTAGTTAACGTTATTCGAGGAATATACACAGTATTACCCATACCAGATCCAGTCATAATAACAGCTTCTATTATAACATTTCTAAACTTTGTAATTATAAGATGTGTTCCATTACATAAGCCAGCTGTTTGGTTAAGGTTTCTGAGTAGCATAACAGGTACACCTATCTTAAGCAACAGTTTATGCTGAGGGAAGTTGTTTGTTTCAATAGAATTTAGTAGCTCCAAAGGGTATAGAAGATCAGCATCATTTGTTGTGTCAGTAGCCTTAGAAATTTTATCACAGCTTATATATTCAATAGTATCACCAGGTACCTTTGTTAGAACAAAAGAATTAATTTCATCAACAATTTCATTGGTGGTTGATAATATAGCGCGGTTCTTTAGGTATAGAGGTGTAAAAAAGTTTTTCTCAAAGTCTGTGTATATAGTGTCTACTATGGCAACAATTTTATCGCCTGGTGTGCTAATGAGGAACTTAGGTGGGATCTCTATCCAGCATGACTCAGGATCGGTTGCACAACTTGTTGTAGGTAGTTTGCCATCACCAAGATCTATAATCCATTTGCTAAAGGAAGCAATTTTGTTTTGTTCAGAAGGGTTAGTGTGTGTAGTGGATAGGCGCATATTTATGGTTAGTGGCAATACCTCTATGTAGGTCCATAAAGGTGATCTAGTAATTGTGGCATCAATTATCTGGGATCTAGTGCCTCCTTCTATAACAGGTAGGATCTGTCTTAGATCACCTCCAAGGACAAAAACTTTACCACCAAAAGGCATATTGTAACATCCTGATTTTCCGAACCCTTTTAAATTTGTAAAACAAAATAAAACTATTTTGTTTTGTTGAGAATTCAAAGTTTGGTTCAGTTGGAGAGGTTTGAGTTGTTGATACCTCCTTTCTGGTATGCTTGGCAGATCCTCCTTTAGCCTATCTCTTTTGGGTTATGTAAGGTTTAGACCTTCTCTGTGGCCTAGACCTCCCCAGTGGTTCTTGAGGTTAGACCCCCCCCCCTTTGGGGCTCAGACCTTTTCTCACCTGGACGTATCTTTATGTCCAGGCCTTTCCCTTTGAGTTTGATCACTTTGGATCTCTTTGTTGGTTTGAATCTCTTTGGTTCAAACCTCTTTCCTGTCCAGACTTCTTCTAAGTCTAGACCCCCTTGTTGCCTGGGCACTCTCTTATGCCCAGACCTCTTTTTAGTCGGGACCTCCTTGTATTCCATTGGATCTCTTGTGTGCCTTCGAACCTCTTGAGTTCATTTGAACCTCCTTGACATTTCCTCTTGGCCGAAAGGACCTCCTTTGGGTTCATCCTGACCGCCAAGACTTTTGACCTCACCTTAGCGGTTGGAAATCTCCTTTGAGTTACCTTCACCCTTGCGACTTCTTTTGGACCACCTTTTGAGGATCTCCTCTGTAGAATCCCTCTTTCTTGGAACCCCTCCGCCTAGACCTCTCCTTTGTTTGGATCTGACGGTTCAGACCTTTCTTCATTTTGAATCTAAAGGTCCAGACCTCCCCGTGCATTACTTCTCTCTGGGGACCTCACCTTCACGTTTGATCTTGACTGTTGGACCTCCCTCTCGGAGATCCAACCGCCTCGGACCTTAACTTGCTCTTGATCCCAACCACGGGACCCTTTTTGTAGTTCTCTGGACCTCCTGTCCAAGATCTCTCTGTGGCCTTTTAGACCTGACTCTGGACCTTCTCGCCAGACCTCCCTTGAAGAGATCCTAACAGTCAGACCTCCTTTGTCGATCTGACCGTCAGACCTCCCATGTCAGGACCTCCTCTATATGTCTGGACCTCCCCAACCTTTAGACCTCCCTGTTCTTTGGGCCTAGGACCTCCTAAGCCTCTCAGACCTCCTCAAAGACCTCTCCTGCGGGGCAAGTCCTCCCTTCTTGACCCGTCTATTTCTAAATTGACTGGCCCCACTTGCCAGACTTGATCATTCTCATTTCCTTCGCCACGTTAGTATCTTGAGCATTTAATACATGTCATGTCACATTAAATGCATCCATATACGTGGCGTTTACTTTGAATTTGGTCACTTAGCTGTATCCTGTCATCTTTCCTTGTTCCTGTCCATAGCAACATACGTTGTCCTTTCCTCCTACCTTTTACCAAAGTGGTAGCGACACCTGCCCTGTCACTCACCTATCTTTGACCCATTTCTGTACTTATCCTTGATACGTATGCTTCTAGTTTTCTTCACCCACTTTGGCTATAATTAGTCCAGGAAACCCTACCACATTACCTTTCTCCACGCTCATCATCTTGGCTCTCGCTCAGTGGCTTTCCAGGGAAGACCTTGTTGCCGCACGACCTCCCCTTCATCCATTGTTTCCTTCTTGTCCCTGGTAAGTCCCTTGGTGATCTGCTCTACTCTTATTCTTGCCACCACATTAAGCTGGTTGTGTCCTTCTCAGGACCTCCTCTTGTGGGTTCCTTTTGGATTTCTATGGCCTTTATATGAGGAGCTCCTCCCTGGTCTTTGCACAAGGAACATCCCCTTTGTCCCTTTCTGGCCATATGTAAGGACTATCTCTCAGGACCTTCCTGTTCTGTTGCTTAAATCACTCTTTTGGGGTCTTTTGCTAAAAACCACCCCCTCCTGGTAAGGTTGGACCTCTTCCAAAAGAACCTATTCTAAAATATAGATCTCTCCTGTTGGTTGAGTTTTGGGTTCCCTCTAGGGTTCGCTTGATTTCTCTTGTTGATCTCAGTTGGTTCTTTATTTGAGCTTTGTTTGAACTTGCTCTTTTACCCGTGTAGATTGCGAAGACTCCAAGGAGTCTGAGTGTACTGAAGAAGAAGATTCTCAGGATAGTGAGCAAGGCAAGTTACACTTTTGATCATATTGCACCCAATATTTCAAATTATTTATGTTCTGTTTTAATGTATACTGCATGCCTATTTCTACCAAGTTATTTCAATACATGTTTTAAATTCATAGCTATGCCTACTCCCTTTGTATGGCCACTGTTGACCTTGGACTGAACATGTTATCACCATTAGATCAAACTTGGTTAATGCAATAGTGTGAGCTAAGATCATTTGAAAAACCATATGCTTAGTCTTGCTTAGACCAAAAGTAATTGATTTGGGGAAATCTTTACCAACATGACCAACTGTATTTTTTAAATGTTTTAACTATGACATTGGGTTGTCATGGAGGTATGAAAATGTTGCTGGGAAAGCAAAGAAAAGGAAAATGGAATTGGACTGGGGCGAATTGGTTTGCTTGGCTGGTGCAATGTTTGTGCACGGACTCTATCCTGGTTAAGGTTGAGGTCCAGGGGTTTGTGAAAGTCGCCCTAGTCATTTGAGGACCGGTCTTTGAGCGACCAATGCCATGCCTATAATGGGCTATGCCACAATCGTGCAACCACATGTCTCCAGAATGGGGCGTGGGACCTGGCTGAATAATTTGCAGAGTTCTACCACAGTTGTTCCATTTTGGATGTGTGGGAGGTCTTTCATGGCCAATGGTCTTTTATAACCTACTATTCCCACTGGCGCAAGAGGGGGCTTTCCGCCGAGTTTCTATCCACAGGAAAGTGAAACCTTAGCAAGGAGGAGCTGTGGTGGAATAATGCTTTGTAAAAGCCTTGTCATGAACTCTAGACCTCTTACCTTCGGCAGTGAGAGGTGGCATTGACGGATGCCGGATAAACTAGAGAAATCATGTCATGTGGGTAAAGTGCACAACCTCTGCAGAGTTAAATCTATTGAATAGCCATGTCCGCGGTCATGGACGTGCTGGGCAAGGGCAACTCGAGTTAGATGTTGGTTTTGGGTTTCCAGAAATGTTTATCAAATCTGTTTTGGGATTTCTATCCCATGGGTTTTGGGCAGGGAGCCTTGTGTCAGGAGGGTATCCTTCACCAACTTGTTGATGAATGTTATCCAACTGAAAATCAAGTTTGGAAAATGAATTTTATCTATTAAATACCTGCTTTGGAACTTAGTATTTGTATTTGGAAGAAACTTGGCTTTGTGCAAATCAACCATATTATGCCATCCATTGATTATCCATATATGCATGTCATCTTGCTAATCCACGGGTGTAACTTGCGAGTACGGTTGTTGTGCTCACTCTTGCTCATTACAATTTTTGCCAGAGAAGACCTTGGTAGTGAAGAAGATCAAAGCGACTTGTTGTGCCTTCCACCCGATTACTGTCGTGTGTTTGGTGGACCATCGCTTCCTTTTGCACTTTTGTATCTATGTTTGGCCCAAGGCCACCTTTGTAAACAACTCTGTTGATGTTTTGCTATAATAAGTATGCGCTCGATGTCACCACCTTTGTATTATTCTGTGAAGAGCTAGCCATGATCCTTGGGACTAGCTCAAGATGCACAGGAACCTGGAGCAAGCCAGGTCCTCCACGCCCACTCAATGGAATGAACGTGTGTGGCTCTAGGGTGGTCTCGATCCTCCACGACCTCCTCCGAGGGTCGCGGGTGGTCTTGGGATGCCCTCAGACCTCCACGTTTTTCCCTGGCCTGGCTGTGGTAGGTCTTCGGGGTGCTCCCTGGCTCCACGACTCTCTCGGGTTTTGTTCTCCTGGACTTCCAAGAGGTCCTGATAGACCTCCTGGGAGGTCTTGGTGGACTAACCAAGAGATCCTTTTCGGGATCTCCTGACGGACTTTCCTAGAGATCCAGGAGGACCTCTTGGGTGCCCTAGGGTTGGGTCGTTACACATATCACAAGCAGTAACATTATCATCAGAAAGAACATCACGGAAAGTCCTATCTAATGTTTCAAAACAATTTCTATTAGCCATAAGAGCCTCATCCCAAATAACAAGAGAAGCATACTTAATTAGGTCAGCCAGCATAGTTCCTCGTTTAATGTCACAAATAGTTGTTTCGTCGACCTCAATCGGTACTTTAAAACGAGAATGAGCAATACGGCCTGCAGGTAATAATAAGGAGGCTACACCCGAAGAAGCAACGGATAGAACAATTCTTTTAGTAGACCTTAGATAAGCTATAATAGAAGTCCAAAGGAACGTCTTTCCAGTGCCACCATATCCAGAAACGAAGAAAAAACCATGCTGATTGTTCTCAACACATGACACAATACGAGCAAAAGCAACAGTTTGATCACGATTTAGTTTATTATGTAAGATTTCTGATTCAATAGCTAGTTCATGAACATCGTATGACATTTCGTCGCCTACCATCGAGTTTAGGAAGGAAGGCATGTGATGAGAACTTCTTTTGGGCAGATTAAAAGAGGATATTTTAGAACCGCTTCTAGTTAATACAGCTGATAGTTCGTCCAGCAAACTGTCTTGTAGATCAGAGATAGGCATCATATATGACGGATTGCAAGTAGCGCGCCGTATACGGTATTGGAAGTCATCAGCTAGATGTAACCATACTCTATCAAATAAAGAACGTTCATCGTTAATATCGCAAAAAAGTAGCATGGTTACGAAAAGTTGTCTAAGCTGGTATGGAGTGGCCCATATCGACGCCTCTTCAAGGGCATGACACCACTCAGTATCATCGCCTAATAAACCATGAGCAGCATATGCTTCCTTGAATGTATTATGCACAACTCCTTGGAAAGACCGTAGTTCTTCATAGTTCTTTGCACCTCTAACTATCATAAGAAGTACTCGAAGGAAATACTGTTCACCAACAGAAGGATGTATAAAATATAGACGACCTATCTTTGTTCCCGAGCGTCTTCTCTCCCAAGACCTAGTGTTATTATCCCAACGCCATTTAGAAGGAAAGTCACAGTAAGTTAAAGTTCGAGCGTCAGTATGAGATGCGTTTGTAGAAAACCATTCTGTAAGCGGAGTTCTTGCAAGGAAAGTGTTAGAAACAACACCTGATAAGTTTGTATTAGGATTAAGTGTGATGTTGTTCATGTAAGGAAGATGAACACAAAGGCGTTCGATAGAAGGGAAGTGTCTATGGATATCATAGCCAAAAATTCTCCAAACAACATCTTGTTCGCATATGTAGCGACAATCTAAGTATTCTTTAACCTCGTTTCAAATCGAATTGTTAGAATCACTTGGAGTATCCTCCCCCTGTGTAAGTCTGTGCATATAGATTTTAGCGCAATCTTGGCCTTTAGTGACATATTTGAAGAGATATTTTAAAACCTTTGTTTTATTGCATCATTCAACGTTAATATGAGCACAATATTTTTTAAGTAAGAAGAGATTGTGAGGAACAACCCACCTATTGTCGAGAATAACATTTCCTTTCATAACAACGCGGCCATTATCAGGTCTTTTGTATAGAGCGAATCCATCTTTATCGATTGTAGTCTGGTTACTAAATGATTTAGGGTAAAATTTTGAGTAGGAACCTTTTTTCATACACGCACACGCTTCGTTTAGCGAACCACAAGGACCGTGCATCATATGCTCTGAAACTAAAGCGTACCCTAGAGGGTCTGATTGTGGATCAGGTATTTCAGCAGTAATAAAAGAATCAATAAGAGAAGAAGTTGGTTCTGTTGTATCTCTTTTGAGCCAAGTAATTATGTGAGCGTGGGGAAGACCACGTTTCTGAAATTCCACGGCATGAAGCACTATAGAGAAATAGGGATGGGAAAATTCGGTTAGAAGATATGAAAACAGAAGAAAATAAAAGAAGACAGGACCAAGCGATTAAAAATAAGGGTATAGATAGGTATTTACATGCATCGATGGGGCCAAACGCGGATCCATCTCTAATATCTTCAAGTAGTTCTTCAAGTTTCATATTGTAGACTCTATCGACAATGTCAGCTCTGTCAGTGCTATGTTGTCCAGGTTCAAATGATAGGACATCTGAAATTTCTTGCCATTTGGGGTTACATGTAAAAGTAATGAATAGATCAGGAGCACCATAGACTCGACTTATAGCAATAGCATCATGATAGTTTTGGATCATGTATTGTCTACCGCCTGTATGAGTAGCCGGTAGAACAATACGTTTGCCGACAGCACTACCATCTATAGTTCCGGACGCAACAACATCAACTACACCTTGCAAACTTTTGATGCAGAGTTCGGCTTGATGGTCGAGTATGTATTGAACTCCGCACTGATCAATACATGCACGGGCATCAACTTTTATTTGAGATGATAGGCGTCCACAGTTAAGGTAAGGATTATGTTCGTTTTTTCGATAGTGGAAGAAGTATCGGAAATAGTCTTGTATCGTGACCTTTGAATGAACATCGCCACTAACCGAAGATATGCCAACATATGGAACGTCCACCTGAAAACCGCGCTCTCCATAGGGAAATAACAGAGGGTATTAAAGAGCCATAAAAGCAGGATGCAAGGGAGATATTCGATGAAGTTCACCAGTTCTATTATGTACTACGATATCTCGTTGATAGGTTTCTAGGGAAAAGTCTCCAACCACTAATAGAGCTAGTTCATCACAGGTTGGTAGGTTGTATTGTACTGGGTCACCTGATCTAGCCCCAACAATCCTTATACCAACCGAGTTTGATCCAGACTCAAGCAAGCGTTCTCTTGCAATACGAAATTGTTTGACCAAAGGATTGTGTTCATTGAGCAGTTGCATAAGAGACAAAACTACGGAAGGATCAAGAGAACCTTCATTATTTTCTAATGGGTCTAATGCACGAATTCTATTCTGGACTTCGTTATCGGTGTCGTAGATATAAAGCTCAATGAATTTTGGTGGTGCACCGAAAGAAGGAACCAGAGAGCCAATACGATGATGGACTTGATCGCTTATACTGAATACGTTTGGACCACGAGATCTATTTATTGCGTGATCTATTCTAGCACCCATGGAAGTAAAAGCAAATAAATAGTTGTACTATCTTATTTTACGAAGAAAAGTCTTGCAGTGTGTATCACCGTTAAAGCGTAGAAGGTTAGATAAGAATTGAGGTGGTTTTTTAAAAGAAGGTAGTACAATCTTACCCCCTCTGTAGCAATTGTTGTATATAAATCGTTGTTCTCGTATTGAGGAGCGTCGTTTAACGCGTTCACGAAACCGTAAGGCAATGAGCAGTGAGAGCATTGATAATCAGGAGTACCGTAGTAGGAGTGACCTGGATGAGAGGCTTTTGTTTGGGAAAGCAAGCGAAAATAGTCAAGGTAAGAAAAGAGAGGAAATGATATTAGAGTTAATGAAAAAGCTAGAAAAGGAGGAGATGTGCACAAAAGAAGGATATCATACTATTTTGCTCTATACAAAGAAGAGGAAACAGTAGAGTAAGAACAACAAATAAGCAAGGAATATATAGGACTATACCTTTGAGCGTGTTGATATATTCTTGAGGCAAACGAAGGAAATCAGGCGTGAAGATCTGGCCAACAGAAGGACCTAGGACAAGGAAGGTGAAAAGAGCTATAGGTATACCAGAAAGATCGATATAGATGGTCACTTTAGTTATTATGGGAAATACACTATAAAATTTATTTATGTTGTGTAGAATAACCTTGATGACGACTACGTCGATAAGCGAGGATTCTACTACGTGTTTCTCTACGACGCTTGGCAATGGAGCTAGAAGGTAGAGGGCAAAGAAGGTCTCCTACATATAATAAATGAAAAGGTAAGCTGTAAAAGGATGATAAGCTAGACTATAAATGTGGGAAGTTGGCAAATACTTAGAAGAATTTATACGTGGGTTTCTCCCCGAAGCAGAAGATGAAACTGGCGATGTATGAGGCATGAGTGTTGTAGAAGAGGTAGCAAGAAGAAGCCTGTATTGTATATAAGCAAGATGAACGTAAAGGGTAGAAAGGAAAGAAAGTGCGCTACGAATAATAGGTAAAACATATATATAAAACGAAGCACTGATTCAGCATAAAAGATAAGTAGTCTTAATGATAGAGCATATGATTGGAGAAGAAACTAACAGATAAGAAGGTGAGGTGAATAGTATAGTTAAATGCAGAGTTTAAACATTACAGTGTCTGACTGTACTGTGAATAACACTGTTAAAATATAAAAGGGGGAACTTTTATAAAGTCTAGTGTGAACACATAATTTAATAAATATTTCTTTGTATACGGAATTAGGACTATTAAATAAAACGACATAACAGATTGTAGTATGCACAAATATGAAATGATAAGAACTTATACAACAAGAATAGGAACTAAGGAACTTACAGGGTGGTATTTCCTGTGAAAAGAAAGTCAGACTGACATAGACTGATGGAGGTTTGAGTGAAAACGACAGATAAGCACCAATCCTGGAAAAAGGAAAACGGAGCTAAATGAGGACATTTGCCAACGAAAAGAAGACAAGATACCTAAAGAACAGTGTTGAACAAAAGTAAATCCAAGGAAAGTTTGAAAAGGAGGGAAACAGCTATGACGCGGGAGGCGAACAACAGAGACGACCTGGGAAATAAGGAAACCTCATTAGACTCAATCGTGGTTAATAACAGGCGAAAAGGGAAAAAGACTATAAGCAAGAAAATAAATATGTCAACAAATGTAGCGAAGTAGAAACGAAAAAAGGGCAAAAAAGTGTTGGACAGAGGACGCATAATCGTGAGGCGTTTCGGGATTTAAGCAGGTAAGCGACCCACAAATCAGAAGTAGAAAACATAGATAGATGAGGGTGCGTGACATCCACAAGGACATAGTACACAAAAACACTGAGTGAAACCAGAAGTGTAAAATAGAAGAAAAAGAGAGTATCGGGTAAAAAACAGTGTGAAGACGAATAATTGCAGACGGTCCGTAGATCGAACATGAACTATCATCGGCGGCATGAGGAGAGCAAGAGACAGTGGGGGTGGGGGTGGGCTGGAGGTAGTAGGTGGAAGCGGTGCGCAAGGAGCTGGGCCGAGAGGAAGCTGCGGGCAAGGATCCGGCAACGGTGGTAGCAGGTGGAGGCGGCGTGGAGAGAGCAGGATGCCGGCGGTTGAAGGACAAGCCGGTAAAGGTGTTGGGGTGCACCGCCTTGTAACGGGAACATCGATCCGAATATCATCGATTGTGCAGCACGCCTAAAAAAATCACAAATTTCCATAGTTACCTAACAGCTGCATGAGATGAAGCGAGAAAAACAATCAAATTAAGGACCAGCCTATACCCGATTCATTTCGGTTGTGTCCATTCATACGGAACTTCCCGATGAAGGCAATTCCCTTCTGTAGGCCAGAGGCAACAAATCAGTGTATCAGTTGACGAAAAATGACAATTGCAAAGCGCGCAAACCTCTCGTGGCGAGGCGAGTACCTTTGGCGTCTCCTCGGCGTGGATCGGGCGGGCGGCCTACTTGGGCGCCGCCGAGCAGGCAGCTGCCGCCTCCGCTCCTTATCGGCGTTGTCCGCCGATGGATGCGGTGGCGGATTGGGGCTGGTGATGGAGGCGTTGTGATCTCCGGTGGTCTTTAGTGGCGGCAATGGCCGCCGGGCGGCTTGCAAGCGCCGCGAGGCGGCAGCGGCGCCGTGCTCTTTGTCGGTGTCGTCCGCGGATGGAGGCGGCGGCTGGCTTTTCGCCGTGTGAAAGCGGCAGCGCGCTGTGCTCTTTGTCGGCGTCGTTCACGGATGGAGGCGGCGGCGGAGACGGCGACGCCGACTCCGTTCCTTCTCGGCGTTGTCCGCCGATGGGAAGCAATGATTAGAAATTTGGCGGCGAGACGCTTGTGATCTCCGGTGGTCTTGATCGCAATTTGGCGAAGCGGCTTGCTCGCGGGCGCCACGCGAGGCGCGGGCCTCCTCTCTTTTTCGGCGTCGTCCGCCGATGGAGGTGGCGGCGGGCGCGGCGCGAAGCGGTGGCGGTCGCGACCGCTCCTTCTCGGCCGGCGGGCGTGGCGCGAGGCGGCGCGGCACCTTCGCTCCTTCTCGGCGTCGTCCACCGATGGAGGCGGTGGTGGATCGGGACTGGGGACGGTGGCGGCGTGCTCTCCCGTGGTCTTCATGAATCAGTCCCGCTGGAGGGCTAGGAATCGGCGGCGATAGTAGCAGTTGAAGGCGGTGCCGAGGGGGCGGGATCTGGAGGCAAGCCAAGGAGAGGCGCGGGTCGAGGGGGCAGAGGCGGCGTATGTGGCCGTAGGCGGCGATGGTGGCAGGTGGAGCCAGCGTGAAGGGCGCGGGTTCTGGAGGCAAGCCAGGGAGATGCAAGAAAGGTAAACAAGGACTCGAAGAAATAAGCAAGAAAGGAGCAAATAGAAAAAAGAAGTAAGTAAAGATCTAAAGCTAGAGGAAAATCATCATATCAACAGGGACCAAATCTTGAGGAAGAAAAAAACCGAGGAAGCAATGGAAGAAAGAGAAAGGAAATCAGCGTTGACGATGTATCTAAAATCACGACAAAAACACAGGGGAGACGGGTGGACAACTCTAAAAGAAAATTAATCGGCACAGGCGGACAACTCTAAAACGGAACGAATCGGCAAGAACAGATCATCGCTTTTTAAAAAACTGATCGAGAGCGCATAGTGGGGAGGAAGAGATGACGAGAACCGAGGAGACGCCGCGGCAGCAGAACGGTGACGCAACGACGGTTAAAGGTGAAGAGGAAAGGCGGAGTTTGAGCGAAGCGTGCGAGGTTAACCAAGGCGAGGAAAAGGGGATAGGACTTGTAGCACTGAATGCGCACACAGCTCGAGGCAAAAGACTAGCTAGCGAGCGCATCGTCCACTTAGATCTAACGGCTCAGGAACATCGGACAATATCCGACGGTAGAACGCAGAACACAACGGACGCTTCGTGGGATGCGCGAGAGGGGGCTTCGGAATCACGCATTTGCGTGGGGCCCATGATCGCCGCTTGTCGCCAGTCGATCCGCAGCTGCAATGAAGCAACGCGTGTGATCCGACTACGAGAAACGCAACGAACGAAAATCCGATGGCCAAAATAAACGCGACGATGTGGCCTAGCTCAACGCGCTGCAAAGTTCTCTTCATTTATACCGGAGGATTTTGATGCATGGGCCGGCTGCTAGCTCGCTCACAAGTATCACCTTTTCGTTGAATAATCTTGTCCCTTTGTTCTTTCTTCGATCCAGCGATGTGAGTTTTAAAGTTAATATAGCACTGCTTAAGTGCACAATAGCAAATATAGTTTTCTCTCGACATCCAAGCCAAAAATAACATCGCGGAATCGCCGGTGGATGACACATCGCCTAGTTTGCATGCCAAAGGACTGGAGCACCTCGTATGCACGCTAAGGGCACGGTGCAGCTGAGTCTATGCGACCTTGGCCCAGACTCGCCACGTCCATGCCCCTCCCCGTCTGTGTTGTGCCGTGATTTCATGTGAAAAAATAGTGTAATGAATTTTTTGGTACATGTGATAATACATTTTTAGAATGAAATTGAATGATTTCATGTGAAAAAAATTGTTTGAATGATTTCATGTGAAAATTTTTGTTTGAATGATTTCATGCGATAATAGAGCAAATGATTTCATGTGGCAATACATTTTTGGTACATGCGATAATACATAGAAAGTTATGCATACAAGGAAAACGCGTGATTTCATACGCCCGATTTGGAATGTGAGTTTGGCGGCGCATAGCAAAAATAGCCCATTGCGCTTCTCAGCAAGCCACTTGCGCTTTCACAGCATCTTCGCATAGTAGTCCGACATCTCCAAGACCGGCCTAATGTTCTGCTCAAGCTCGCTATCTTCTCCCTCCTTCCTCTCTGTTATGTGAAACAAGTTGGAGTAAAGTGTTGGCTGTGGTGGTGTAGTGTTCTCCTACAACTGTCTTCTCCCACCTTTTATAAGCGGATAGGGTGTAGTGCTGAGGGTGGAAATTATGACGAATGGTAGGGTGAGATTGCTGGTGAGTGGTGTCATTTCAGTCTGAAAAGGTGTAGTGGTAGGATGTGGTCATTTCAGTTTGAAATGGTGTAGTGGCAAAGCAGAATGTGGCCATTTCGATCTGAGTAGGTGTAGTGGTAGGGTGTGGTCAATTCGGTCTGAAAAGGTGTGGTGGCAGTGTATTATCATTTCGGTCTAAAAAGGTGTAGTGGCAGCATGTGGTTAATTTGGTTTGAAAAGGTGAGATGGATGGTAGGGGCTGCCTACTCTTTGCGAAAAGCTGGCCCGTGTTGTTATTTTAGTATGAAAAGGTGTCGTGATAGGGTGTGGTCAATTCTTTATGAGAAAGATAGCATGAAAAGTTATAATGATATTTCATGTGAAATTTGGTATTGTAATATTATGTCAAATGCCAAATATGTTACTTATGCACAGGTTGCTGTTATAGTATAATTTTCTTGGTCTATGCTGAATATTGTAATGCAATTGTCCATTGTCATGCTATGTGCATTAAAATCTAGTTGTTGCGTACAATACAAAACATCCTGGATACATACACACATAATGTATACAACGTAATTACACAAGGGCTACAATATGACTCACTCGTCTGAGCTACTCTCTACTCGATGCGTCTGCGTGCGTGTTCTGGTCTTGCATTGAGCATGTCCCGTGGGGTACTTGAACCAGTCCGGAGAGCGCGTCTCTGTTCAGAGAACGTAGGGAGACCGTTGAGTGCACTGAGGTGCTTCAGCAAGCTAACTCTGGCCAAGTTGAGTCTGTCCAACATCAATGTTGTCCAGCTGAGTCTTGTCAAACTGGCTACCACCTGCAAGCATATCTGTAATGAACGAATCAATGAATTTGCCCCTGGAGCCATGGTCCTCCCAGGTACAATGTATGAATGACCCTCGATGAGGAGGAACTCTTGCCTTGACTGTACGATGTACCAACAGCCCCGGATGTGCCGAAGCTCTAGCCTTGGTACGATACTCCGTATTCATCACGGTTCTGTTGAGCGTACACTAGGGAGGGCACCCTAGGTGGTACGCTCCAAATCCTGGCACTGTGTAGTCCTCCGTGGCACTAGCTAGGATGGTCGTATCTTCATTGGTTGATTCGTCGTCACCCCCACACCCAACTGAAGGTTGCAAGATGGAATCATGTCAGCACAACGTAAGGTGAAATATATAATCAGGACCTAAATTGAAAAAAACTTACGTCCTCGATGTGCAGTGTGGATGACCTACGGGGAGCGCTAGGACGGCCACCCGTGCCCTGCTCGCGCCCATGCCTTGCCGCCACTCCTCGTCATCTCCAGTAGCAAGCGCTGCCGGCTTCTTGCGAATTCTCGCGAGCTCTTTCGCCTCTCACCCCATACAACCCATGCACTGAGACCTCTGATTCGCCCTCTCCATTCCTCCCTTCCTCGAGCTCAAATCGAGGTCGAAGTCGAGTGTCGCCCCACGGCCATGGTTGCCGCTGCTCGCTAAGCCTCCTAGCCACAGCGACGGGCTACTGCCTACTTCTTCTTGTCTCTCTAGACCTCCTCAGCTTCCTCTTTCCATCCCTCACCACCTTCCTCTCTCTTCGCAGCAGAAGGTTCGGGAACACATCGCTTCTTCCTCAGATCCCATGACGCTGGTTCATTGCCGCCACGCCTACACGCGTCGTTTTGGCCAACTCGGTGAGCTCCTTCCCTAGTGGACCACATCATGACGTGCTCTAGCCCCTAAGGACCCTTTCCCCTTGGTTGATTTTGTGTTTCATCCACAGGAGCACGCTACCGCCTTCATCTTCCCCAAAACCATCTGAAACCGCCACCGCTCAGGTGAGCTTCATGCCAATTCTTTGCGCCTAGAGCATCTCCACGACATCCCCTATCTATTTCTAGCATTCATTCTCACTCTTTCTCTCCGCAGCACCGTCGCCACGATGACCTCATCGCTTCGCCTCGCGCTCATGTTACTAGACCACCTTGGCACCTCTCTGCCTTCACTGACCGCTCCGATGAGCTCCACTTGCCTACCTTATGCTCATGCTCTCCCTAGTTTTACCCCTATCCCATCCATGTGCCGCCTTCCTCATTTCCCCCTCATGGCCAACCACCACGCCGCCACAACGCCGCCAGAGCCGCGACACTACCTCCCTTGGCCTCCTCGTCCCTTTGGCAACCCATTTTGGGGGTCACTGCCGCCTCACCGTCGCCCCCTCGCCGACGATGAGCGCAACCTGAGCTGCTCCCGGCCTCCTCTGTTCTGCCCTCTCTGTTCCTTGCTCTTTGTGTGCTCTCTCTCTATCTCTCTCTTTCTCTGTAGTGACTCACTGAAAGTGGGACGTGCCTATAAGGAGACCAACTATATTTGCTAGTAGACCTTGTGACTAACAATTGGGTCACTCAAAAATTTATTTAACAAATTGAAAATTGATTAGTGAGAAGATTAGTTAACAACACTTTAATTCAGCAAATTCCTTTTAATGGAATGTTTGAACACTTAGGAAATATGAAGGTAATTGGAATAGGACAGTGAGCTAATTCCATTTCAGATGCAAAGGGAAAAAAATTGAAATTATGTAGATTTATTTAGCCAATTGCATCTAAGCTAAAAGAGCAAACTAATTTGAAGACAAGGATTGAAATATGGTTATTCGAAATAAGTAGTGGACCTACACCCAAAAATAGGATAAATTAGAAATCATTAGTAAGCTAATTAAGTATGTGAATACTGTAGTTAGCAAGTGCACACTACTAAAATGATGAAGGGTTATATTAAACATATATTGATTGATTTAGCCACTGACATTTAATCTAAACGAGTAAAACTAATTAGAAGTCAAGATTTGGATTATGCTTATCTAAATAACAGTAAACCCTAGGCCATGGTTATGATAATAACAAAAGTGGCAATAGGTTAATGTGATGGATAATCAAAATTGGTAAAATGATTAGATATTAATAATAATTAGTATGCACTTATAATAAATTCATAAAATGATACTCCAAATAAAAATCAAGTAAAATTACTAATATTGCTAGTGTCTTGATAATGGCTAGGCTTCACTTAATTAGATGCGAGGTAAATAAAAAAGGGCTAAATGATTAACTAGAAAATTGTTTCAATTCATTAATAGTTATGTCAAAAATGTAGGCTTAGTGGAGAGGTAAGTTTGCATTACAAGATATGCCCTAATCAAGTAACAAAAAAATTGTAGATTTAACTCGATCTAATCCTAAAACATGACATTTGGGATTATAGATACCCTAGGATTAAGATAAGGAAGGCAATAAAAGTGATTGGAATTGATCTTTAGCAAATAACAGTAAGACCTAGGCCAAGGTCAGTACTAAGGAGGCAAATGAATAAAATTTACAATAATAAGAAAACAATGAATTGTTAGCATCCATGATAAGGCCCAAATTTAAATGAGCACATACTGAAATATAATCTTACATTTAGGGATACCTAAATGGCAATAGGGTCCTAACCCATTAATAGATACTTTGAGTTTTAGTTAGGACAATTTAATATGGTTGTGCGGTCCCATGGAATGATAGTATAAAAGGATAGGTTACACACAAATTCTATTGTTAGATTAACCACACTAACAATGCCAAATAAAACTAAACGATAACTAGTAATGGTAACGACTACTTAAGCACTACGAGTATGACTAAGTTTGTCATAATTAGATTGATAAGATAGTTACAATACACCTAGAACCCACCTAAATAAATGATTATCCAAAACCAAGAGTTGTATAATAACTAGGGAAAACTAGCGTAACATGAAATGATAACAAGTCATAAGGCTTTTTAGTATAGGGTTAATGTGACACCCTGATTTTCAGAGTCTGTTTGAAAAAAATTCAAAATAAAAAGAACCATTTTATTTCGATGAGAATTCAAAGCTTAACTTGAGATTTTCAGAATTTGGGTGTTTAAAATGATTAAACCGAACTTCAACTAACCCTTTTGTTTGGTTCTTTTGGTGTTACTTGAGCTCTCTAGAGCTATCCCTTCCTCTCTCCGCTAGCTCTGCCCTCCTCTTAAGCTCAGGCCTTTTCTTTCCCGACCTCCCTCTTGTTTAACCTCGTCAGATCTCCCCTTGCATTGTGCTTGGATTCCTTTATTTCAGACCATATCTTTGTTGGCTCGAGTCTCCTTGGTTTAGACCTCCTTAGGTCTAAACCTCCTCTCTAGTTCCTCTTCGGTTTTGACCTCTCCTTCGGGTCACAATTACCCCTAAGCTCAGTTTGTGTTTCAAATATCTTTGATCTCTGAAATCTAAATTTTGGTATTTAACTCCCCTTCTGGATCTCTCTTGTTGAGCATTCCATCCTGCCCAGATCTCCCTCTTGCTGGGCCATCCCTTGGAGCCCAGATCCTCCTGTGTCTGAAACTCTCTTGCTAGTCTAGACCTCTTGTGTGTCAAGACTACCCTTGTATTTGGACTACCTCTTTGTTGGTTTGAACCTCTTCGTGGTTTAGACCTCCTTCCGCTGGACATTTCTTTTATGTCCGCACCCTCCTTGCTTGTATGATCCTTTATGCCCAGACCTCTCTC
Source organism: Phyllostachys edulis (assembly GCA_036346405.1). Lineage (NCBI taxonomy): Eukaryota > Viridiplantae > Streptophyta > Magnoliopsida > Poales > Poaceae > Phyllostachys > Phyllostachys edulis. The sequence continues at coordinate 14,120,775 of CM070549.1, read as the reverse complement.
GTGTTCGTCCGGACCTCCTTGGGTCCCCTTGAACTTTCCTCTTGTTCATATAGACCTTCTATGCCCATCTAAACTTTTCGTGTATTCTTAAGGACCTCCTCGGCCCTTCATCCTGGTAGTCAAGACCTCCCCGGGTTCATCCTGACCGCCCAGACCTCCTCTGGACCACTTTCCGTGGATCTCCTCTGTTGGGTTCCTCCCCCTAAGAAACCCCTCCGTTCCGGCCTTCTGTCGTCTGGATCTAATGGTCCAGATCACACCTTCGCTTGGATCCAAAGGTCCAGACCTCCTTTGTGTTGTCCTCCCCTGGCCCAGACCTCCTTGGGTCTAGACCTCCCAAGCGCTTAGACCTCCCTGGGACCAATTCTCCCTCTCGGGTCTTCTCTGGCTTGCAACCTCCCCAAGCCTGTGCCACCCTTATATGTGCATTTGAACTCCTTTGGAATCCTATGAAGCTTTTCGTGTTTTCTTGGACGCCCTTCGCCGCTTGAAGCCTTGAAACCTTCTCTGGAGGTTCCCTTCAGTATTAGCCCGGTAGTACCACCCGCACCATGCGGTACTACCACTTCTTAGGACCTCTCCTTACCTTTATTTGACCTCCCCGTGTCCTTCAGGACCTCTCCATGTCCTCTAGGACCTCCCCTTACCTTTATTGGACCTCCCTGTGTCCCACCGGACCTTCCCTGGTCCTCCGGGACCTCCTCCTTGAAAAGCTGGACCGTTAAGACTTTCCCCTTGGAGATCTTAACCGTCCAAACCTCCTCCTTGTAAATTTGGACCGTTAAGACCTCCCCCTTGGAGATCTTAACCGTCCAAACCTCCTCCTTGTAGATCCTAACCGTTCAAACCTCCCTTGGATTTGATTCTACGATTCTAGACCTCCCTTGCGGGTGAGGTTCTCCTCTTACCTTTGCAGACCTCCCCGTTTGTGCTTAATCTTGACCGTTGGATCTCTCCCCCTTGGAGATCCAACCATCAGGACCTCCCTTGCTGGTGAGGACCTTCTCATAGCCCTTGCAGACCTCCTCTGGTGCGCTTAATCTTGGTCGTTTGGACCTCCCCTTTGGAGATCCAACCGTCAGGACCTCTTTTGTGGGCGAGGATCTCCTCTTGTTCACCGTAAGACCTCCTCAGGTCATTACAGGACCTCCTTGGCGGGTCTTGGCGCCCAGCTGGGCGATCACACACCCATTTTCTTATACATTTGTTGTGTCCTTGGGCAAGGAAGTCTCGCAAAGATTTAATGCATGTTGTATCACATTAAATGCCCTCACCTTTTTGAGACTCATGTCATACCGATTGTCACATTCCTTGCCTACTCCCTTGTCCTATTTACCAACTCTTGTTGACTCTATCCTGGGTCATGTGCAATGATTTCCCCTATATATAGTTTGGGAGAGCCCTCCTTTCTCACTTTCTTCACCACTTCTCCTCTCTGTCTCAACCGAGCCTACCATAGACCTCCTCACTCTAAGTCTCTGGACCTCCTCCAATTCGTTCTTGGACATCCTCTCTGGAGCCCTAAGACCTCTCCAGCGAGCTCCTTGGACCTCCTCTTGACCTCCCAGCTTCTCTGTTGGTTTTGTATCTAAGTTTATTTGGAATTCTTTGGATCTTGTTTGAGCTTTGTTTGAGTTATTTGGTTTTCACGTGTAGATTGTCAAGGCCGTGGGGAGCCTGAGTTCAGTGAGGGAGAGGGAGCAGCTCAAGACCTTGAGCAAGGCAAGTTACACTCTTGATCATGTTGCACCCAATACTTCAAATTACTTATATCGTTTTCAAAGATGTATGCATGCTTACTTTACTAAGTATTTCAATGCCTATCTTTCAATCCATAGTTAAACCTATTGTTTGGTATGACCTCTATCCATGATTGAATCAACCTCATTGTCACCCTAGATAAAATCTGGTTCTTGCAATAGTGAGGACCCGAAGCTCTTGAAAAATGAAATGCTTAGTAATGCTTAGACCAAAATCTTGATTTGGGAGTTTTGACCAAAACTATCATTTAATCCAATGATTTGTGCCGTGGCATTGGTGTGCCATGGAGATTTCGGCCATGACATTGGTGTGTCATGGATGTTTTACTTATGGCCATGGCATTGGTGTGCCATGGAGAATTGAAAAGCAAAATAAATGAAAAATGGTTTTGACTTGGGGCGAAGCTGGTTGCTTGGTTGGTGCATGTCTATGCACGGGGGGTCGTGTGATCTGACACCCCAGGGTCGAGGTTTGTCGCCCAAGTCGGTTCTGAACCGGTCTTTGAGACACCACTTGCTAAGTCTATAATGGGCTATGCCAAAATTGTGCAACCACATGTCTCGGTGTGGGGCGTGGGACCAGCTAACTAATTTGCAAAGCTCTATCGTGGTTCATCCATGGACTTGATGGGTTCGTCATGTTATGACTAGTTGTAGTCCCACCTGGCATAAGAGGGGGCACCCCATTAACCCGGCGGATTTCTATCCAAAGGGGGGATATGCGAAACCTTAATGAGGGTGGACTGCGGTGGAGCAATGCATTGTAAAGGCCTTGTCATGTGCTCTAGACCTCTCACCAAAGGAAGTGTGAGGTGGTATCGACGGATGCTAGGCAAACTAGAGAAATTCATGTCATGTGGGTAAAGTGTACAACCTCTGCAGAGTGTAAATCTATTCGAATAGCCGTGTTCACGGTCATGGACATGCTGGTAATGTCACTCAAAGTTAGCTCTTGGTTTTGGTTCTCAAAAGAAACATGGAAACTGGTTTTGGTGGTTTAACCAAATTGGGTTTGGGCGGGAAGCCTTGTGCAGGAGGGTATCCTTCACCATTTCAATGATGAATGCTATCCATCTGAAAATAGATTTGCAAAAATGAATTTTATCTATTGTATCCTGCCTTGAAACTTAATACTTGTATTTGAACTAAAATTGGCTTTATGCAAATCAACCCTATTATGCTGTCCTTTGATATATCCCTATGCATGTCATTCTGTTAATTGACAGGTGTAACTTGCGAGCACAGTTGTTGTGCTCACTCTTGCTTGATTCATATATTGAGCAGATGAAGACTTCTTTGATGATGAAGATGACCAGCTCAATTAGGTCGCGCCCTCCAGCCAATCACCTGTGGTGTAATGGGTGGACCATGTCTTTTGTTCTCTGCTGCGTTTGTGTGCTCTCTGTTGCTGGAGCTTGTAAGCAACCCTTGTAATCACACCTCCTTTTGCTGTTAATAAAGTCTTGTGGATGTTTATGTTATCACTTGTTTGCTGTGAGAACCAGTCGATGATCTCTGGGGGCTGGTTTGGATCACAGAGGACTTTAGGCTTGCCCTAAGCCCCACGACCTCCTCGGGGTGGTTCCCTTCGGACCTCCCTCGAGTGGTGACGTGGAGTTTGGGGAGGTCTGAGGTCCAACGACCTCTGCGGGTCAGGACCTCCCAGACCTCCGAGTGGTCCTCTCGGACCTCTCGGGAGGTCTGTGCGGTCCTACCAGGATGTCCTCTCGGGACGTCCTGGGAAGTCCTTTGCGGACCTCCCAGGAGGTCCTGAGAGACCTCTTGGGACGTCCTGGGGGCTCCTCTCTGGACCTCCCAGGAGGTCCTGAGGGACCTCCCGGGTGTGCCCTGGGCCGGGTCGTGACAGTTAATTTATTAAATTGCCAGTCAAAATGTAAATAGTGGTGAATTTTAACTAAAAACTAATTAGTGTGACACTAATGTCTAGATTAAAATAGAAGTCAACTAGAAATTGTGTTAACCATAAAATCTTATACACTTGTTAAAATGTAGCCATGTACGTTTAAGGTGTCTATGTGACCACCGGACCCCAGGCCATTAAAAATTGACTAGATTGAGGGTTATCTTTCCGACGAGTACAATTTGACTAGGACATAACATGACACATATGCCACACGCATAATTAAGCCTAAAAAAAAAGGTAGAAGCTAAACTATGAGTTCTTGACATGTAGGTCCCTCCCATTAGTTGTACTAGGTTGAAATAAAAGATAGCCAAAGCGATTCTATAAATCGCCTTTGGTTAGAAGAATTGATAATCAAGCAACTAGGATGAATATTTGCTAGGTAAGAATTAGTAGTCTATAACACCTAGGCCTCACGAAGGGAAATAAGTAGTTGGCTACTTAACAAAAAATAGTCATTAGTATGTACTTTAGCTAAATGTTAGCCTAGTATAATAGGTGTACCTTAGTGTAAGCTTGACCACGACAATAATTATGACAAGAACATATCAATACAATGATAAAACTCAGACGCATAAAAGCCACCGTCTAAATCGTAAGGATGGTATCTAGATGATACTCATAGGACAAACCTAAATCACGGAACTTCCTCGATAAATAGGAAATAATAATAATAATAATAAAATTATTAAATGAACTAGGCCTCCCAAGCAAGTCATGGCAAGATACCCTCAATAAAACGGTAATAATTCAACAACAAATCAAATGCAAGTCAATCTCATCTATCGTACACCGCTATTCGCTTCCAATAAAAAGAACAATTCATGAAATGATAAAATCCACTTTCAGTATAAAGGAAATATGTTTTATCTGTTGGAAAGCATAAACCTAAAAAAATATATGCTTTTGACGTCACCTTTTTATTATTTCAGGTTTTTTTTCCAAGCCAAGCAAGTTTTAAACGCCAATAACTTTTGCATATGAAATCCAAATTGAATGCGTATTTTTTATAAATTCATATAAAATCATGCTCTGCATAAATATGCAAAGATATTTGGATTTTGTTGCTGTTGAAATTATTTTACTATATATAATTTGCTCTCGGCTCTTTTTGAATAGACATCGATATCGTGAACAAATTTTTTGACGAACCTCCATCCTCATACTCAGAGATACCAGAGCAAGGAAAGCACCTCATTTGACTACGTTGATCCCATTATTTCAAATAATATATTTCATTTTGCAAAATCTATTATACATGTGTGTATATTTGGTTAAATATCGCTATATTTAGAGATAACGGTAGATAAATTCCCATTTAATGCAAGATCATCCTTGATAAATTGATATCCTAATTGTTGTACCCTTTAGAACTTGGGTTAGACAATGAATTATGTCAAATACGGTATTTCGGCTAGGAATGTTGACTAGTTGCTTAGCCGGGCTCTAGATTCGCTAAAATGGATTAATTATTGGAAATATGAGTATGGATTTGGGATAATTTGAAATGTGGTACAGATGGGTTTACCTATGTTATTTTGTATAAAAATAAAAATAAAAAACTTAGTTTGCAACGCGGACGAGTTATAATATAATATGAGTGTGAGTGGTGTATGTCACACGTAGATAGCAGGAGATCCTTGCCCGTGTCAATTAAGGACTGAATACCGGTGTGACCAATCTAAGCGTAAGCGTACAATCACATGTGCCGGTATGAGACGGTCTTAGGCTCTTAGCTAATTAAGTCATCGAAGACTAACCTTGCATGTTGGTAGGCCACAGTAGTGCGAGCAAGACCGGGCAGGCTTGCTCGAAGGGACTCCCTTCACCATAGTGTAGGGGACGAAGTTTGCCGACACAATGGTGAATGCCTTACTAAGACGAGGGTGTACCCGGGTGAAGTGAAGGTCTTCATTCGCCGGGCTAGTGCAAGGCTATGACTAGGTGATGTAGAACCTTCGTTATGGACTCTAGACTGCTTACTAAAATGTTTTGAGCAATGGTATCGATGGATGCCGAACAAACTAGAGACCTCATATATTGTGGGTAAAATTGTACACCTTTGCAGAGTGTATATCTATTTAAATAGCCGTGCTCGCGGTCATGAGCGTGCTATGAGCAACCACATCTCTATTTTTGCAAAAAATGTTTTGTTGGGAAATGTCGGTATGATTGATTTGTGTGAGTGTCATGTCTATGAATGAGAATAAAAGCTTGATCGCAGCCGAGGAGGGCTATGATTTTGCTATTATTTGAGGTACATACTTGTTATTTCAATATCGGTCAACGCTCTTTACAAATTCCGTTGCAAACCATTACATATTGGTATTACAAATAAAACTTGCTTAATGCTAAAAATAACTTGTAGAGTAGAGCCTCATCCTTTGTTAGCCTTGTATTTTATAATTATGTTGTGATACACTACAAGTCTTGCTGAGTACAAAATATACTCAATCTTGCTTAAATTGTTGATCAGAGTATAAGGATGTGCTGATTCTAGACGACGTTTTCTTTGCTCCCGGTACCAGAGGGTTCGGTGATGTGTCTTGTTAGGTCTTGTCCTTGTCGGTTGTCTGAGAGTTTGGATGGGCATATCACTAGACTTTTGGGTTTTTATTTAATATGCTTCTGCTGTTTAACTCTCTACTTCTGATACTTGTCTTTTAATTTGGCCGGTCGACCGTGTAATATACAGTTGTTATGTACTCACTTAAGTTTAAGCACCTTTGTTTCATGTTGTATGCATATTGTGTATGGATGTGTATGCCAATATTGTGTATTTGTGTATTAGACACTCATCATGGGACTAGTATAGTACACACACGAGGGTTTCGGGTATTCCACGCTCGGGGTCCGACAGCGGTGGCCCTATTTATGAAATAACCGACCGTGCGAGTCCAGATCTCTTCAATGATCGTGGTGATAGGGAGGTACCACACACCTTTCAGCACACTGTTGTATACCTCGGACATGTGGGTTGTTATAATGTCGTACCTCGCACTGTCGATGTCGTACAGCTGTGACCATTTCTCCAACTTAAAAGCGTGGAGATTAATCCACTCAGATAACCTGATGAGGCTCCTGGATGCCTTTCTCGTTCCTTGTTGTCTCTCCCGTGCCTCCGGAGGGGACTCCCTTGTATGCCTTGTAGTCTACTCTTCGAGGTCATTCCAAATAGCCTCAAACTTTTGCATCTGGTTTTCATGCACAACGTCTTAAACGTCTTCATTGGTTCATGATTGTGGAACCACCTAAAGAAGTCTGATGCATGATGCCTCATACACCACTGGATTTCCACGTTGTTCCACTGGTATGGGGGTTGCTTCCCATTCTTCATGGTGTTGAGAGCGAGCAACAAACTTGCATTGCGGTCTTTAATAAGGCATACGTTAGGCCGGTCTCCCACAACCGCCTACTTGACATTTGTTAGGAACCACAACCAACTAGTTGTGTTCTCATTCTCTACGATGGCAAATACAACTGGAAGAAGCTGGTCATTTGCATCGGCCGCCACCGTAGTGAGAATGATGCCCTTATACCTCCTGATGAGGAAAGTGCCATCCATTGTGAGCACCGGACAACAACACTTGAAACCCTCTATGGCCTGAGAGAATGTTCATAACACACGGTACAGTATGCAGCAGTTAGGGCCTCCATTAGGATCTTCTCTTTTCATATTGTTTATGTATATGTCGAGGTTTGCTTCGACAATCTGGTGAACCATCTTTGGCACAAGATCATACGACTCCTCATATGTCCCGTACATGACCTCGATCACCTTCTGCTTGGCTCATCGGACCATACTGTAGCTTACTGGATAACCAACCAAATCGACAACTTCTGACAACAACATCTTGGGGAAACGAACACATACTCTGTAACTAGGTGGTTAATGAGGCTTGCCACATATATGGAAGTCACATTCTCATGCTGCTGCTGTGGCTCACTCAGCTCGCAAGTATGATCGATCACCGCCTTGACCATGAAGATCGTGTCATAGCACACTGCCTTATGACATCGACCTTGCGAGGGCAGCCTTCCACCACATACTTTACTGGGTAATGGACTGGGTTGGACTGATGCACCTGGTACACATGGCTGATGAGCACGGCGTACCATGTTATAGCTTGTAGCATGGCCACCTTGCTTGGAAAGTGTTGCCCAACTAACAAGGTGTCAGCATCAAACCCCCACTGCGACCCGTCTTCTTGTGGTAGTATGAGCGACCGCACTGCGAGATCATTTAGTCCGGATGACACGTATGACACCTCCGATGACACAACGCCGTCGATCGGACCACCATTGCCCGCACCCTGCGGTATGTCCTCCTCGCTACCATCCGAGCTTGGGTCAGCGTCCTCATCGGACTTCGACTCGTCCGGCTGATCCGACAGAAACTCATGACAGTCAATGCGGCCGACCACCATTGTCCCACCCCCCTCATTTTTCACAAAAATTGCGCGTCTTCTCTCATAGTTCCCCGCTTCCTGAGGCATCAGCATCATAAATGTTTGCTGGCATCTTGTGCACGGAATTCACGTACACCATCAGACTCCCCGTATATCGTTGCCTCGGGCTTAGCAACAATCTGCATGTACTGACCCCATGCAACGCTGCCATTTGCCTTTAGTAGCTCCTATACGCCCTGTCTTCCCCTATTCATGTAGGTGATCGCCTCGATGACAAGTTTCTTAAATCCTTTGCAGTATGTCGAACTCCCTCCGTCTGACTCCTCGACTTGTGAATATTCATCACATCCAGGCCCTCCACCTAGGCCACCTTGTACTAGCTTCTTGACAGGTCCAACCCACCCGATCTGCCCCGTACGAGACCTTCGTCATAAAACACAAGCGAGTCTTGTATGTTGAACATTACCTAAAGCCACAACAACTCAAAATCAAATAAACAAGTCGTATTATTTAGTCTACATTTCCCTACCTTCCCAAAATAACTACACTTCCCTACCTAACCAAAATAATGACTTTCGGGTAATCAGTGCATAATAAAAAAATACTAAATTAATTATGACTAACAAGTACGACTAATTAATCATTACTAATTTAATTATGACGAGTTAATTACGACTAAATTAATTATGACTAATTTACTAAGACTAACTACGACTAATTAATTTGGACTAACTAATTATGATGAATTAATTACGACTAAATAAATTACAACTAGTTAATTACGACTAAGTATTACGATTAATGAATCAGTACTAAGTAATTATGAATAATGAATTAGGATTAAATTAATTACTACTAATTAAGTATGATTAAATTAAATTATGACTAAAGCTGTTTAGGACTAATTGAATTACCACTAATTAGGGCTACTTAGTTATGACTAAATAATTACAAGTTAATTAATTACGGACGTGTTAATTATGATTAATGAGTTTGGACTAAGTAATTATGACTAATTAATTGTGATTAAATTAGTTATAACTAATTAATTATGACTAATTAATTACGACTAAGTTAATTACGACTAATTTTGTTACAACAAATTTAATTGCCACTAATAAGGACTTGACGAGGATATAATAATCCTCATTTTATCTTTTATCTATAATTCTTATTATAGGTAAATATGACGTCATGTGGACCCTGAGTATACCCCTTAATGTTATGAGGAAGAGCCTAATGAGTGGTCGTAAGTTCTTCTACGACCACCCCCATAGTCGTAAGTTATGCTACGGCTACCCCCATAGTCGCAAGATATGCTACGACTATCCCATAGTCGTAAGTCTTGCTACGACTACCTCATAGTCGTAGGCTCCTCTACGACTAGGTCAACTCGACCACCTTATGATCAAATAAAACTACAGACGAGTGGGTCTTATTTGATCAAGGGATTCAAACGATCATCATCTGTTGTTCTCATGGAGTAATGACACGTAATGCTCCATTATCTCTCGATATATAGTACATTAGCGGCGTGGAGGAGTTAATACACCGGTGATTATTGCCAGCGTCTTGAATTCACGGAGGTAATGGGCACCGCTTTATCTGAGTAATCGCCGCTCCTTCACGTACTATAAAAGGCGACAATCGAGAAAGGAAGGAGATCGGCCATCGGGAATACAAGCACTATCTGTAATAGTCTTAGTTTTTCCCCGATTGTTCAAAATACACTCAATACCATACACACACGGGAGTAGGGTTGTTATTCTCTCTGGAGAAGGCTGAACCGATATAAAAATCCCGTGTCAATCTCTCTGCGTGATTCCATTCTAGGACACCCCGAATCAAACAATCTTTACGTAAGTTCGGTTCTAAACACAAGCGGTTAGGCGCGCCAGTGGGGATCTTCGGTAATCTCTTGTCAACATACTCTCTGTTTTCCAAATCTCATGCACTCATGGCGGGAGAATGGAATGAGGAGAACTGGTTCGACTTGGCGGTCTGTGAGACGTCGACATGGATGCCGGATTCGATTACAAACCGAATGATGACTCATCCTATGGCATTCTTGCCTCCGGGATCTTCCCAGATCCGAGGAGACAATGTCGCCGGCGGAGTTGAGGAGGATCCTTATCCCCTACAACAAGATGCGTCCAGAGAGGAATCTACCCTCTCAAAGGACAAGGGTCAATCGACGAGGACCACACCAGTGGACTCACGACCACGACGAGAGTTTTCCTCGAAGTGTCCAAGTCCCCTAAGGCGGTCCGACTTGGTGAGGCAAGCTCTGGAAGCCACATGCAGGACTTCATCAAGCATCTGGTGATCCTCTCTCTCCGGATGGCCTTGAGAGAGCGGATCAAGCATGCTTTTCCTACAAATTCGACCGTCTCTCCGCAGATCACACTGCCGACGGAGGCAGTTATAACCTGAACTTTCCCTACGGAGGATTACTCCAAGTCGCCAGATGGTCTCTCGACAACTCATCAAGCGGAGAGGCCTCGAGCGCAAGTGAGAATCATCAACGGGAGGTTTTCGTCCTTCCCTCAGATCAAGATCACTCTTCTAGAGACCCAAATGGAGACCCTTCCAGAAGGACACACACTACGCCCTCTCGTGACGTTGGCAAGGACGCCACCATTGGCGGACACGACCAACACCCTCATGAACGCGAGGGAAATCCTCGACATTCTCGCACTTCATTAAGGCAGTCTCAAGAACGGAAGAAAATTGAAGCCCAGAAGAATCTATCTGGGCACATCCAATATCGATCGAAGGAAGCTCAAGAACTTCAGTACATCAATGACTTGCTCGAAAATCCAACTCAAGAGCTAGCCCGAGCACCAGGCTACGACCTCTTCGTTGAAGAGATTGCACAAAGGCTTCGGAACACGATGGCAAGGCTGGAAGCGCCTCACCGACATCATTCAGGAAGTCATAGCAATACGACTTCTTCGGCTACCAGTCAATCGAACATATCACCACGGAGGAATCGGCGCAAGCGATGAAGTCGCCGATCACCTACCGGAGAAATATCTTTCGAGCGGTGATGATCAACAAACCCCTCGGAGGTGATCACTCACCATTCCGACATGGGAATCTGCGTGGCGAGATAAATTACGAGTATTCTCCTCGTGGGATCGAGATCTATCATAGGTCCGGTCAACCTATTCTTGGGTATCGTCGAGTACGACCACCGATGATATCAACCCTTCTTTCTTTGCAAAGGAGGCGTCAAGAAGTCATTCTTGGATGTCGGGCATTCTCGCTTTGATCTCCGAAATTCATTGGCCACCTCATTTTCGACCGGTGAACTTGGAGAAGTTTGATGGTTTCCAAAATCCCATCAATTCCTTCAAATCTACTACAAAATGATCGAAAGCGCAGGAGGAGGAGAGCATGTAATGGCAAATTATCTTCCAAGCGTGCTCGAAGGATCCGCTCGATCGTGGTTACTAAATCAACCACTCGAGTCGATTTACTCTTAGCAACACCTCTGCGACCTTCTATTGGCAAATTTCCAAGGCACTTACAATCGCATACGAAAGGAGGATGACTTGCACGGATGAGACAGAATGACAACGAGACCTTGCGCCAATTCATCAAGCGCTTTAGTCGGGTTAAGTAACTCAATTAGGAAGTTTCGATTCATCTGTTATCGAGCATTCAAGCGAGTCCGTAGTAGGAGAATAACGAAGACATTGCTTTAAACCCACCTATACATTGCTTAGAACTCTTGAGATGGGTGATCGATATGCCCTTTATACGAGGCGGTCGAGTGGAACAATACAATAGATCGAGAAGACAATACCTCTCGAGAGCCAGGCGACATTGGTAAGAAGAAGGATAAAAAGCAAAAAGTCCAAGAACAAAGGCGAAGGGTCAAAAACTCCAAGCCGGCGGTCCCAAGGAGGTATTGGTGTGAATGATAAAGAACCACGCACATCAAGCCGCACTCAGAGCAGAGGCAAAGGTAAAGCATACGATCAAAAAAATGATAAGCCTAGGTGGTGTCCTTTCCATAAAAAGGAAGGGCATGACCTTCGCAATTGCAGGGTCTTCTAACGAAAGCTTGAAGACTACTACAGCGACAAGGACCACTTCCCACTCTCGAGCAGTAGGTCAAACAAGTGGTCATAAATCTTGAGATAGCGAAGAGGAGATGTTGTTCGGGATCCGCAACACACCATCGAACACATCTACGGGATCATCGGCATATGAATCAAAGCGACGACTTAAGGTCTGCTGAGCGTGAGGTAAATTCCATAGATCCTCCTCTCGTCAATAAATTACGAAGTGGTCGGAAGTCACTATCTCTTTCGAGAAGAGTATTGCCGATTCCTTCGACTTCGACAGTCGATACAATCGTGGTCGAACCCACCATCAACAATTGTCTGATCAATCGAGTTTTGGTTGATGGTGGAAGCTCGTTAAATATTTTATTTACGAGTGCTCTGGATGACATGCAAGTACCGGGACCAAAGTAAGACCGATGCGATACTCTTTCCATGGGATCGTCTGGGATCTTGACCAAACCAATTGGTCAAGTTTCTCTTCCTTTAACATTTGGTTCACCAAGTAATTTCGAGACGGAGAAAATCTCTTTTGATGTGGTCGATTTCGATCTGACATATAACGCCATACTCGGACGACCAACTTTGGCAAAATTCTAATGGCTACTCATTATGGATATCAATGTATTAAGATGCGAGGTCCCAAAGGAGTAATCACAATCCATTGTGACAAGAAGATGGCGCATACCTGCGATCGTCGATCCTCGAGATGGTAAGACAAATACCAACTCGAGAAGAAAATCGACCTTCGACTAGTAAGTGAAGCCTAAAAACTACACCAAAGCCGAACGACAAAGTCAAAGAGGTTCCTCACGGGCCTTGGGAGCCCTCAAGGCTATTCGCATCGGGATACTTCCGACCCCAAATAGGAAGGCGCCCTCATCACCTTCCTCAGAGCTACGCAGATGTATTAGCGTGGCAAGCATCCGACATGCCGGAGTCCCGTGGAGGTGATCGAGCCGAGCTAGCTAACTACGGCGACAAAGTACCCATAAAACAAAAATTACGGAGATTTGCCCGATCGATGAGATGCTATTAAATCGAATTGGATAAGCTACTTAAGCGGGCTTTATAAGAGGTCAACCACCCGAATGGTTGGCTAACCTGTAATGGTTAGAAAGTCAAGCGGCAAATGGCGTATGTGCGAGACTTTATTGATCTTAATAAAGCTTGTCCAAAAGGCGATTTTCCTTTACCTCGTGTCGATCGGTTGGTTGACTCTCTGCGCAGGTGTGAAATGTTAAGTTTTTAGATGCATATTCGGATACCACCGGATCAATATGTGTCTAGGCGATGAAGAAAAGACCGCATTTATTACACCATTTGGTATATTTTGCTATGTCAAAATGCCATTTGGTCTAAAAATGCGGCGCTTCTTTTCAGCGCTTGATGCGAGCAACTTTTTCATCTCAATTAGGCGAAATCTAGAAGCCTATGTTGATGATCTAGTTGTCAAAAGCATCAAGAGACTTAATCATATTACTGACCTGCAAGAAACGTTCGACAATCTCAGAAAACATCGCTTAAAACTTAATCCCGAGAAGTGTGTATTTGGAATCTCTTGAAATTGCTTGGATTCCTAGTATCAATACGAGGAATCGAAGCAAATCCCGAAAAGATAAAAGCCATTTTAGAAATGCGCCCTCCAACTACACGGAAAGAAGTCTAGAAACTCACTAGGTGCATGGCGGCTTTAAGTCGTTTCATCGCACTGTCGGGAGAAAAGGGACTACCTTTCTTTAAACTTCTAAGGAAACACGAAGGTTTTGAGTGGTCGAAGAGGCAACGCCGCCTTTGAGGATGTCAAGAGGTACCTTCTGAGTGCTCCTATTACGGTCTCTCAGAGGCGGAAGAAAGCGCTCTTGGTTTACCTAGTTGCCACGCCCACAGGCGAGAAGCGTAGTAGTGGTCGTAGAAGCGTGAAAATGTACAGCGACCGGTCTACTACGTAAGTGAAGTTTACACGGACCTAAGGGCGTTACCCTCGGGTCCAAAAGCTTCTATATGCCCTCCTCATGTCTTGAGGAAGCTGCGGCATTATTTTCAGAGCGCACAAACTATTTGTGCTTGTCCGAGTTTCCCTTAGGAGCGATCCTCGAGTAGGGAAGGAAACAATGGCAAAATGGTCGGTCGAACTTGGGGAGTTCGACATCCATTCGTGTCGACGGCCATTAAATCCCAGATCTTGGCGGACTTTGTCGCCGAATGGACAAATCTGAACTGTTGGGATCCCTAATCTGATTCCCACGACCGATGGATGATGTACTTTGACGGGTCGCTTACTTTAAGTGGCTCGAAATTTGAGGTGGTCTGGTATCTCTACGGAGAGACCTTAAAGTATGCCATACAATTAAACTTTCGGGCCACTAATAATGTGGCGGAATCTGAAGGTTTGCTAGGCGGTATCTGAGCGTGAAGAGCTCTCGATTCGCCGACTACTCGTGAGAGGAGACTCTCAACTAGTCGTGAATCAAGTCGGCAAAAAGTACCGGTGCTCTAACCCGACAATGTCTCGGTACTTATCGGAAGTCGTAAGCTAGAAAAGCATTTTTAGGTTTGAGGCACAATTCATCCTCGAAAGGATAATTTCCTCGCAGAGACCGGCTTGCTCGAATAGCTTCTTCCGATCTGAAGTACCAAAAGGAGTCTTCTTGGAACAACTCGAAGCCTTCTCTGGTCGACGAGCCGAGACACCTCCTATTGAGACTGACCTCTCTAGAGTGCGAGGATACATGGATGGTGCCCATCTATGATTATCTTGAAGGGTTACATGCGACCAAGGCGATCTCGAGGCGGATCGTTTATCGAAAAGCCAAAATGTATACTTTGGTGAAGGAGTTCTCTATAAGCGGGGTACTCAAGGGTGCTCATGCGATGTATTCGCAGAGCGAAGGATTAACACTCCTTCACGACATACATGGTGGCATCTGTGGAAATCATGCTTCTTCTGAGCGTTGGTCGGCAAGGCTTTTCGACAAGGTTTTCTTGGCCATGACCCTATCGATGCTAAAGAGTTGGTTAAAAAGTGTGTCGATGCGGTTTCATAGCGAGCAAATACACCAACCAGCTCGGGCATTACAAACAATACCTCTATCTTGGCCTTTTGCAACACTGGGGTCTTGATATCCCGGGACCGTTCCCCAAAGCTCCGGGAGGTTTGAGTTCCTTTTGTGGCTATTGATCGTTCACAAAATGGATTGAAGCCGAACACGTGGATGGGATAACAACGAAGCGGCAAAGCGGTTTATGATGAGATGCGTAATTACTCGATTTGGAGTACCGAGTCGAATAATTACAGATAATAGTAAGCAATTTTGGCGCAAAATTTGAGGAATTTTGCGACGAGTTGAGTACCAAGTTGTGTTATGTACATGGCCCATCCCCGAGTAATGGGGCGGTCGAGCGTGCAAACGGCCAAATAATGAGAGGAATTAAGACTCGAGTTTTCGACCCACTCATCAAGCGCTCGGGGCTTGGGTACAAGAGTTACCCTCGTATTATGGGCGTTCGTACAACTACGGTCAGACTCTGGGAGAGACACCTTTCTTTCTAGTCTTGACCTTTGAAGCCATGCTTCCTCCGGAACTAAAGATACGGTCAACACAGTGAAATATTCACGAGACTCCAACGAGGAACAAACTTCGGCAGATGATATTAATCTACTTGAAGAAAGGAGAAACCAGGCTCTAATTGTTCGGCGGTCTACCAACAAGCCTGCGAAGATACTACGATCGAAGGTCAACCTCATGACCTTCTTTGTCAGAGGTGACTTAGTATTGAGGCTTTGCCAATCAAGTCTAATCGGAACAAACTTTCTCCCAAGTGGGAAGGTCCTTACGATGGTCGAAGTTACTCGTCTGAATTCGATACGATTGGCAATGGAAGGCGGCGAGTTCTCTCGAATTCTTGGAACATCGACCAGTTACGCAAGTTCTATGTGTAACCAATCATTCGGACAATAAAGACTCAGGTTTTCTCTATCTCTATTGTCTTACTTTTGAGTAGTGCTTTCATAATTTTTCGACTATGTTTCAAACACCCAGTTTTCTTTACACTTTGGTCGGAAGGCAGATAACATCACCTAGTCGAAGCCTCTCCTATCTGCATGTGGTCCTGCCCACTAGAAGGAGCTTCCTAGTGTCAACTCGTTACTCGCTTTTGTTGCCAACACAAAGAACTCGGGTTTTATTTAGTCGAACAATTTTTTGAAGGCCAACTCCTTTCACCTTACATTATTTCTTCGTTTCATTTTTGAAAAATATTCTAAGCAGAGTGCACTTTTTAAGATTTATTAATTTGCCTTTGGTGTATTCAATTTGTCTTAACTAAGTCGGAGGAAGAAACACATCTAGTCGAAGTCTCTCCTCTCGCATGTGGTCCCCGCCCACTAGAAGGAACTTCCTAGCATCGTTCGATTTCCAACTCTTGATAACAGGGCAGACTTATTGAATTCTCCAAAGAAGGGCGAACGAATTTTTTGAAGTTCTCTGGATGTTTGTTTAACTCAAGTTGTTGTTCTCGATTTCATTAACCTAGTCGGAGATGTTAACATTACCTAATCGAAGCCTCTCTCTCTCAAGACGTGGTCACGCCCACTAGAAGGAACTTCCTAGTGTCAATTGTTACCACTCTTTCGACCAGTGCATGACAATTGCGGCCAAAAACTACCAGTTAAACAAACCTCTCTGTTTTCAGAAACCCTTTCTAAAGACTATTTACTTAGTTTGTCTAAACAAACTCAGCAAATAGTCGGGGGCTAGGATAATCTGATTTCAATTCTTAGTCTTTACATTCGTTAATTATCTTTTGAGTTACTAACTACTCGACAAGATGATTTGCAGGAGACAAGACTATTTACTTAGTTTCAACAAACTAAGCAAATAGTCGGGGGCTAGGATAAAGTCATTAATTTGACTTCAATTTTTAGTCTTTAAAATTAGTTAATTGTCTTTTGAGTTACTAACTACTCGACAAGATAATTTGCGAGAAACAAGATGGATCGTATATTACATCAACAAAAGTTTGTTTTTCACGGGTTTTTACAAGCTACTCAAGAGGAGATCCCAACCGCATCTCCTCTGAAACTTTCGACTAACCGATTGCATCTCCTCCATCGACGTCTTCCTTCGCTTCAGAGCAATCGAAGTCGGCCGAGTGGTTGCACATTAAGGTTGGGGTCATGAGCTTTAAGTTTTGCTAATGCATAACTTATCTGCGATTCGACCGCTTCCTTTATCGATTGACTTGGTTGGCCTTGAGTAGTCACCGGATCTTGCAAAGTCCCGACTTGATCCCCAATAGTACTTATGTGGCGGTTATTGTATCATCTTGAGGAGTTTTTCCCTCACTATGTAGCTCACCAAGCACATTGTTCAGGGCGTGATGTTGCCTTGAAGTTTAATCTTCATTGCTTCCATCTCTGTTGGGTACAAGTCGAAGCCTCATGAAGCTTTTGTTTTCGACCACTTGTTACGAAAAGAATAAGACTGGTCAAACAAAGATAAACTTCTAGAGGAAAAGAAAAGAAAAATAATCATGGGTAAAAGAATTTCTTACCCACTAGTCGAGAATCCAACTTCTTGACCTCTTCATTATGGGAAGCAACGGTCTCAACATGCTTTTTCTCCCATGATCTAATGTCCTCTACATTCTTCTTTGCAATAAGGACGGTCTGATTATAAATCATGGTTTTTTCCGTGATTTCGGTCTCGAACCTTCCCAATTCAAGATCCATTCCTAGAAAGGAAGTGAGAGTAAGAAAAGGAGATAACTTCGTAAGGAATTGCGGGTAAAGAATTACTTACGATATTCGAGTTCTCGGCGTCTCAAGATCTTGATCTTTATTTTTAGACATCTGAGTAAGCTCGTGAATGGTGAAGTTTTCTCTTTGACTTCATTTTGGAGCTTTCTCATCTCATCTTCTTTTTCTGAAAAGAAGCGAGAGTTAGATAAAGATCAAAGTCGTAAGCAGTCTTAAGTTCAGCACTTACTGTTTATTCCTTCCTGCAATTTCGCGTTTGCAGAGTTGGCTTCTTTAAGTTTCCCCAAAAGGAATTCTACTTTTTCCTATAGCTTTTTTGACTCCTCTTTTTCATAATCGAGCGAGTCGGCTAAGGTCTTTGCGTTACTGTTCAACCTGCAAAGGATAAAAGTGAACATAAGCATTGGTCAATCGATTGTAAGTTCTTCTACAACCATCGACCTAGTCGTAAGTTTTTCTCGACAAAATCTCATGGTCGTAAGTTCTTCTGCGACCATCACCTATTAAGTAAGTTCTTCTACGACAAAGCCATTGGTCAGTAAGTCTTTAACGACGATTACCTAGTCGTGAGTTTTTCCATAACAAACCACGTAAGCACTATATAAGTAGTCAAAAATGATTATGAAAAAGCGGTGACTTACCACCTCTCTGTCTGCTTTCTGAGTTCCTCTTTTCTGTCATGACTCTAGAAGTTGTCGATGATATTCACCGACAACGGCGATTTGCTCTATGGCTTTTCGCAAAAGACAAGGCGGTGAGAAATAAGAAGATTATACTGTATGCATAAGTATCATCAAATACTTACATTCATGGTTGATCGAGCAAATATTGAGTAAACCGACTCTGGTGCTTGACTTGTCCACTCTCTCAACTTGGTCCCACCAAACCTTCTCAAGGCACTCATTATCAAAAGTGTTCCCTCTATTGGGAATGTCTTTGGGATGGGGAACTTCGGTGGCGAGATCTAAAGCGAAGACCCCACTATGGAAGCGGGGCCAGAAATCGTAAGCAAATTGAAGTATTCTTCATCTTAGATTCTGAAATTGTAGTTTCTCTTTGGGTACCGGAAGGAGGTGCCTGCGATTTCCTTCCCCTTGCGGTGGTCGAGCACATCACCACCTTGGGAGAGGCCTGCGACTTCCTCTGCTGATCCTCGACCACGTTAGTGGTCATGGCGACTATCTCGGTTGTCGTGAACACGCCTCAATAGATGCCACCTCGGTAACTATGGCATTTGCCTCGGTGGCCATAGCTACGACTTCACGATCGTGACAACGCTTGAGCCCGACTTCTTCTACCACTGGTGAGGATGATCCATCGACCACTTCCTTGTTGTCTCTCCGTAATTTGGAGAGGTAGCAATAGGCTTCTCAATGGAAGCATTCTCGGAAATTTGAAGGAGTCGGGCTAAAAACAACAAAAGGATAGCAAGTCAAATTGTGGAAAGCAAAAGGTAAATGCTATTCTTACACTTTAGCTTGTTTCACATACCTCTGCGTCCTGGACTTAATCAGAAACTTTGGAGCCATCTTCCCGATGGAAGAATTCTTTGACTTCTTTTCTACGACCACGTCTAGTCGTAGTTCAAGTTGGGGAATAGGTTCAGTCATGACCACGTTTGGTCGTAAGTCTTGAACAGGGACCATCTCTATGGTCTCCTGACTTTCCGGAGGACCGAGATCGGTCTCGATCACTCCAAGAGCGGCGCTACCCTCAAGCAGTAGGCTCAATTTGGATCAACGTTGTCCTTCACAAAGACATAAACTCCTTCCAGTTCTCCTTTTCTAGTTGCTTGACAAATCTAGAAGTGGCGAAGCCGTGAAAGCTTTCTTGTCATAATAAAAGGTACCTTGGCCTTGCGAGGTTTGCGCTTAAGAGGTTAATTGCTTGACCTCCTCGGCTTCATTTGCTTGACCTCGGCTTCAACTCTGACTCGTCGACCACAGGCTTCTGAGAGGATCCGGTCGAAGGGCTAGAACTCGAGCTTGCTCCTCCTTGTCGTGGCTCTTGTAAGTCGGCGTCTCTTGGATGGAGGAGCCGAGCCTTTGTCCTTTGTCAACTCTGCACCGATGGTTATCAATCTGACTTCTTCGTCGTCCGAGCGATTTTCCCATACCTACTTTACGTAAAGCAAAAGCAGAAAAAGAAGAATTACTAGCGGTCGTAAGACCTTCTCGACCATTGTCAAGTCGTAAGTTTTTCTCGACCTTTCTTCGATCGTAAGATTTTCTACGGTCACTACTAAGTTGTAAGTTTTTCTATAACATTTCTCTAGTCGTAAGTTCTTTCTACGACTATAAGTTCCTAAGGATGAAATCAAATTTTGATTACCTTTAGGCGCTTAACCTTTTCTTCTGCGGATAAAACCGCAATAATTTGAGGAACCGCCACACTAGGTGACGGGGGCTTCTCACAAATAAGTTTGACTCTAACGTCAATCTCCATTTGGTGAAAGATCATTCAAGCAGATAAAGGCATTCTTTAAACAACTTTGCAGAAAGACCAAAGCGAGAGCTAAGTCGAAAAACTACTTACCTCCCTCGTAGTCCCACAGTGGGTCTTTTGGCCCGTGTACCTCCACATAGGAGGCACTCGTTTCTTCAAAGGACTAATTCGACGTGTGATGAAATCCTTCACCACATGCCATCCGATCAACCCTCTCGCTTTCAAATCTTTGATGGCTTGAATATAGGGGGCAATTCGATTAATATCCTGGGGAGTCGAATCCCAGGAAGCCTTCTTTTCGGCAGCCTTCCCTTCGAAAGAAAGACTGTATTCGGAGGTGACTTTCCAGTAAAACCACCTCTTCCTCCACAACGGCCATGAGGACCGAGTGAACATCTGAATATACTCCTTCGACTTCCCGTCGTGGAGCTTCAAACCACAACTTCCAGCTATCCCAGATTGTCGAGCCATTCCGTAGAAATACTGAAAAAGCTCAAGATCATTTGGAATTCCAGTGCACGCCTCACACGCGGATATCTGAATCGCTCGGCATGGTGATGGAATTAGGACCAAGGTTCACCAATTCCACTCCAAAATGCTCGAGTATCAATGTGAAAGGGTGAAGCGAGTAATCGAAGACCACACTCACTGTTGCTGGAAAGCGGGATTTGTCCTTCCTCCCCGATGGCCATTCTTTGCTTATCTTGTGGGAACCACTCCACAAGAACTTTCTCTGGAATCTTCCCAGCATTGACAAGGGTTTGCATCTTCGCCGGTATCCATCTCCGACTCGGCCCATTCGGAAACTCTCCGGCCATTTTTCTCAGGAAGAGGAGATTTTCAACTGAGTTGGTGGCGGAGAAGACAAGAACTTGATGAACAGTAGAATGATTTGGGGAAAGGTAAGATTTTAGGTTTTACCCCCCGGTAGGTATTTATAACCACGTACCTTGGTAGGAGGCTTGACATTCAAGGGTCGCCTTGTCTCGAGAACCGCTTCACAGAACAGGCTAATGGGCGTCCTTTGAGGTTCCCAGTGTGTCCGATTCGAGAAAATCGGGTTTGCGTTTACACCTCAGCGAAATTACTTCCTTGGTTAGATCTTTTCAACCAAAGGAAATGATAATCGGAAAGTTCTTTCTTCCGATCACTATACTCGACCACCTCGTGATCGTAGGAATGCTTTTACGACTACTTGATGGTGGTAGGTAATTTTCTTGACCAAGCATATTTCGGTCAAAGTAGTATACTATCGAAGAGTTTTTCCTTCGACTATTTTTCTCTGATCCTCTCGTGGTCGTAAGACCATCTATAACTCCTTTACCAAGTAAATTACTTTCACTTGGCGGGGGGCTAGATGGCGAGGATATAATAATCCTCATTTTATCTTTTATCTATAATTCTTATTATAGGTAAATATGGCGTCATGTGGACCACGAGTATACCCCTTAATGTTATGAGGAAGAGCCTAATGAGTGGTCGTAAGTTCTTCTACGACCACCCCCATAGTCGTAAGTTATGCTACGGCTACCCCCATAGTCGCAAGATATGCTACGACTATCCCATAGTCGTAAGTCTTGCTATGACTACCTCATAGTCGTGGCTCTCTACGACTAGGTCAACTACGACCACCTTATGATCAAATAAAACTACGAGACGAGTGGGTCTTATTTGATCAAGGGATTCAAACGATCATCATCTGTTGTTATTCTGCGGAGTAATGACACGTAATGCTCCATTATCTCGATATATAGTCATTAGCGGCGTGGAGGAGTTAATACACGGTGATTATTATAGCGTGCTTGAATTCACAGGAGGTAATGGGCGCCGCTTTATCTGGAGTAAGCGCGCTCCTTCACGTACTATAAAAGGCGACAATCGAGAGAAAGGAAGGGATCGGGCCATCGGGAATACAAGCACTATCTGTAATAGTCTTAGTTTTTCCCCTGATTGTTCAAAATACACTCAATACCATACACACACAGGAGTAGGGTTGTTATTCTCTACGGAGAAGGCTTGAACCTGTATAAAAATCCCCATGTCAATCTCTCTGCGTGATTCCATTCTAGGAGACCCCCCGAATCAAACAATCTTTACGTAAGTTCGGTTCTAAAACACCGACAGGACTAATTAATTATGACTACTTAATTACGACTAATTAATTATGTCTAATTAGTTAGGACTAAATAACTATGAGTAATTAATTACGACTAATTAATTTAATATTAATTACACAGTTAATAAACATAATGCGCACGAGAAAAATTACTTCTTTTAAAAGATCTTTGCTTAACGTCGAACTTCCTCTACTAATACGATCGCGCTACCTCTCGCTCGCTCGATCCTCCTGTCTCTCTATGCCGAGCGCTCGGTTTTGGGGTGAAGAATGAGAGCAACACGCCGGGTTTTATAGCTGCAAAAAGGAACCATTTTAGCCGACCGCGAAGCGACGGGAGGGAATCCAATTCCCTCCCATGGGCTATGCGTTGAATTTTTTTTTGGCGCATGCGGGGATCAGCGAGGACGATGCGATCGGCGACGGGACGGGAGGGAATGGATTCCCTCCCACGGCCGCATGGTGCAAAGGTCAAACCAGTCTAGGGGGCGTGAAGGCCGTTTCCCTGGTGCATGGACACGAAGTCTGTGGCTCTGGCGCACGCACACGAGGCGAGTTCGGGCCCCTGGCACACGGACACGCCGAGACCGAGCCATGGATGCGCAGATACGACGGCCCTAGGCCTCTGGCGCACGAACTCAGCAACATGTCGCTCACCCGCGACTCCGCGATGCCACTTTTGTTTTTGACGTCGAGAGAAAGCTATATTTGCTATTGTGCGATTAAACAATGCTATATCAGCCAAAAACTCACCATCTCTCGACCCATGCCGCGTCTCTGCGTAGCCTGTTTGCTAGTATTGTATACTCCTACTTGCACCAGCATTCGGCAGTGACAGCGGCCAAGTGGAAGGAAATTGAGTGATCCTCCCGGTTTGGTTAGGCTAACCTCTCGTTTCCTCTGCTCTTAATGGCACCGACACGCACGGCACGCCATCTATCCGTCCACGGTCCACCCATCCCTAATGACAATCGTTAAACTCTAAACAACAACAGCTGCATTTGTACTGCAGATTGCACCGGCCGTGGGGCAAACGAACGCCGGGCTGGATTCGCTATAAATTTGAGGTGCATGCTCATGAGGAAGGACACTAGGACAGAGCCTTCCTGCAGATTCCACATTGTTTCTCAAATTTCTCTATCCAAATTTAGCCTCCCTGACCAGCCTATAACTAAAAATCCTCCCCCTGATTAATTCACCAGTGGCCCAGTTGTAGCAGCACGGTACAGAGAGAACAGGATTGGCCATTACTGCTGCCCGCTGCCGTGCAACGTGCTGTCCTGTGAAGTTGTTCACTCTGCATTCCACCCTAGCTTAGCTGGACGGGCCTTCACTGCATGTGCAGCTGTTACTTCACGTAATAAAGTGTCCTGACACTGCCACACACCTTGTAAGTGTATTCCTATTTCATCTCATCTCATCTCCTCGTCCGTTTCTGCTTTTCCTTCCATGTGGCTCTGTTATTGCTTTGCATCTTGTCCTCCAGTAGCGTTCTTTTTTCTACTAGTACCTGTGTGGCTCTCCGGGATTTTTGGCTTAAATCGGTATTAGCAAAAAATGACGTCTTTATGGTTGTAATTATAAAAATAACGTTATCATTCGTCTAGCCATAGGACAGATAAGTCGTGGACCGATACGTGGCGTCTCGTTTGTCCCATGGCCGTGCGGATGAGGCACCACGTGTCGGCTCGTGACTGGCCGGACGAGATGTCATGTGTCGGCCACGACTTATCTATCCCGTGGTTAGATAGATGAGGACATTCATTTTGCAATTACAGAGAGTATATCTTTTTGCTAATATCGTTTTAAACAGTGTCAGACAAAAACTGCCATTTAGACAAAAACTCTGGCTCTCTGTACCTGAAAAGTTACCTAAACGCCTTCTTGTTGGGCGTTATTCTTCGACGGACCACTTTGTTTATGATTTCACCTGTCTGAATCGTGATCTGGATCTTTCAGTTAGCGCGATCTGGATCTTCAGTTTTAACTTTTAACGTGATCTCATCTGCACCTTGGAGATAAGGTGTGCAAGGACAGTGGACACGTGCTGTGATGAGTTGGTCAGTTCCAAGTTGCGTGCGTGAGCTATCTATCTTTCCTGCGGATTAGTACGGTCTTCTCTTCAGCGGCCGGCCACTGACAACTGCATCTGTTTGCCGCGATCTCGTTTTCAGGATAGGAAATCTTTGACATTTTTTTGCGTTTGCGTTTGCGTTTGCGTGATTGGGGATGGGGATAGCAAGCGGTCTTCGTGCGTGCCTCGCTGGAGGGATAAGCACAGATGGATCATGGAAGAAGAGGGGCAATTCTTAGTGGAAAAAAGATCAGATGCGTGCATCCGTGCATCCCGGTTTCAATCGGACTGCTTTTCGGCGATCGCGGAGCACAGGTAGGCTGTGCAGAGTTTTCTGCGGACGACGTGCATCCGGATGGCTAAGAACTGCACACGCAGCTAGTAGCAGACAATACCGGCAATGCCATACACATCTAGTCTAGGAATCTAACTACGCCAGTCAAAGATGCCAGTGATGCTACTGTTAACGGGTTAGACACGGAGTTGAGGACCCCACAACAAACGATTGTGAGTGGATCGAGGGACCTCGACGTGATTCCGAAAATTACAGGGGGCTTTTGGCAAAAAAAGTAGCAATACTTGATGTTATTTCAGAAACCGCAGAGTTTTTTTTTTTGCTAAAAAAACGACGTTTAGGGTTTCGACGTGATTTCAGAAACATGGGGCTTTTCCCAAAAAAAAGTGGCAGACCTCAATGTGATTTCACCAGTGGCTTTGACCAAAAAAAACCTAACGCGAAGGATCTGGAATTGATTTCGGAAACAATATTGGGTTTTCCACAAAAAAAACTTACGTGAAGGACCTCAACACGATTTTGAAAACATTGGTGGTTTTTTTTTTGCAAAAAAACCTTATACAAGGATCTAGATGTGATTTCGAAAAGTACATGAGACTTTTCACAAAGAAGCCGACGTGGCCTCAGCAATCTCTTCAGCTTATTAATGTGATTTTTTTTAATTGACGAGGAATAATTGATATCTGCGAAATTCCTGTGTGGCATGTAAGCTGAAAGCCTACTCGTTAAATGGTGTGTTGTAGCTAGGAGCTGCCTTCAAAGAAAAGCAATTAGGACAAGAGAAATTTAAGATAAACCATAACTCGCTGTAAACTCCTCCAACACACACAAATCAAGCCCCAAACAAACAAATCATCGATTGCGGCTGTATTTTTTGTTCGTGCGTGTGCAAAGAACCCGTTCATTATCCACCGTTCGACCGTTGCTTCATTAGAGCATATATATAATGATGTGATATTAGCTATATGTAAATTTTTACACGTAAGATACGAGATAATGTGGAGGAGAGAGGAGTATAGATAATTGGGTCATCCTTCATGCATTAGTCTATTATAACACGAGAAATAAAATATATTATATATGAAGGGACTGCCTTAAAAACATGTAAAAATAAATCGATTATAAAAACTGTCAGTAGTATTGTATATATATACGGATCCCTTCCAAGCCACGGACAACGCCAACGTCTGTGTTTGGAGAGTAACCAATAATTATTACGTGCACCGTACCGTGTTAAACGGATTGCTAATAGATTAGGGTACAAGTAGTAGTATATGGCGTACTACTCCAGCGGAGTAGCAGTAGTTTTTGGAGTAGAGTAGCAACTAGCCGAGACGTATGCTGGGAAAAGAAAACAAAAGGGCGATGTCACAGCTCGGCTCCCGAGTAGAGGTCCCGCGTCCACCCGGAAAAGAAAAGCGAAGATGTTACAGGCGCTCGTAAGTTGTGAACACGCAAAACCCCACTGACATGCGGGCCCTTTAATCTGTACTCAGTAGTTGAACCCACTAGTCAGTGAAAGTTAGAGACGATCTGCACGTAAGCATAGCGCTCGGTCCCCGCCGCCCGACATCCGCACGGTCAAATTTACGGCCCGTCTCTGGTCGCGGTCACGTAGATTCCCCGGGATAAAAAAAAAAGCCGCGAGTGAGAAAGCGTAAGCAGCACAACAATAAAAGGCCTTTACTCCTGCGTCTGCATCCTCTGCTCCGCTGCGCTGCGCTGCCTTTCCCGTGCGCTTTCTCTCCGCACAGCCACAGCGCAGCCTCTCTCGCATCAGCATCAGCATCAGTGGTAAGTGGTAAGCCTCCCTCCGTTGCTTGATTGATTTCTTTGGCCCCGTTCTCCTTTCTCTCCGTTCTTCCCCGTCTCCGTCTCCCATCACCCACCGTTGCTTTCTGTTTCTTGGGCCTCTGGGCTTCCAGGTTTGCCACCACCAACCCTTTCTTTTACTTCAAAGAACGCCTCCAAGAAAAATATGCCTGGATAGATGTGGATTTGCGAGCTACCGTCGTTGTCCCGTGGTATCTTGGGTTCTAGCTGGTAGCAGTAGTGCACATCCATGTTCATACAGGGGTTCGGCGTTTGTGGAATAGTGGAGAGTGACTAGCTCACCACCTTCGATTTGTCTCTCATGTATGTATGCCAACCTTGCATATGCAGGCGTGGATGGGTGCACGCACGCACGAACGCAAATACGCGGTTATTCAGACCAGTCTGCCCATCCGCGTCCGCCGGATCGATCGACCGGTTGGGCTTCGCGTGCACGCCGCCTATGGCCACCTGGCGCAAAAGGAAGAAAAAAACTATCTTTCTTGATAAGATTCTTGTACTATTGCATTAGTAGTAGTAGTTAGCAAGAGCCCGCTCGTGCGAGTCCAAAATTTCTCCTAATTTAATGTAGAACTTTCCTAGGTGGTTAAGCCGTCCCATTCTACGGCCTCTGAACTGGCGAAGCAGAACAAAAGTTTGCGTGTCATAGCCGTCGTCGCATGATAGCATCTGTACAAGTTTTTTTTGTTCTTCTAGTTTTCATGCCCTATTCGGCCGGAGGGGTGAAAAACTCGTCGCTGCCACCGCGGCCGGTGAGACTAATCTCTCGATGAGAGCAATCAAACGGCTAGTGCGTGGAGCGTTCACTGCACTGTGTGGTGGCCTTTAGTTAGGCAGAGTGGCCAGTGTGGGAGAGAGGGGTGGAGAATATCAACGGGAATTAATAATTAGCCACTGATCCTATCCACAGCGACATTTCAACTGATAGACGCCTTTCCCCCTCCCCCTCGTGGTGCTGCGAGCAATGCGGAGGTTGAGATCGTTTTTGCTTACTTTCCTGCTTATATTAGTCGTCGTCGCAGCGCGAGGTCCACTCGTGCTAATCAAAGCCCTGATTTCTTTCGCTTTCTTTTTTGTTGCCTTGCGATCCTCATGTCGGCGCAGCGCCCCGGGGGTCACTACACGCTTAGTCTATAAGAGGAATCGGTGGTTTCCTTTCCTTTCAGGACATGCTCACCCCCCTCAGGCAGCAACCATTAGAAATTTGAGAGGAAAAGAACCTCTGTGTGCAGTGCCATTAGGCTGCAAGTTTCATCTTCCTATTGCAAAAAGTATACCTGTTTCTAGCAGTTGCATTCGTGCCCATGCGGATAGCTAGTTCCTCATTTTGAGTATATTCTCAGGTATGCATTCAGGCGTACTGTGGCTGCTGTGGTGTGTAAGCTTTTTGTGGTGTTGCATGTCGAGAATGCATTGACTGTTATTTTCTCTCCGTACTACGTTTTTTTTTTCCTGTTTTATTCATCCCTTCGTTCTGTGTCTGCTGATTTCAATTAATTTAGGTTAGGTAGCTTATTGTTTTTCCCTGTAAACATGCAGTCTTACTGTGTATTCTAACTTCTAAGCTTTGGTTGATGTCATCTGTCGAGAATGCACTGCATACTGTATTCTGTTTATACTGCATTTTCTCTTTTATTCATCCCTTATTTGTTTCGTGCCGGCTGATTTGAATGAATCAAGGTTAGGCAGGTCATTGTTTTCCCTATAAACATGCTGGACTGCTGGTTTCCAACAACTTGATGCGTTTTGAACAGAGAAACTAAGAAAAACCTAGTCGGTTTAAGTGATATGTTCCCTTGTATCTATTTTCCTTCTTCATGATGTCTACAGGAACATCTTTGACTGGTCTAATGTTTGATTTTATGATTTGTTCAAACAAGAACCTTGCACTATAATAGAACACATTTGTTGGATAAGTTTCTTTGAAAGTTTACTTATATGGTTAACATCCTCTCTGTTGGTCTATAAATAGGCTGTCCGTGGTGATCGATACCACAAACGGTGCCAAGATGGGAAGTTTTCACAAGATAAGTTTTGTTCTCCTCATGTTCTGCTTGGTGGTGTTGGGGAGAGCGGAGTATCTCAAGTACAAAGATCCAAAGCAGCCTGTTGCTGTTCGCGTCAAGGATCTGCTTAGTCGGATGACTCTCGCTGAAAAGATTGGCCAGATGACCCAAATTGAGAGGGAAAATGCCACAGCGGATGCGATATCCAAGTACTTCATAGGTGCGTCATATTTTACTTATGCTTAAGAAATACAAACGGTGAAGGGTTCGAGAGTGTGGGTTTGACATTGGTGTGCTGTGATGCAGGTAGTGTACTGAGTGGTGGAGGCAGTGTGCCTGCTCCTCAAGCATCTGCTGAGGCTTGGGCTTCAATGGTTACTGAAATGCAAAAGGGTGCTCTTTCTACCCGCCTAGGTATTCCGATTATCTACGGTATTGATGCTGTGCACGGGCACAATAATGTCTACAAAGCTACTATCTTCCCTCATAACGTTGGGCTTGGAGCTACCAGGTAGAAACTGTTTTTGCTTTTGCTGTGGATATGATAATGA
Organism: Phyllostachys edulis; assembly: GCA_036346405.1. NCBI lineage: Eukaryota > Viridiplantae > Streptophyta > Magnoliopsida > Poales > Poaceae > Phyllostachys > Phyllostachys edulis. Next base: position 14,091,528 of record CM070549.1, on the reverse strand, counting down.
AATCATTTAAATCCCGTTAATTGGATGCCTTTAATATGTTAGATTGGCAAACCGTGTCAGTTTTGGAAAGAAAAACACAAACTGTAATGCATTTGTTGGTCTATATTTAATATGTTGATGCGCTGTCTTCCAGGGACCCGATGCTGGTAAAGAAGATAGGAGAAGCAACTGCTCTTGAAATTAGAGCTACGGGAATTCCTTATGCCTTTGCTCCGTGTGTTGCGGTAATAGATAATACCTCTTGCAGAGTGGATGTTTCAGTCTGGATAGCGAACACGTGTTTTTATCATCCTAAGGAACTCCATTTACGTAGCTTACATGATATTGCCCAGGTTTGTAGAGACCCAAGATGGGGACGCTGCTATGAGAGCTATAGCGAAGACCCAAAGGTTGTCCAGTCAATGACCACACTCATCTCTGGCTTGCAAGGCGATGTTCCGTCAAATGACGTAGGAAGACCATATGTTGGTGGAAGGTAATATACATCAAACAGATATAGCTAAATCCTTTTTCTCTGTGGTTCTCCTGTGTTAAAAGTGGAAAGTAGTATTTCAATACAAGATGGAGCTAACTTTGCTTTCACTCGCATACCGTGCAGTAAGAAAGTTGCTGCGTGTGCAAAGCACTTTGTTGGTGATGGTGGAACGCATATGGGAATCAATGAGAACAATACAATCATCAACACCCATGGGCTGATGGCCATCCATATGCCTCCTTATTATAATGCTGTCATCAGAGGTGTCTCCACCGTCATGATCTCGTACTCCAGTTGGAATGGGGTGAAAATGCACGCAAACCATCACCTAATCACTGATTTTCTCAAGAACAAGCTCCGCTTTAGGGTTAGTTGCTCACTACGAAGGGAGATGATTGCTATCTTGATTTATTTTCTTCAGGTATATCCAGAGATACTGATATCGTTAATTTCATGGGATTTGGTGCAAACAGGGTTTCGTTATTTCAGACTGGCAAGGTATTGATCGGATCACTTCTCCTCCACACAAGAACTACTCTTATTCAGTTGAGGCTGGAGTTGGTGCCGGTATTGACATGGTAAGATATATAAATTATTCTGACTTAATTTCGTCCTTGAAAATCCAGTATAGCATAAGCTTTGTCATAAATCATAATAAAAGGAATTGCCTACGTGGTAAGATAAGCCTCGTCTACTGATCACAATACATCCTTGACGAATGCTATTTTGTTTCTATTACTACTACAAATACAATACTGTCTTGTCCTCCCTTGCTGATCATGCCCTGAATGCTTTATGTGCAGATCATGGTTCCTTATGCCTACACAGAATTCATTGATGACTTGACATCCCAAGTTAAAAACAACATTATCCCGACGAGCAGAATCGATGATGCTGTGTATAGGATTCTTCGGGTCAAGTTCACTATGGGTCTATTTGAGAACCCTTTCCCCGATCCTAGCCTCGCTGGTGAACTCGGAAAGCAAGTCAGTTCTGAACACCTCATCTTCTCCCTCACACTTCAGACATCTGGAAGATTTACTGATTAATTTCCTTTCCTTAATAGGAGCACCGTGAATTGGCACGCGAAGCAGTCAGGAAATCCTTGGTATTGCTGAAAAACGGAAAATCTGCCTACACTCCATTGTTGCCTCTTCCGAAGAAGGCCAGTAAGATCCTCGTCGCTGGAAGCCACGCCGACAACTTGGGCAATCAGTGTGGAGGATGGACAATCACTTGGCAAGGAGAAAGTGGCAACAACCTCACTGCCGGTGAATTGATTGCGTCTTTTGTTTCATTGTTTGCAGTAAATCTTTCGAACAAAAAACCATTAACAGCAATTCGTCGGTAACAATAATCTGCAATAATGTGGTGAAACAGGGACGACCATACTCTCGGCGATCAAGTCCACCGTGGATCCCAACACGCAGGTGGTCTACTCGGAGAACCCGGACAGCAGCCTCGTGAACGGTGACAAGTACGACTACGCGATCGTGGTGGTCGGCGAGCCGCCCTACGCGGAGACGTTCGGCGACAACCTGAACCTGACGATCCCGGAGCCCGGGCCGAGCGTGATCCAGACTGTCTGCAAGAGCATCAAGTGCGTGGTGGTCCTCATCTCCGGCAGGCCCCTGGTGGTGGAGCCGTACGTCGGCGCCATGGACGCGTTCGTGGCGGCGTGGCTGCCGGGCACGGAGGGCCAGGGCGTGGCCGACGTGCTGTTCGGCGACTACGGGTTCAGCGGGAAGCTGTCGAGGACGTGGTTCAAGTCGGTGGACCAACTGCCGATGAACGTCGGCGACGCTCACTACGACCCGCTCTTCCCGTTCGGTTTTGGGCTCACCACGGAGGCGGGGAAATGAGGTGTTTGAAGGCACGTGGGTGGTTTGTGAGTGTTTGGTTGGGGTGAGAGACGGAGAGAGATGGGGATTATACTACACATACGTCTGTGTTGGATTTGTGGGCAAGAACGAGTGATGCATTCTTGAGGCTGTTGTTAGTGTGGGTCGTTTGGAATAATAAAAGTCAGGCGCTTACATTAGATATGTTTGGGTTTCGCTTTTGGAAATGCCCTCGTCAGGTCCTGTTTCGGACGTTTGGATTCTGTTCCAGCTTCCAAACAAGACCTATGGAGCTTCTCTCTCTTTTGTTTGAAAGCAATGAAGCTTTTTCTTTTTAGAACAACAGGTCAATCGAAGTTTGCATCAACTGCAAAAGCAAAGCCACCGACCGGTAAGTTTGCGTTTCAAACCGGTAGGCGTGGTGCGGTTAGGAGGCCACGCTGGATTCGGGCCTGATCCGGCTAGGCACTCCAGAAATCGGCCTCTGAACTGAAAAACATTCGCGCGCGCGGAGCCGGCCGCGTCATGGCGTGCTGGGTGCATAGGGGCAAACCGCGCCTGCCGTTTCCCGCTATTTCGTTTGGGCCGGCACGCGCGCGTTGGTTAGGGCGCACGGGAGCGGGTGCGTGCGTGCGCGCGACCGTCCGAGAGGCGTGCGGTAGCGTGCATCTACAGGTGTCGCGGCACGGTGCACCGCGCATGCGAACGTGGCTTGGTGCACGCTTTAGAGTATGTACAATAGTATAGATAACTGCTGTCTATAGTATCTATTTACGTCATTTATAGAAAGCTCCTACAATTAGTTGTATTTTTTAATGTTTCTATAATGCATCTTGTTTCTCGTGTTACAGTCGACCATTGCATGAGAGATGATCCAATTCTCTATGCTTCTCTATGCTTCCTCTCTTTCATCTAAGTTATCTAATGTACTACATAACAAATCTAACAGATAGCTCTATTGTACATGCTTTTACACTTATATCAGCCGTCAAGTCGTCGTTGTCGTAGCTCGTGAGGTCCACTGGTGCTAATCAAAGCCCTGATTTCTTTCGCTTTCTTTTTTTTGTTGCCTTTTGATCCTCATGTCGCGCAGCGAATTTTTTTTATTAATTAATCTTTTTTTGAATTTTATTTTAAAGTTAACATCCGGCGCACTTTATTTCCAATTCTGACACCTTTGGTCACGCCACCACCTGTGGCGTGATAAAACAACAGTCACGCCAGCCTATTTCTGGTCAAACTCTTGTCACGTCACTGGAAGCGGCGTGACAGTGTTATTTGGTCACATCACAACCAGAGACGTGACAAAAAAAAATGCTATTTTAGGGACTTATCCTGACGCGTGACAGTGCTGTTTTGTCACGCCACCACCCGTGGCGTGACCAAAGAGATCAGAATTGAAAATAAAGTGCATCAGGAGTTAACTTTAAAATAAAATTCAAAAAAATGTTAATTAATAAAAAAGTTCTCGCGCAGCGCCCCGAGGCTCACTACACACCTGCTCTAAAAGAGGAATCGGTGGTTTCCTTTTCTTTCAGGACATGCTCACCCCCTCTAAGCAGCAACCGTTAGAACTTATCTCTTAAGAAGGAAACATTATCTCTAAAGAAGAAAGTAAATATTGAATTACTATTTAAAGATAAGATGCCTAAACTGTTGTTTGATCTCCTTCCTAGTCTCTTCCTACTGCTGCTGCAATTCCCTAGACTCCTGTTGCCACATCCCCCTTGGGCCGACTCCTCCTTTGGTATGTGAGTCCTGCCATAACATCTCCCTCCCTGCGGAAACAACTCGTCCTCGAGTTGAAATGCTAGGTAAAGAGTCTTGAACTCAGAAATTGCCTCCCAGATTGCTTTAGATTTCGACAGACAATGCCAAACTATGAGAACCTGCCATGTACCACGATGAAATCACCCTTTTAATGCCTTCTCGGGTGTGGGAAGTGCACATCTATGGGGTAGCTCCGGCAGACTTGGCGGTGCGATCGGCGGTTCACTATGGAAAGCCTTCAATAATCCCACATGAAAAACATCACGAATGTGAACACCAGGTGGAAGACGTAGTCGGTTGGCCACTTCGCCAATGCGTTCGCTGACTTGGTATGTGTAACACCCTGGCCCAAAATCGAGCCTGGAATGCCACTAAACTACCATAACAATTTAATTTATATCAACTTACAATAAAATTATAGCAAGTAACTCATTAACCAAAACCGTCCACGGGTCACAATAAAATATGATTAAGAATTGAACAAACCTAAATCTTTCTATATAAAACCTTGCGGACTTTGAGCTTAGGGAGGGTATCCACGTCGGCTGCTTTTTCCTGGCCGTTGGATTACCGCGCTCGTCTACTCGGTGCCGTACGATGCATCTCGCTCGTCCTCGTCGCTTCGATCCAGCCAGCGAGCCGCTTGCACGTTCGCGTGTATTGGGCCTCCACTCCACTTTCTCCCTTTTGGTCTTCACAGGAGGCGCCGCCCGCACCTTCCCCTCCCTCAACCCTCCCCTCCCTCGACCCAATGCCGACGCCGGCCCTTGGCGGTCTACCTGTCGCCGCCGCCTTCCGCCGGCCTAGCCGCCCCTATCGCCGGCCTCGCTCGCTCATTGCTCGCCGATTTTGCGGTTCGAGGCGCCATCGGCCCGATCGGCTTAGATCTGGTCTCGCCACCGCATCGTCGTCCACCAGTAGCTAGCGGCCTCCCGACTCCTCTTCTTGCCGCCCACGGCATGGCGCCGCCGCGCACCCTCGTCTCCTCGCGGACCGATGCAGCGCCTCCGTGAACGGCTCCGTCGGTCTGTTGCCTCCTCAACTCCTCCGGCTTCTAGCGTGGCGGCGCCGTCGTCGGCCCCTCCTCGCATCGCGCTTCGGTTCCCCTCGGTGGCTCCCTCATGCCCACGCTTGGTGGTCGGCTTCCCGCTTTGGCAGCTTGCCGTCGCCGTCTCGACCCATGCTGCGCCGCCGCCTTAAACCGCCCCATGGCCCGGCTTGGCCGGCCCCCATGGCGGCTCTCCCGGCCGTCAACCGCTCGCCTCTCCTGCTTCTTCCTCCCTGGGATTCAGCCCTTCCTTTTCTCCTCTCTCTGTTGATTTTGGTTTTTAATGTTTGCATTGATTTTTGATTTTCTGATTTTAGTTCATTGATGGATGGTGACAGTGAGGTATGTGGGCTGCTACCATGGCTACTGAGGTACTCTACTCCGCTCTACCCCTTGCTCTGTGATGGAATGGTTAGTGGTTTGTGATGGATTCAGTGAGGGCTAGGGCTATTGATGCCAATTCTCTGTGCTTGGTTGTCTTACATAGTGATTGCAATGGCAACATCGGTGATTGATGGAGCAATATTTGTGTTATGAGCATTGTTGCAGTTTGCTGCAATTGTTTCTAATCTATGCAAGGCTTGTGCTTGGAAGTCCTGACAAAAAAATATCAAGCAGGAAAAAACAATTGCGGTTTGTAGCACTTGCCTTAGGTAACCGACTCGGATGCTAGCATTTAGAAATATAGGAGGATTTGTGAGAGTCCTTCCATAGAATGTTTTTGGGTGGCAATGTGCATATTTGCATTGGTTTAAGAGAGAACAAAAAAATATGTCTTGCCTTTTGTGAAGTTGAGATACATGTAACTCTTCCTTTTTGCTTGAGTTGATTTATAGTAGCTTTATTTGTCCACATTTGGTGCAAGCATTTATTTTCATCAGATTTGATTAGTGTATTGAGATTATCTAAAGGGATTCTTTAATACTTTTTTTTGAACTTTTGCATGACACGTCGACGTGTGTTGATATCGTGGGCTAGATGGTTTAAAATGCCGGTCTACATGAAGCTCTAGTTAGTCTTCTTCTATGTTTAATTAGGTCTATAATATCATGGTCATGCTAGCTATACATTCTTTTGCTATGTTGATAGCCTATTGCTTTTCTATGTGAAGAATGGCTTGTTACTGTGTAATAAAGAATTTCCTTTGACATAGCCTTTCTATGTGAAGAATGAATTGTTACAGTATGATAAAGAATTCCCTTTGGCAGATAGCTTCATTTTCCTGTGCTCGCATAGTAGTTGTATCATCTGCCATCTACTCTGCTATATTAAGAGCATTCCGTGTATAGTGCTCCTGGGCTAAAATGTTGGTTCATTCCAGGTTGGTAATTTGAGTAGCACTTTTGGCTTGTTCGAGGCGTGGAAACATCCGAAGGTGCGAGGAAAAAACATTTAATCACATAAAATTTTGCTGTTTGAAGTGAGTGCCTTCAATTTATTTTGTTATTACCATAAAAAACCGGAAGGCGCAAATAATTGGTCTCACTTGTCGTGTTGGCCGATCTATATCTGCCAGCGCAGAGATGATCCGTGATTTGGTGGTGGAAGGTTGCTACATATTGGTGATTGGACCTCCTGGAGTTGGGAAGACTACTCTGATCCGGTACATCACCTGATAGTGGTACTCTGATTTTGTAGATCAGCGGTGTTCCAAAAAACATGTCCGTGACGATCGGGATCTTTGAAGGAGCAAGCGAGGACTTCACGAGCGACATAGTCCACTAGGGTGGTTTTAGAACAAGGTTGGCTTTGGTTTGTAGCTTTGTCGTGGGCGAGAGCGAGCGAAGAACTTGGCACGATGAGGAGGCACTCTACTACGACAGATGAAGTCCGCATAGCTTCAGTTCGAGCATCGTTTCTCTTGCGATCCTACCTCGAGTTAGAGTCCTTTTTCATTCGTTAGCATCCATTAAGTCATGATATGTATATGCCATATGTTTCATGAAATGCTTTATTCCTAAATTTTACGGTGAGTCGGTGACACACTATCAAGAATCATCTTTGTTATCGGTTTGTGTTAATGTTACAAGGCGACCTATCTAAAACATGAACTCGATATTGCTTCATTTTGTTAATTTGTTTATGCAAGTTTTAATGTAGCCACATTTCATGGGCGGTGAACAGTATGGGGGTAACAAACAGTGGGGTCGGTTGCATAATCTTAAGGTCCAAATTGAATCGTCTTCTTTGATATGGCGTTATTAAGATGCCTTCTTATGCCTTTTTTCAGTTGCATAACGAGGCAAAAGAAAACATTTAGTTGTCAACACAAACCCTCACCAAGAAGAAAATGGGCAAAAAAAAAAACAGGTTCAGACTCATTTAACGTGGTTCAAGATCCATAAAAAAACCAGTGAGATCTGCCACTTTGCTCCCTTGTTTTGTTTTCCAATCTGTTACTAATTTCTGCTTAGTTAGCTCTGCTCTATCCAACCTCTTACTTGATGTCTTTTTATCTTCTCCTCATTCATGGCTTCTAAACAGTGTGGCAAAGAATCATCAAGAACCTTGTTGTGAGTCAGTTGAAGATAAAGTAATCCAAAAAGGTTTGGTGAAGAATGCTGAAAACTGCTTCAGGTAAAAATTTATAGAGTACATAGGTGTTTGGTAGCTTTGATTTATGATAGTTCTGCATGTAGATCCATCTGTTAAGCGCCATGGAGGCATGAATCAAGTTACTTTGCCTGGAATTGCATGTTTACAACTGAAAGACGCGAGGGGAACGAGGCATGAATGTTTAGCTTGACAATATTTATGCCTATGTCGACAGTTTGATTTTGAAGATGTAAAATAGCATTTTTGTTTTCAACTCCACGGTTCAACATAAATGGTGTGACTAGGCTGGGTCATGTTATGGTTCTTGGTTTTTAATTAGTTCATGAACTACATAATTAAAGTATGGATTTACCAAACATGTGCACAATTAGTCTTATTAATCTACATATTAAGTGTTTTCGGTACCAGGTAGTTCATAGAAAGAAAAGTTTAGCATGCATGCAAACCTATTTTTGGGTCTAAAAAGTTTTGCTAGCTACGAACCATACAATTACCGTATAATATATTACTGTGGATAGTTTCTTGCGTTTTTTTAATGCCGACTATTCATGTTTCGAACCTCAATTCATGTGTAGGATTTCCATCCCATAATCAGTGTGTATATGGTGTTCTTAATTGTGTATACAGAACAAATGATCCATGGTTTATTGATTTAGCCATGCTTTATGTAGGACATCAGCTACATTATGACCATATTTTGCATGCCTGCATACTCCAAAATAAACATCATTAAAAAAACTTATGGCTGTTTATGTACTCCTAAGAACACATCAACTGTTCTATCTTAGTCATTTTTTCTTAATCATTTAGCACACCTTGCACGGTTGCACCTACTAATCATATGCGTATTTACACATGTTCAGCTTACACCACAACCACTGTATGATGTAGTCATTTTCCCTGGTCCGTGATGAAGGCTACATATCTGATGCGTTCTGTCTGCGTCGCTATTTTTTTCTCGGATGCTCAGACACCGTCTCATGGCTTTCTGACACATATTATCCATCTCTTATCATCTTACAGGATTCAAGGATCGCACACCGTGATACCAGCAACTAGAAAACATCTTTTTCAGCCAACAACCACTACAGAACATGCAACTGCTCATGTCATCTCTATATTAGTTTTTCCTTTACGAACGATGACACAGACATGTTCATGCAAATCATTCCTATAAGTAGATACTGTAATCCCTTGCACACAAAGTTCAGTGCTCTTTTCTTATCCCGGAAAGGACATTTTTTTTACTTCTATTTGAATGTGTCGTCTGCACATGAATACTTAATGCACCGAAAGCTTGAAATGCAAGCCCTCAATCGGAGAACATTTGCACTCTTTTTTATATGAGTTTCTTATCTACCGTTACTGCTGCACCCCTTCTTGTGGTGTAAGCCCATAATCAAGTATGCATGTTTTCACTTATATTTGCAGCCACATACTATTCTCATATCTTATGCTATTCTTCTATATTACTTTGTACAACCTAAAAAGGTTATCGTCCATGTGTTGTGTTCGAAAGTTATCTATTACAAATGAGTGCTATATTCATTTATTATGATTTCTGGTGTTGCATACAATCTATCTTTGACAACTTCTTTGTCCTAATTATAATCGCACGTTTGCAACTCCACGCGCCATTGGCGCGCGCGGGTTTCTAGTAATTAAACTAAAGCATATCGATACAAAAATCCACAATTTGTGCATAACCAAACGAATAAACACTATGGTATGAATAAACGAGGCCTAATCAATCATCTAGTATTAAACAATATCCATCAAGCATTAAAAGTTAATCCATCGTAACGAAGTAAAGGTTTCTCACTAAACTATAATTTTTTATCTAAATTTCGACAGAGTTTCACTTGAAACAGTGATCATCGAAGGGATTAAAAAAAACCTAACATGTATGAATATGATAACCATGTAGTGAAAATTTAAACATAATCAGAAAGGTCCACATGAAGGAACCGACTATTTCTATCACCACGAAAACCATTTCACTACGAAGGATGAACACAACTGTAAAATGAAAGTCACTAATAAGGTATCTTCAATTAAACTAAAAGTGTCGATTTATTTATCATCGTGAATAGCAAAGTGTAGTGCACCAAAATTTTCTATCCCATTCCCACGCATGCCGCCTCACAGGAAGTACCTTAAAAAAACATAAGAAGCAAGTGTGAGTCTTCGACTTAGCAAAGTACAACCAATACAATAAACGAAACCTTAAGAAAAGATTTTGAATATAAATAATGTTCACATACATCCATCCACCTTGGTTTCATAAAATTTCATCTTTTACTTTCCGCAAATGCAACGAATGCACTTCTCTTTTCTTCTTGCAATTACCGGTAATGCGTAGTATGCATCCGTCGATGCATACCCAAGCTTGTGCCTTCTAGCACAGGGACCTCAAGCCCACACTCCAAGAGTGTGGGGACCTCATGCCCGCCTAAAACATGATGGGGACCTCAAATATTATCATTACTTGGCTACCACGTAGACCAAGTCTCAAGGATCAATGGAATAATGCAAATGATTGATGTCAACCATAAATCTTTATCTCTTTACTTAATCAACATAAGCTCATAGAATATTCAACAGCAAAAACATGAATAAACATTCATATGCATAAGACATTAACAAGTCATGAATAATTTTGGCATTTGTTACCGACTAATTGCACTTATCTCAACCGTGTGACGTATGGTGACGAGTAGAGGGCCTTGCCCCTTGAATCACACCACTACCTGAGTATTCATAAAACACACTAAAAAAACAATCCAAGAGTAGTACAATATTACAAAAAAAAAATTATCTCAGCTCCTAATCAAAACCCAAAACAGCCATGCTTTCCTCCCTGAACACGGTTCTGCCCAAAATAGAGCAGCTAACTTTCTAAAATCATAACTTATGTTATACAACTCCAAAAATCATGATCTTATACTCTATGAAATCCTCAGGACATTATCTACCTTTTTTATTAAGATTGAAATTCCAAAATAAGCCACCTTCTATTTTTAATCTATAGGTTTAACACGCTGCCCGAACCCGATAACTGATCAGACAGACAGCTAACAATAAAAATCATATATCCCAGTCTACCCAACCAAAATTCACGATCCATTACTCTAAATAAATCTAACGAAAAATCCTATCTTTTATCTAACTATACCGAATTCTAATTCCAAGTCTAACTATCCCAAATCATCCTCGCAACGCTCTGCCCTAATCTTGATGAATCTGGACAGAACAGAAATCCATCTTCCCCTTGACCAAACGTTCTAAAAACAGATTAGAGATTAATCTAGGATAAATATAATGAGTTCATATCATTACCCTCGGAGACACGAAGTGATACGGGGGGATGCCCTATCTTCACGACGTAGGATCGATGATAACTTTGAATCTGTGCAACCTGACGAACCGATGGCACCAACCACTGTCAAAACAGCAACCTGCGACAAAAGAATTCGCCCAACCACACGCTCGTGATCCCGTCTACCCGATCACACAAAGTAGACATGTCATCGCTCCTGCAAAACACAAGGAATCACAAGAACAACGGGGTTGAGAACGCCTAATTCCCCTCTACGTTGCACTGTGTGTCAAACCCTAGAAAGAACAAGCGTATAGCTCTCTCTCAAAATAATAGATTCATATTCGTGGTCTGTCTTACGATAAAGAAATATGTGGCTATATATAGCCAACTACACGCACACGTTATAAAAATCCTGAAATAGAAAATAATCGAAACCATATCCGACACCAAGTAACCTTCGGCCGAATCAGATCTCCATACGCACACGTAAATCATGTCATCCAAATCCTTTCCGAGGTCATCCAATCTGATGTGGGATCAAAGCATGCCGCGGTTGTATGTTGTGCAAATTCTTTTTGGGGCCTGCCAGTATCTTTGTCGTGGCTTGGATGGAACATGGTGGGTCCCACGGGAAATTATTGATTTCCTCATTAACTCCATCGTAGCCATCAAGAAAAATATCAGCACCTTCTCATGTGCATGCTTTCTTGAAAGTTCCCACGTTGCATGCATCCCTAATAAAGAAATAATATTGGTCTTCTCTCCATATCTATCAAGAAACCAACCGATGGCTGCATTGTAGCACTTGGTCTTGCGTTTGTGAGATAGATTGCGGTACATGGCTTTGTAGGTGACATTTGTACACGTCATCAAACATAGGTTTACATTAGCAGCAGCATCTTCTCTTCTTTGGCCTGACATGGTCTCCTATACTTCTATACGTATAAAACTGCACACACACAACATGAGACTATTAGGCAGTAGCATATATTCATTAGAATCAAGATTAAAATTGATTAAGAGCGAGTTCACCTGATGATTAATTAATTTAGCTCGTGCTCGTGTAATCGGTCCAATCGGGATGTCCTCATCATCCTTTCCCTCTTGAAAAGGAGTCGTCCTCGACTCTGATTGTTCGGGTGCACAAGATGAATCTGATTGCTCCTTCCGTGGTGAGTTAGAATATAAGAAATGATATATGTATTCCTTGAGGCCTTGAGCGCATCTTCACTTTAGGCTTGTACAGATCATATATACGACTGCATATAATTAAATAAAATAATAGTAGCTCTGTGTCTCTAAGTATGATAATAAAAGATCGAATTAAATTAGAGTTCACCTGGTAATATTTAATGCAGCTTAATAATTCTTTCCAGTTAAATAATATATTTAACTGAAAAGTACTAAGTGTGCCTGTATCTGTGTCACGAAGCCAAAGCATGAATTTTCCATCTTTCCCATTCTCTTCCCTTCCCTTCTTCCTCTTTGATGCTGGCCGACAGTAGCACAATGTAGCAGGGAGGATGGCGCCTGGGAGAGGCTTGAGATCGAGGAGGGTGGTGGCTATCTTGTGTGAGGAAGGTGCTCTGATGGCCGAGGCGGCTAGGGTTCGGTGGTTTCCCCTGCCTTCTAGTGGGCAGCCGGCCCACTCATGGCCTTGGGCCACTATGACCGGCTTCTCCCCACTTGAATATGGGTTGGTGGTCCATTGCTCTCCCAAAACTCTAAATTTTTCTTTCTAATTCTATTTAATTTCAGTACTAATCACTTATTTATTTTATGTTTAAACGAGATATTACATTATGGACCGAAGTAGCGAGGGCTGAGTTTGCTCCTGGTGTGCGCTGAGAGTGACAATGCCTGCCTCTGTGATAGGTGCATCCATACCCAATTGTCGACCTAAAAAGAGATGCCGCGATGGTTTGTGTTGTAATAACGCTTAGCAGACTCATGAGCTTGAAGAAGACCCGCGCGGACGTCGGCGAGGAAGAAGTCTCTGTCGGCTATCACCATGTTCACCGCTAATACACGGGCATCTCCGCATTCATAAGAATGAAGAGCTGGTGGATCACACCCATATACCACGTGGAACAGAGTCTTCTTCAATGTCGTTTGGTAAGAAGTGTTGTAACAGTACTTCACCCATGGCAACCACCATACCCACTATCGTGGACGACTCCCTATTAGAAAACAGATATACACGATAATGATCTTGTTGGCGGCCTCTTACTACCCATCTGACTAGGGATGATAAGTTGTTCTCATGTGTAGGCGAACCCCTACAAGTTTGAATAATTCTTGCCAAAAGGAATTGGTAAAAACCACATCGCGGTCATTGACGATTGACGAAGGCATGTCGTAAGGATGCACAATTTCATTGAAGAAGGTCTGGCTAACAGTCACTGCTGTGTAAGGATAGGTGAGAGGGATGAAGTGTGGATACTTGGAGAAACGGTCGATGACAGTGAAGATCACCGATTTGCCACCCATATGCGGCAAGCCTTCAATGAAGTCCATGGCAATGTCGGCCCATACCTTTGTTGGTATCTCTTGTTGCACTGGCAGATGACACAGTTGTGATGAACTTCTGAACCTCCAGACGGGCGCGTGGAACATGAAAATCCGCACATAGTCATTGGAGGGTCTTTTGAACCCCCTCATGTCCGACATCATGAATGGCAGTCAGTATGGCGGAAAGTACTCGAGAATTCACCGAAACATAGACTCGTTGTCCAAAGAGGAGAAGACCATCTGTGATCGACCATGGTGAGCCTCGCTGGCCCGATGATATCTCGTCGCGGAGCGCACTTGGCTAGTATAAGTGATGGACGCTGCCCTCAAGTCATCGAAGAGAGTGAGGTGAGGCCCCATGAGGGTGCACATAGAGCTGCCCTCGAAGCCATCCCTCTTGAACAGTGCATCGGCCATGGTGTTGTGGCGTCCTGGTTTGTACTCTACTGCAAAATCGTGGCCCATGAGTTTACTCATCCACTGGTGTTGTGGAATTGTCAAGAGTCACTGATCAAGGAGAATTTGAGGCTGTAATGGTCAGTGCAAACAAGAAATGATCGTCCCCAAAGGTAGGGATGCCAATGATGTATGGCCTGCACCAAACCAATTAACTCGTAGTCATATGCCACAAGTTTGTCGAGACGGGCGGCGATGGCACGACCGAAGAAAGGCACCAGCCCTCCTCCTTGATGTAAGATGGCACCGAAATCGGTGCCGAAAGCATCACACTCGACGACAAAGATGCTGGCAAAATCAGGAAGCCGAACAACCAAAGCTGTCGCCAAGGCTTTCTTGAGAGCATGAAAAGCACTCTCGGCCTCATTCGTCTAGCGGAAACATTCCTTCTTGAGGAGGCCCGTGGGGGGCGTCGTGATGGCGCCATAATCCTTGATGAAGCGCCAATAGTAGCCAGCGAGGCCTAAGAAAGACCGCATCGCTCATACAGATTGTGACATCGGCCATTCTGCCACAGTCACCACCTTCTGCTTATCCATCTCGACGCCGACTGCGGATATCACGTGTCCTAGATAGGCCACAGACGTTGCCCCCAAAGGTGCACTTGGACTGTTTCAAGACCAAGTAGTGGCATCGAAGCTCTTAGAACATCATGCACATATGCCGCAAGTGTCCATGTCATGTCGAGCTGTCGATCAAAATGTCATCAAAAAAATACCAAGACAAAATAGCAGAGGATGGCACCCAAGATGTCGTTCATCAAGGCCTGAAATATGGCCAATGCGTTGGTGAGGCCGAACGACATCACAAGGGACTCAAAGTGCCCATGGTGCATTCGGAACATGGCCTTCTTAACGTCGCCTGGGTGCATGTGAACCTAGTGATAACCAGAATGCAAGTCAAGTTTGATGAAGAAGCATGCGCCTCAGAGTTCATCCAGAAGTTCCTCCCCCACCGGGATGGGAAACTTATCCTCGATCGTCTTCTCGTTGAGGGTGCAGTAATCCACGCAAAACTGTCAGGAATTATCAATCCACGCAAAACTGTCAGGAATTATCTTTTTTCTTTACTAAGAGCACCGGGGATGAAAATTGAGACGTGCTGATGCAAATAATCCCTTGTTGCAACATATCTGCACATTGTTGCTCAAGCTCGTATTTTTGGAGTTGGGGGTATCGATATGGCCAAACCGTCACCGCATTTGTCCTGACCACCAGGTGAATCTAGTGGTCATAGCGTCGTTTCGAAGGCATGCCACATGGTGCCTTGAACAGCTCCCCAAACTCCTATAGTAGTGCTTGCATGAGGTCCTCGTCGCTGTCGCCGGTCAGGGCGAATGCCACCAGTTAGCTAGGGGTCTGTCCTTGTGGTCAGTGGGCCAGAAAGACATGGCGAGGCTCCCAAAGTCCCACACGATGGGTCCTAGTGTCTCGAGCCAACGAACATCGAGGATGAGGTCGAACCCGCTCAGTGGGAGCGAGTAACAATCGATGAAGAAGGTCTCGCCTTGGATTTTGATAAGGAGATTGTGAGCAACGCCTCCACTATCCAATTTTCCCCGTTTGCCACAGCAATGCGCAAGGTCATGCGCGTTGACTGCATGGTGATACCGAACTGATCACGTGCCGCCTCGCTGACGAAGCTGTGGGTGGACCCCGAGTCCACCAAGGGCATGAGCGTCGCATCGCCCACGTGGACCTCCAACTGCATTGTCCGGCCTATATTGATGTAGGTTAATCATTGGAGGGATATCTTCAGATCGGCGTCAACGAGATTTTTTTCCGTCTTCGGAGTTGTCCTAGGCAAACTCGATGAGGTAGAGTTGCTTACAGTTATGGTTATCCGGTACTTCTTATCACAATTATAACATAGCCCCGATCGCTTTCGCTCCGCCATTTGCGTCTGCGTGAGTTGCTGAATCCATTGTGTCTTCCTGGTGCCATCCGTCACCATTGCAGAGGGATCGAATGCAAATCCAGTGGCAGCCTTTGATGCGATCGTAGCGGTCACCCAATATCGCTGAACTAGTGCTGTCCTGGATGGCTTGGGCACCGGTGCGGCCACGACTAGCTCGGCAATGACCTGTGCGCGTTGCTCGTAAGATTGAGCGAGGCTCATGGCCATCTCCAACCTCTGCAGCGCTTGAAGTTCTACGTTGATTCTGAGGGGCTCTTGCAACCCCACGGTGAAGGGTTGAATCTGTTGATCCGGTAGTAGAGGGCCGGCACGACTCAATAGAACCAGGAACTGGTTAATGTAGTCAGCCCCTGTTCCTGTGCACCTCAACTGGGTGAGCTCGCCAAGCGGGTTCTTGTGGATGGGTGGGGGGGGGCGAAATGCAAGTTGACCATCTTTGC
Organism: Phyllostachys edulis; assembly: GCA_036346405.1. Taxonomy (NCBI): domain Eukaryota; kingdom Viridiplantae; phylum Streptophyta; class Magnoliopsida; order Poales; family Poaceae; genus Phyllostachys; species Phyllostachys edulis. Next base: position 14,075,192 of record CM070549.1, on the reverse strand, counting down.
AAATCGCCTCCAGGATAGTGTGCCCTCGTCACTTTCCACATGCAAGTACCATTGTTGGGCACTACCGGTCAAGTGATAAGAGGCTAACCATACATTTTCCTCTTCCAGGATCCACCGCCCGTGAAAAAATTGTTTGCAACGTTTGAGCCAAGGCAACAGATCCTCCTTGCCATCGAACACAAGGAACTCCACCTTGTGAAACTGGTGCCGGCCTAGATGGCTTCTCCGCAAAAATTTCCCCTTGGAATTGACGGTCCAGTAGGGACGACCATTATGTCGTCGCTTTCGACCTTCACTTTATCTAGCCGCGCCATCCGCACGTCATGGCTCTCCATGCGGTTGTTGATGGTTGCCAGTTGTGCCCCCCCTGTGCTTCTTGCGTCTCGTCGATCGTCTTCAATTGAGCTAGCTGCGCTATGATCTCATCTATCTTTGTGGGATCGATATCATCACTGCCCATGGATGAAGGTGCATCAGGTAGCTCTGACACCAAGATGTTATGATCTGGGATTTGATGGCGAAGATTATATGTGTGGTGAATAGGAGGGTGTTCCCCTAGACCTCGACGGCGCTTGGGCATCGGCCGAAGCAAGGAGGAGAGGTGCGTCGACTACGCAGAGAAGGAAAGGGGATAAACTCTCTGTATTTTATTGCCTTGATTCACCCAGCCAAAATACTTTAATAGGATGGCTCCAAACAATCTTATCTCTAAAGATGGAAACAATATCTCTAAAGATGGAAACAATATCTCTAAAGAAAGTAACGTTATATCTGAAGATGGAAACATTATTTCTAAATAATGAAGTAAGTACTGAATTACTATTTAAAGATAAGATGCCTAAACTATTCTTTCATCTCCTTCTTGGGCTCTTCCTGTTGCTACCGCAATTCCTTGGACTCCTGTTGCCGCAGCGCCTGGTTTCTTGTTGCCGCAGCCTCCTTGGGTCGGCTCCTCCTTTGGTATGTGAGTCCTACCATAACACATATTGTATTCCATTTGTAATGTATTTTCTCTTTTATTCATCCCTTATTTGTTTCATGCCGGCTGATTTGAATGAATCAAGGTTAGGCAACTCATTGTTATCCCTATAAACATGCTGGACTGCTGGTTTCAAACAACTTGATGCGTTTCTAACAAAGAAACTGAGAAAACCTAGTTGGTTTTAAGTGATATGTTCCCTCATATCTATTCTCCTTCTTCATGATGGCTACAGGAGTATCTTTGACTGGTCTAATGTTTGATTATATGGTTTGTTCAAACAAGAACCTTGCACTATAATATAACACATTTGTTGGATAAGTTTCTTTGAAAGTTTACTTATAAGGTTAACATCCTCTCTTTAGGTCTATAAACTAGCAGGGTGTCTTGCACATTTGCGTAGCTAGATTTGTTTCGAAGTTTATATGAATGATTGAAAATATATTTACGTATCTTGTAGGCAATTTTGTTTTAAGATATCATAAACATTGGAAATGACAATAGAAGTTGGAAGGAAAAAAACAACTTGAGAAACGTTATTGAAGTATGAGCTTTGATGGAAGAAAAACATTGAGCATAATAAATTGTTTGGTTTCTTAGAAAGTAATCACTCTCCATCATGCATAAATCATGTAGTTGCATGCTCCTATTCTTTATTAGTAATTAGTTACATTTTTTAAATTATATGTATGCACATGCACCTCTATTTAATCTCAAGTAATGTGTTGATTATGTGTGCGGTAAATTATCTTATTAGTTTACATGGTATTAGAGTATCTTGCTCATGTATACACTGATACACCATGGGCGACACACCTTGAACTTATCTTCCCTTATACGCCAGTTGCCCCACCGAATTGTGTGTCTTCTATCTCTTCTCATTGCTACAGCTTTTTTTGCTTCAACCTCCAACAGTAAGCCCAAATCTTGATCGATCTCTCTCAGTTGCTACCCTTTTCAATACAATATTTTATCACATAGTTATCTTATACTTCTCCTGAATAATTGCTTAATGATAACTATTGCGATATCAACATGCATACACATGCAACCATCGCTGATCCCAGCTGGTACATGAGTCACGCTCTCTCCGATGACCCCGAGCCTATTCCCTATGACTGCACCATCTCTACTCCAAGTTTTTTGCTCCTCTGCCTCTGTACGTCTGTGCTTCTATTCGTACGGATGCATGCATCTACATACGTATGCATGATGTTATAAATGCTCGACGTTCTCTTCTCTTGTGTCGGTCGTTCCTCTTCTTCGACGTTGGCCAACTCAACGTTGTGGCTTCCTCATTAACCGTGACAATCTCCCATCTTCACTAATGCCGACATGTCTGTTTTAATTATTGTCTAACGATATGGCGAACATTTTTGCCATCGCCGACGACGACATGCCCCTCATACGCTCCTAGCTACCCGATGACCATATATCGTTCATGGCTCATCTTCAATGCAAAGTTTTATCTCCTTTCTGCCAAGGCTTCCCCATCATCGAGCTTCTTTGGCCACTAACTTCTTTGATAACGTCGACACTCACCACTTGTCATCGCAACCCTTGGCTCCTTCAACACTGGACTCTCTTCAAGGGCTCCGGCGAGCAATACGATATTGTCCTCGTTGAACGACTAAGGTAAGCATCACGATATTATCATCTTCTCCATCGTGGGCACCTCAGCTCTTCGCTTCCCCGCGGGTCAATGTCTTCTTGCAGGACAGATTGATGTCATTGTACTCTTTCATGGTCTCCTCCGATACCATTTGTGCCATTCTTGTTATAACTTTTATTAAAAATATCAGTTATTTTTTATTTTTATTCCATAGGAAGCATCAATAGAAACATATGGCCTTGAGAGCGAATATGGTGGCTTCTTTTGTGGCTCCTCTGACACTATTCGTGCCATCCTCATTACAACTTTTATTTTTATTCAATATTTTAGTTATTTTTATTGGAGTTCGTATACAAATAAAATTGCTAAATTTATTTAATTTATTCTCAATTTTAGTTATTTAGGGATTTCACTTTGGAATTAAGATGGAAATCAAATTGCAAGTTTTCTTTTTTATTTTTATTCTGAATTTCAGTTCTTTTCCTTGGAATTCGTGATCCGAATCTGTTTGCTATTTTTAATTAATTTTTACTCGAATTATAGTTATTTAGGGATTTTACTTTGGTATTAGTATTAAAATCAAATTGCTAAGTTTATTTTATTTTTATTTCAAATTTTTGTTTTTTGTTGGATTTAGTATACAAATATAATTGCAAGTTTTTGTATATTTTTTATTCCAAAATATAATTATTTAGGGATTTTACTTAGAGAAATCAAATTGCTTATTTTATTTTATTTTTATTCGAATTTCAGTTTTATTGTATTTGACAAGGACTTTTTACTTAGGAACTCATATGGAAATCAAATTGTCGATTTTATTTTATTTTTTCTTTCTGAATTTCAGTTTTATTGTACTTAATATTTACTCTTTCTTTTAATCTAGAATGTTATAATCTGACCCACCACGATCGACCGAGGGTGTAAATCTTTTTTCCCCACCGATTAACACAGGAATTCCTAGCGTGGTGGCTTTTTTTTTACTCTGCTACTTTAATAAGATAATAGGTTGGCTGTCCATGGTGATCGATACCAGGATGGGAAGTTTTCACAAGATAAGTTTTCTTCTCCTCATGTTCTGCTTGGTGGTGTTGGGGAGAGGGGAGTATCTCAAGTACAAAGATTCGAAGCAGCCTATTGTTGTTCGCGTCAAGGATCTGCTTAGTCGGATGACTCTCGCTGAAAAGATTGGCCAGATGACCCAAATTGAGAGGGAAAATGCCACAGCGGATGCGATATCCAAGTACTTCATAGGTGCGTCATATTTTACTTATGCTTAAGAAATACAAACGGTGAAGGGTTCGAGAGTGTGGGTTTGACATTGGTGTGCTGTGATGCAGGTAGTGTACTGAGTGGTGGAGGTAGTGCGCCTGCTCCTCGAGCATCTGCTGAGGTTTGGGCTTCAATGGTTATTGAAATGCAAAAGGGTGCTCTTTCTACACGCCTAGGTATTCCAATTATCTACGGTATTGATGCTGTGCACGGGCACAATAACGTCTACAAAGCTACTATCTTCCCTCATAACGTTGGGCTTGGAGCTACCAGGTAGAAACTGTCTTTATTGATGTGGATGTGATAATGAAATCATTTAAATCCCGTTTTACAGATGCCTTTAAGGTATGTACAATAGTACCGACAGCTGATGTCCATAGCAACTCTCTATGTCATATGTAGACAACACTAAAAACAGCCCCATACAATAGGTTTTGGTGATACAGTCGGCTACAACATTGTAGACAACACACGATCTTTTAATCCTTTTCTTAGTTCTGGTGCTACAGGATTATAGACAACACATTTCTCTCTTTTTATTCTCTTTCATCCACACCAGCTTAAATTCTACGTAACAGAGACTATAGACAGCTGATATAAGCCCATTGTACATGACCTTATTATGTTAGATTAGCAAACCGTGTCCGTTTTGGAAAGAAAAACACAATTAATCTGTAATGCATTTGTCAGTCTATATTTAATATATTGATGCGCTGTCTTCCAGGGACCCGGCGCTGGTAAAGAAGATAGGAGAAGCGACTGCTCTTGAAGTTAGAGCTACGGGAATTCCTTATGTCTTTGCTCCGTGTGTTGCGGTAATAGATAATACCTCTTGCAGAGTGGATGTTTCAGTCTGGATAGCAAACGCGTGTTTTTATCATCCTAAGGAATTGCATTTACGTAGTTTGCATGATATTGCCTAGGTTTGTAGAGACCCGAGATGGGGACGCTGCTATGAGAGCTATAGCGAAGACCCAAAGGTTGTCCAGTCAATGACCACACTCATCTCTGGCTTGCAAGGCGATGTTCCGTCAAAAGATGTAGGAAAACCATATGTTGGTGGAAGGTAATATACATCAAACAGATAGAGCTGAATCGTTTTATCTGTGGCTTATACCCTCCTGTGTTAAAAGTGAAAAGTAGTGTTTCAATGCAAGATGGAGCTAACTTTGCTTTCACTCACATACCGTGCAGTAAGAAAGTTGCTGCGTGCGCAAAGCACTTTGTTGGTGATGGTGGAACGTATAAGGGAATCAATGAGAACAATACAATCATCAACACCCATCAGCTGATGACCATCCATATGCCTCCTTATTATGATGCTATCATCAGAGGTGTCTCCACCGTCATGATCTCGTACTCCAGTTGGAATGGGGTGAAAATGCACGCAAACCTTTACCTAATCACTGATTTTCTCAAGAACAAGCTCCGCTTTAAGGTTAGTTGCTCACTACGAAGGGAGATGATTGTTATCTGGATTTATTTTCTTCAGGTATATCCAGAGATACTGATATCGTTAATTCCATGGGATTTGGTGCAAACAGGGTTTCGTGATTTCAGACTGGCAAGGCATTGATAAGATCACTACTCCTCTACACAAGAACTACTCTTATTCAATTGAGGCTGGAGTTGGTGCCGGTATTGACATGGTAAGATATATAAATTATTCTGACTTAATTGCCTACATGGTGGTCCTTGTCTACTGATTACAATACATCCTTGACGAATGCTATTTTGTTTCTATTACTACTACAAATACAATACTGTCTTCCCTTGCTGATCATGCCCTGAAATGCATTATTTGCAGATCATGGTCCCTTATACCTACACAGAATTCATTGATGACTTGACATCCCAAGTTAAAAACCGCATTATCCCCACGAGCAGAATCGATGATGCTGTGTATAGGATTCTTCGGGTCAAGTTCACTATGGGTCTATTTGAGAACCCTTTCCTCGATCCTAGCCTCGCTAGTGAACTCGGAAAGCAAGTCAGTTCTGAACACCTCATCTTCTCCCTCACATTTCAGACATCTGGAAGCTTTACTGATTAATTTCCTTTCCTTAATAGGAGCACCGTGAATTGGCACGCGAAGCAGTCAGGAAATCATTGGTATTGCTGAAAAACGGAAAATCTGCCCACACTCCATTGTTGCCTCTTCCGAAGAAGGCCGGTAAGATCCTCGTCGCTGGAAGCCACGCCGACAACTTGGGCAATCAGTGTGGAGGATGGACAATCGCTTGGCAAGGACAGAGTGGCAACGACCTCACTGCTGGTAAATTGATGGCGTCTCTTGTTTCATTGTTTGCAGTTTGCCGTAAATCTTTCGAACAAAAAACCATTAACAACAATTCGTCGGTAACAATAATTTGCAATCATGTGGTGAAACAGGGACGACCATCCTCTCGGCGATCAAGTCCACCGTGGATCCCAACACGCAGGTGGTCTACTCGGAGAACCCGGACAGCAGCCTCGTGAACGGCGACAAGTACGACTACGCGATCGTGGTGGTCGGCGAGCCGCCCTACGCCGAGAGGTTCGGCGACAACCATAACCTGACGATCCCGTTGCCCGGGCCGAGCGTGATCCAGACTGTCTGCAAGAGCATCAAGTGCGTGGTGGTCCTCATCTCCGGCAGGCCCCTGATGGTGGAACCGTACGTCGGCGCCATGGACGCGTTCGTGGCGGCGTGGCTGCCCGGCACGGAGGGCCAGGGCGTGGCCGACGTGCTGTTCGGCGACTACGGGTTCAGCGGGAAGCTGTCGAGGACGTGGTTCAAGTCGGTGGACCAACTGCCGATGAACGTCGGCGACGCGCACTACGACCCGCTCTTCCCGTTCGGTTTTGGGCTCACCACGGAGGCGAGGAAACGTGGTGTTTGATGGCATGTGACAGGCTTGCGAGTGTTTGGTTGGGGTGACAGTCAGAGAGACGGGGATTATACTGTTGGGAAACCTGGGCAGGCTTGACAGGGCTTGGTCTATGATGGACTCCTTATCTCTTTAGTCTATACAGAGGGGAGTCTTAATCATTGTATTAGCTGATTAAAAAAGGAATAAAGAAGAGAAAGAAGTCCTCATATCTTTGTGTTCATTTACTTTCTGTACTTGTGTATGTATGCGATTCTATTTCGTCTATGAGGTGGTCGATCGGACTGGACTCACCAGTGACGGTTCCTCAACATATTATTAGTACGATTGACTCTGGCATACCTCTAGGCCACCTTTACTCGGATCGAAAGGTAATCGTCGTAGCACGACACTCGTAAATTGAATCGCATCTTCTAATTCGTTTTCTAGATTTTTCTATGATGCAAATCCGCTCTAATCTACCACTAGCAGACTTGGAGTTGTTGGCCAAGCTAATCGGTAGATCGCATGAAAGAGATGATGTCGATTGTACTGTAGATCGAAAAAAATCAGCCGACGCAGCCCCGCACGGGCGCGCCGCCACCGACCCTACACGGGCGCGCCGTCGCTCGGCCCTGCACGGCTGCATCGCCGCTCAACCCTGCATGGCCACGAGGCTGCCAGCCTACAGACGCCTCGCCCGCACGACGCCTTGGCGCCCACACCGCCCACCGCGTGCAGCCCCGCGCCTATGCGCCGCTCCGCACAGCCGTGCTGCACCTCCGAGACGCCGCTCCATCGGTAGTAACGCCGCGCGCGTGGAAGGCCACCGCTGCACCGTGGAACAACAGTGGCAGAAGCGCCCGCCGCCCACCACGCGTCGTCCTCGACCTGCAACCGCCTCGCGAGATCGCGCTTTCAGAAGCGCCATTGTCGCGACGCCTTCGGCGCCAAGCTAGCCGCCTCACGCCGCCCATAGCGCCGTCGACCGCACGCTTGCTCACCTGCCCATCGCTTGCCGCCGGTGCGAGCGCCCGTAAGAGTTCTTAAGAAAGAATGAGAGTGCTCTTTATTGCTATGGCTGCTATTACAGAGATGCCCTCGGCGTGGCAATGGACTAATTTTAATTACACTAAGCGTAGTGCTTGCTATACTGTAGAATTAGACTTGAAACATGAATCTAATACCGATTGCCTTCCCTCGTTCCTCTGTGCTCCATCTTTAAATACCCGTCGAGGAGGTGGTAGTTGTTCCTGGAGAAGGCGCCTGTTGAAAGTGATGCGGCTGGTCGGAGCGAGGCGACGGTTGATGAAACATCAGCCATTCGGCGGTTGAATGTTTACAAGACACTTCATCCGCATAGTGGTTGTTGTCAGTGTCTTAGAACCATGAAACGTCATGTGGTATGGAACAAATATAACACGTGCTCCATTCATCACACGGTAAGGAATATACTCGGAGTTAGATCCGGATGCCAGTTCATTGCTTCTTATGAGCAGTCATCTAGTCGGAGAGTAGGTACATGACCTCATCCGATCAGGAAACTTATTATGTAACCTCTGAAATACTTATGACCACAGGGGTCGTTAGCCTTAGAGGTTACGACCGTGAAGATATGTGGTCTTTTATTATGTATTAAAGTAAGACATAGATATTTTAATCCTCGTTAGATAGCCCCCGAACTTTAAGTGAATTGGTCGTGTGAACATTTTCTCCCGATGAAGTCGTATCGGGCAGACCTTTACTAAATATCGTGATATACAATATGGTATGTATCCACTTTAAAGTTGAGAAACTACCTTGGGACTCGAAGAGCTTTTTTCTGTCCGTTGGACTTTAGGTAACTCCTTGATGCAGTTAAAGAATTGCGGCTATAAAACCCCTTCTGCGCAGGGCTTTAGGGTTTGTATGACTCTTACTTTCCCTTTTCATCTCCTGAGAAAAATTGCCCCCGACCTCCTCTTGTCTATAACTTCCTACGACCTCCTTTCTTTCTTCACCCAAAATTCAACTATGTCGGATCTTATCACCAACTGGTTGGTTTCTGATTTGAGCGAGAAGAAACCTGAGAGCCTGGAGAAGGTCAGGTTGCTTCTTGACAAAAATTTGATTTCTTAGAGATCAGCGGCCGAAGAGGATTCTCCGAGCAACGAAGATGACGAAATTCTTGTTTTCCTCGCATACATCGAATGCGGATTCAGGTTACCAGTTCACTCCTTCCTTCTCGAGCACTACGGAGTTGAATTGATGAACCTTTCCCCCAATGCCATCGCCAACCTCAGCATCTTCGTCTATCTCTAAGAAGCGTACTTGGGGATTGCCGTAGATTTGGATCTTTTCAAGTACTACTACAGGATGGTGAAGCCAGGAAATACGACCGGGACGCCTGGAGAGTGCACCTTGCTCCTCCACGATAGAAAGGCCGATGAGTACATCCGTATGTACTCAAAGTCTTCGTGGTCATCATGGAAAAAGAGTTGGTTCTACATGACGGTTACTCAAAAAGACAGCCTTTACTATACTGGTAGAAAGACGATCGAGAATCCTGAATGGTGCTCCTCCGTAAAGAAGGAGGGAAAAGTGGGGAGATGGGTTGAAGCCATCCAACTCCTTAATGTTAGGGGTTTAACCTCCTGGCACGTGGTAAGAGATTTCTCTATGCGCCGGAATAGCCCCATGAAGGCCCGAGTACATTTGATGCTCTGGTACATTGGTCGTGACGACGCGATCAAAGATTCTAAAGAGGGTAAGTCCTGAAAGATTCCAACCAATTTGCTTATCTTGGCTGATAACTTTTGTGATCCTAAAGTCTATCATTTATTCTTTCAACTCTTTGTCCTGATGAGATTAGAAGCCGGATCAAGATGATCTGTGCTGAGGAGCCTGACGATAAGGCTGATTTCCTCTGGATTTTAGCGGTTGTTTCCACACAAGAGAGGGCTGAGAGACCGAAGATAAAAAATATCAACCATCTTTCATCATTTATATGTTTTCCGATCGGTTTACCGTAGATTCTCTTTGACGTGCAGTCGGTCAGAATGAGGATCAATGAGGCCACCGAAAGTTATGAGCCAATTGACGCTTCGACCACTCCTACGACCACCAGAGATGATGGTCTTATAGAGGTAGGCAATCGAATAGAAATGTATATTCTTGATGAAGGAGTTTTCGTCACCTAACTAACTATGATTGTTAATGAGGCAGTTGTCGTGGACTCCAATGTGGTCGCTCAGGACCTGCTAGTTGCTATTGAATAACTATTTTGGAGGTTGATGAATCCACACCCTCCGGCCTGATGGTCAGGGGTCTTATTCTCGATCAACAGGTTGAGAATATTTCTTCTGACCTCCAGTTGGAGGATGTGAATGGTCGAACCAGCCCTACCGGTTCAGGACCGGTGAAGTTGGTCAAACAAAAGGAAAGGAGAGCGAGCACGACGGATTTTGCTTCAACGCGCTTCAAACTAAAAACCAAGAAAACGACCAGATACGTATACATGAAAGAAGGACTTATGTAAGTACTTACCTCTGGTGTTTTGAGAGTCTTAAGCTTTTTTTTTCTTTCTTTGTAGATACTCTAGTATTGCGGATGATTTCAACCAGAGCACCCCTCAGGAGAAAGCTCCTGAGGAGAAAGAGGTCGAGCCAGCCGTCGAGCAGGTGGCGATGCCATCGTCTGCTCAGTAACCTGTGGTGGCTCCAACTCCACCTGCAGAGGTGAAGGTTCCTGGGAATCTCAGCTGGTTCCGACCCCTACTAGGAATTCCCCTCTCCGAGTTGCTTTTCCTCATCGTCTTCGGATCTTCAGTGATGAAGATCTTAATGAAGCTTGGGGAAGAATTTCGGACCATCAAGTAAAGATGATTCCCGATTTTATTTTTGCCGAATATAAGAACTTGGCAATCCATGTAATCTTCCATGGCCACTTTTAATAGCCTTTCTTTTAAAAAATACTTAAAAGAGTTTGCTATTTTTGTAGCATTTGGTGGAGAATTTCGCTGTGGTCATATGACTAACTTAGCGAGTAAAACTATTAGAGAAAAAGAACTCTGAATTAGAAAGTAAGTACCCTCTTAGTGTCTTCTTCTCTCATTCTTTACCATTTGGCACTTTTTCTATTAACCAATTTCTCCATTTATCGTGTTTGATAGATTCGGAGAAACATAAAGAAGAAGTTATAGCTAAGGAAGCCATAATTGCCAGGATTAAAGAAAATACCAAAACAAGGACCGGTCGATCGAACACCTGATGACCAGGCACAAGGAAGCCCTTGAGATTATTGAGAAGAAGAGCGGAGGTAACCGGTCGTAAATTCGACCAGTGTGCTTCCTTTTTCTAGTCATATGTACTCATCCTTTGGTTTACTCGTACAGAGCAAACTCAATCATTGAAGAGAATAGAAAAAGCTCTTGAGTTTGAGTGTAGTAAGGAGGCAACTTTTGGGTAAAATCTTGAAGAGAAAGTCAAAACTTTCAACAAGATGCTCTTCGATATGGGATCGGGAACGCAATTGCCCAATTTAGGAGATCCTACGGAGAAGATCAACTACCTTGGCCAATAACTTGAAGACCTCAGGAGCGTCCTCATGACAACTCGGGAGAACCATGCGTAGACTTTATTTGAAGCTGTCAAAAATAGAGTCAGTTTTGCTTTGGCAAAGCTGAAAATCTCTGACCCTACCATAAATCTCCAAGCTGTTGAGGGAGACTTCAACTGCTCAGGAGATGAAGCAACCAAAGTTGTTGAGGAAATGGCACCCCTCGGACACAAGGTTGCAGAGGAAATGGACGTCCGATCTCCAACGCACAGTGACCAATCTGGTGGCTCCGAGAAGTAGATGATTGTAATATTTAGATTGTTGTAAATAAAACTTACCTTTTATCATCAATAAAATCTTAGTTTTGTCTTCTTAAATTCGCTAATCACTCATATATTTCTTAACCCCCGACTGCTTGTGTTAGTAGAACTTTATTAAAGAAGCAGTAGACCAAGAAAATAGGCAATAACGACAACTACGGTACAAAGTATATACTGATTATGTTATGAAAAATGTTCTAAGTATTATTAGGAAATCAATGTGGTCGGAACCAACGTATGATTTCGTCTAGTCTTAGATCTTTTCCATAATCGAAATATTGTCTAGTACCTTGCGTGGTTGGAAGATGTATAAGACTTGTATTGATGATAAGGAATCATGCAAAAATATATGCAAAAATGACAAGTGAACGTGTTTATATATCTTATCCAAAACTGGTCGTAAGGGTTGCTAAGAAACAAAGACTAAGAGAAACACTTTGCAAAACGTGCTCTTGCCCTTGTTTCGACTGGCAGTGAGGATCGTAAGAAAAGGACCATCACTAGGAAGCTCCTTCTAGTGGGCAGGACCACGTGCGGAGAAGGAGAGACTTCAACTATGATGCTTTTCGTGTCCTGACCAGTAGCCAAAACACAAGTGGAACAAAATGTTGAAGGTAAGAAATGTAGTCTCCGAAAGCTTAAGCATGGAAAGTACTATATGTAGTTTCCTATGTGATGCTCCTTTTACTCATATATTTCTTTTAAGAAAAGAGTGTTGATCGCGCGTGAGAACCATTGACTTATATGTCATAGCCATAGAGTAATAGAGATCCTTAAAAAGGGATATCGGAGGGAATTTGGTCTTCTCCGACCAATTAGACAACAATAGTATGTAAACCAGATTATGAGACAATCGTATAAACAATATCATTTGTCGGAAAGTAAAGGACATGCATATTTATTAAGAAATGAAAAAAAATGGAAAATACAATTATACAAAGAACTTACGCAATTGGTCAATATTCTAAGAATTTGACAAAACACGCCCGTCGGACATAGCAAGTCGTATCGAACCAAGTCTGGTGACTTCGACCACAGTGTATGGATCTTCCCATTTGGGAGAAAGTATATTGCGATTAGCCTAGTTCTGAATTCGTCGTAGAACCAGATCACCCACAGCTAGGCTGCGAGGTTGCACCTTACGACTGTGGTACATTTGGATGGCTTGTTGGTAAACCACCGATCGTTTTAGGGATTGGTTTTGTCGTTCTTCAAGCAAATTGACGTCGTCGAGTCTTTGTTTTATCTGATCATCCTCGTTGAAACAATCAGTTCGAGAAGAACCTATTTTCAGTTATGGAGGAAGCATGGCTTCAGCATCGTAAACAAAAAAAATAGAGTTTCACCGGTCGCACGACTGGTCGTGGTTTGAACGGCCATAGGTCTGCACAACTGCTCCATTGCTTTGTGGATGAGCGACAGAAGTGAAATGTATCTTGATACCTAGGTCGTCGCAGAATTCCTGAAAATTTTCGCTAGAGATTTGGGTACCATTATCTGTGATTATACGACTGGGTATACCAAATCGTGTGATCATATTTTTTGTGAGGAACCTCTTAGCGGCTTCGGTCATTGTTTTAATGACTGGCTCGGCTTCTATCCATTTTGTAAATGTGTCAACCATGACGAAAATAAATTCAAAGCCCCCGGGTGCTCTTGGGAAAGGTCCTAGAATGTCTTATCCCTAGGTTGCAAAAGGCCAAGAAAGAGGTATGGTTTGCAAAGCTTGTGCCGACTGATGTTCTTATCGACTATAAAATTGACACTGTACACACTTCGTGACAATCTCTTTTCCATCATGAAGGGTAGTTGGCCAGTGGTATCCTTGCCTGAAGGCTTTACTGACCAGCGTTCTGTACGAATGATGTGCTCCACAGACTCCTCCATGAATATCGGATAGCTACTTAATGCCATCCGTTTGAAATATGCATCTCATCAACACTCCGTGAGATCCCCGTTTATACAAGGTACTTTCGATCAGAGTATATGATTTGGCTTTTTGAGCTATACGATCAGCCTCTACATCATCTTCAGAAACACTGCTATGCTGAAGATAATTGTAGATCGACGTCATCCAATCTCTACCATGATCGTGCTGTACGACTTGTGGAGCGTCCATATTCTTAGGATCAATTTGTACGACCTTTAGTGGAACATCTATGTCCACGGAAAGCTCGACTACCGAGGGTGAATTGAGTTGCTCGAGAAAAACTCTGGGCGGAACAGGTGACCTAGTGGTGGCCATCCGTGCCAACTAGTCTACCAGAAAGCTTTCCTTTCTACGAAGGTGTTGGATCTGGAAACCGAAGAAGTGCATTTCGAGTTTTCATACTTCAGCCAGATAAGATGATATTTTGGTACTTGAGCACTGATACTCTTTCTCGACTTGATTTGCTACTAGTTGAGAATCGTCTTTCACTAGTAATCTGTGAATCCCGAGCGCACGAGCTGCTCGGAGTCCTGCCAGCAAACTCTCATATTCTGCCACATTATTTGTAGTAGGAAAGTTTAGCTGGATGGTGTACTTGATGTGTTCACCAGTAGGGGTCATCAAGACAAATCCAACCCCTGAGCCTTTGAGCATCAAGAAACCGTCAAAGTATATTGTCCACTCGTCGTGGTATTCCTACTCGGGCCCTTTGGTGGGTTTAAGGTTTGTCCATTCAGCAATGAATTCTGCTATTGCCTGGGACTTGATTGTTGTTCGTGAGATGAAATGGAAATCGAACGCCCCAAGCTCTACCGCCCATTTTGCTATTCATCCTGATGATTCCCTGTTTGCAAAAACTTGATCCAAGAGATATCCAGTTGGTACGACCACTTTGTAGGTCTGAAAGTAATGTCTTAGTTTCCTTGAAGCCATAAGGAGACCATAGAGCAGCTTTTGTACCTGTGGATATTGTTTCTTTGGTTCATGTAAGACTTCACTTATGTAATATACCGGTCATTAGATGTTCTCACGTTCAACGATCAGTACACCACTGATTGTTTGCGGCGTTGCAGCCACGTAAATCAGCAATGTTTCTCCCGATTTTGGAGAGACTAAGATTGGGGCACTCATAAGATACTTCTTAAGTTCTTCAAAGGCATCGTCTGCCTCTTTAGTTGTAACATCCCAATTTTCTGAGCTTTAAAAATCTTTTGAATAGTTAGTAGGAGAAAATTTACCATTTGGTTTTATTTGAATTTAATGCAAAAGCTTAAACATGGACTTTGTATATCAAAACAATTTAATATGACTAAAGTCAACATCAACAAGGGTCAAAACTATTTTATTTGGATTCTATGTGCTTGGATATATTTTCTAGAGTTTTCTAGAATTTTTCCAAGTTCATTTGCTATTTTCTATTGATTTTTTGATTTTTGGTATTTTTTTCTAAAAAGAAAATGTATTAAAATATCAGATAATGGCATCGGGCCAAATCTTCGCCGGCCCAGTCCACTTTTTTCCCTCGTGCGGCCCTCCGGCCCGATTACATTGGTCCTAACGTCTCCGTTCACTCCTTTCTCACGACGTGTGGGTCTGGCGTCAGACCTTCGTTCCGTTCGGTTTCGTCCTCATGAGCCATGCACGTCGTCCACCATTGCCAATCTCTGAGCTCGATACGACAACGGAGATTTTCCAACTAAATTTCTTCTATAAAATGCGCCAGACTCTATCTTCTATCCTTCCGTAGCCAAATCAGATCAAATTAGATCCCGTAACCTATTCTATCTACTAGAATCCCGGATTTGTTCTTCGTGTGCATCTCGGACTCTTTGGGCGTTTCCTTATCTTGTGTCGCCTCAGCCTATAAATAGCACCCCGAGGTTCGCCCTCGCCCTCGCATCCCAGAGCCGCCACCCTTTGAGCCCAATCGCCTCAACGCCGCCACAATTCGACTTTTAGGGCTTTTGTCGCCACCGCTGTTTTTCTTCAATTCCTTCGCCGCCGGTGATGTATTGCCTCCGTGGAGTACACTGCCAGGATCGCCGTCACCAGATCTATCTCTAGGACCCTTCCCCGATGCCAATACCCCGCCGGAGCGACCGTCCGACAATAACAGATCCGCTCCTCCGCTTGAGCCTCGCCGCCGACCACCATCGTCCACCTCAACCACCCGGAGTTGCACCCAGTTATTATCCCATTTGTTATGACCTCCTTGTCTAATTGTATGTCATAATCTTTTGTCTCCCTAGTTTGGTTCATTTAGTTGGTGCTATGGTATTGCCAACATGGGATGGTTAGATACGATTAGATTACTTAGCCATGCTACAAGTCATCATCTCATGTAAGTTGCAAATATAAACTTGACTAAGTGACTATGGAACTATATGATAAAAACTGTGTGTACTATGTGCTATTACTCGTTGATGGCATATGTTGCACTTAACCAACAGGGTGGGAAAGGATTTAGACTGGGGCAAGTGGTGGATACTGTGTGCTACTTTTGGTGGATCTGTGTGCATGAGTCTGATAACCTGTGTGCGTAGGGATTTGTAGTACATTGGAAGTCTTGCCTTGGTTAATTAAGGACTTAACTTTGTGCGCCATTGAACTGAGCCTCTCGTACAACCACATGCCTGATGGGACGGGCCTAACTTAGTAAGTTATGGATTCTTGACATTGACTACTCAGGTAGTAGGTTAGACTGTGTTGTATGGGTGGAGGTGTATTACCGCTGTGGTTGGGTGCACATCACGGGGCGGTTCGCCGTGTCCTTGTCCAACGGTGTGTGTTATGCCAAGCGCCGTGGAAGGGTTGGTATAGCATAAAGCACACTGGGAGTGTCAATGCTTGAGATGAAGTTTCTGAAACATTTTGTTAGGATTAGTGCTAGCTACACTAGTTGTATCGTGTGGGTAAAGTGTACAAACTCTGCAGAGTGTTAAATCAATCTATTCGAATAGCCGCGTCTGCGGTCATGGACATGCTCGGGGATTTCACACGAGGGGTAGATTTTCATGAAAACCTTGGGAAGGGAGCTGTGTGACTTAAGTCATATGGCTATGTGAATAACTTGATTAGGCTATGTGTCCTTGTGAAATAAAATTGTTAAATTATTATTGTCTATTTGTTTTGAATTATGCTTTCAATCTATTATTTGTATTCAAACTACAAATGCTGCATTTATGCAAAAGAGCCACAGAAGCCATTCCTTTGGCATAAGCCTGCATCTATAATTGCATTTCTGTGGTATTACTTGCGAGTACGGTTGTGTATTCATGCTTGTTGTAAAACATGCAACAGAAGAGGAGGAGTCATCGCCTGCTTTTGAGGAGGAGTTCATCGAAGGTGCTTGATCGTAGGGTCTTGATCCCAGTCGGTTGCCTGTGGTGAATTGATGGGATGCTGCTACCGTTTCTATTTCTGTTGCTATTTAGTTTCTTTGTTAGCCCTGCGTGGCTTAATAATTGTAAACTCGACCATAAGGTCAAAACCCTTATTTGTTGATCAAATTACACGTTTATGTTACTAACTGCTTGTGTGGATTGATATTCACCTGTGTTGACACTGTGTGCACTAGCGTGATCCTGGACTAGTGCATTATACACAGAGGGTCCAGAATTGTATTTTTGGGTCCCGACATTAGTCCACTCAAAACTTCCGTGTTTCCGAAGGAGTTTGAAGAAAGGTAATCATTTTTCTCCTAACCGTGCTATGAAACGACTTAGTGCTGCCATACAGCTGGTTAGTTTTTGGACTTCCTTCTTTGTGGTCAGAGGGTGCATCTGGTCGATGGCCAAATTTTTTGTTGAGTTTACTTCAATCCCTCTGGCCGAACCTAGGAACCAAAGAAGCTTTCCAGAAGAAACTCCAAACACACACTTCTCTGGATTTAACTTAAGGTTATGTCTTCTTAAGTTATTGAAAGTCTCGTGTAGGTCGGAAATATGGTCACCAACGTTGATGTTTTTTACGACCAAGTCATCAACGTAGGCTTCCATATTTCGATCTATCTGAGGATTAAATGTTTTCTGCATCAACCTTTGAAAAGTCACACCAACGTTTTGAGATCAAATGGCATCTTAACATAGTAGTAAGTAACATAGCGGTTTTCTCTTCATCATCTTTACTCATATTAATCTGGTGGTACCCTGAGTATGTATCTAAAAAACTTAACAACTCACATCCGGAAGTAAAGTCTACAAGTTGATCAATGCATGGAAGGGGAAAGTCATCCTTCGGATAAGTTTTATTAAGATCTGTGAAGTCACTACACATTCACAATTTTCCATTGTTTTTTCTAACCATTACAGGGTTGGCGAGCCACTCTGGGTGGTCGACTTCACGAATAAACCTAGCCATGAGGAGCTTGTCGATCTCCAACTAGATTGCCTCCTTCCGATCAGGTGCGAAACGTCTTAGCTTCTGCTTGACCGGTTTTTTGTCAAGCTGGAGAGCTAGCCTGTTATCGATCACCGTCCTGGGGACTCTAGGCATGTCAAACGCCTGCTAGGCAAATATGTCCTGATTTGCTCGGAGGAAGGAGACGAGTGACTCTTCTTATTTGAGGTCGAGTCTTGCCCCAACTAGTACCTTTTGGGCAGATGCATTAGCGTTTCTTGGCCCAGACAGAATGTTGGCGCTTTCCAGATGAGCGCCTTTACCGACTGGCACCTTCTTGGTCTGGTCGGAAGGCTCTGGCACCATCTCTGGCCTCGAGTGCTTGACCTGCATGGTAAGCAGATTAATTTCCCTGGTCGGAAGCTCATCGACTAGTTCTAAGGACTTCCGATCACATGCATAAGCCATTTTTCGATCTTCTCGAACCGTGATGACACCTTTCGGTCCTAGCATCTTTAGACTCTGATAACCGTAGTGCGTGGCTATCAGGAATTTTGCTAAAGCCGGACGAACTGAGGATTCCATTGTATGCGGTTTCGAAATCTATCACATTAAATAGAATTTTTTTTCTGTTCGAAAGTTGTCGGGTCTTGCGAACGTAACCGGTAGGGACAGCTGTCATATCGGTTTAGTGGTAGAACCAGGAGCTATGCCGTGAAAGGCATATTTCACGGGTTTTACCTTTGACCTGGGGATCTGCATCTCTTCTAATGCTCCCATAAATAAAATATTTAAAGAACTACCTCCATCTATTAAGACTCGATTAACTTTACAATTATTAATAGTAGGTTCAACCACGATAAGAAACCTACCTGGTCGAGTCGACAGGATAGGGCAGTCTCCTTTGCTGAAGGAGATTACAGTTTTTGACCACCTGGATGGCTTGACGGTGATCGGAGACTCGGCAAGGTTGACCTCCCACTCCACGGCCTTCAAATGATGTCTTGAATCGTACGAGGATCCTCCGAAGATCATATCCACCGTATGCTGCGGCTCCTGGTAGTTCATCTCTTCGTCGCCATCTTTGTCCTTCTTGGAGCTTAGTTCTCTGAGTTCTGTTATGGAGGGGATTAGGGGAAGGGTCCTTTACCTGAGTAGTAATCCTCTAGTTTATTTTGCCAGGCCCGACAGGTGCGCAGATCATGCCCTGCTGCCTTGTGAAGTGGACACCACTTATTAGTTTTCTTGAAGTCACTGGTCGGAGCCTTAGCTTTGTTCTGACCAATGAAATATTTTTTACCCTTGGTAAACTTTTCTGGAATCGCAAGGACTTCCTTGTTGTCGGGATTGCGATTCTTCTTGTTCTTGAGAGACTTCTTGATTTTTTTTCTCTTGCTTCTCTAGACCCGACTGGGAATCTTTATCTTTCTGATTGATAGCTTCATACCATTCAACCGCTTCACTAGCGGCCGCGTACCTGTCTGCCATGTCAAAAAGTTCGACGGTTGTTCGTGGAGGATTTATTGCAATATCCTCCGTAAACCGGCGATTCCTCTGTCCTGCTTTAAAAGCCTAGATGACAGAAGATTCTACAATCTCTGGGATGGAATTTTGAACATGACTGAATCTCTTGATATAATGTCGAAGAGTTTCATTGGCTCTCTGCTTCATCCGATGAAGACCATCCTCCTTTCCGGGGCGGTCGTACGTCCCTTGAAAGTTGGCGATCAGAGTATCACAGAGCTGCTCACAGTATAGATAGATCCGACTAGTAGGTTAAGCAACCACGACCGAACAGACCTTTCAAGGATCGTGGGCAAATAGTCTTATCGTCGAAGTCGTGATCTAGCGCGAAAAGAAATAAAATAAACTAAATAAAATCCGGCTCGACAAGGAATGAGCTGTGAACAACTTGCAAGTAAATAAATTCAAAAATAAACATAAAGAAAGGTGGTGTGGGAGGGTAGGTATTTATTTGAAGCTTTAATAGGCTAAACGGAGTCGAGAAATGAATTCACGGGCTCGAAACGGGTATAAAGTGTCAAGTTAGGGCTTCGGGCGAAAAAGATGTCAGATAATGAATAGTACTATTTTACTATTTATTAACAAAAATTGGATGGTGTGCAGTAACATAATTCACTATTTTCAGCTAATGAACAGTAATTATGGTTTTTGGTTAGTGAACAGTAATCCGTTTTTCGGTCGTGAACAATATTTGGTATTACTGTTCATGGGTTGTGAACAGTATTGGGCTGAGCCCAATACTCAAATGGGCTACGGCCCAAACCGGACAGGCCATAAAGGCCCAGCTCAACAGCGGCTTGAGCCGCGCTACCAAAAGGCCCGCGCGCTCACCCTGAGCAGAGGAGGTGGAGGCCGGCGGCGCTCCGGCAGCTTTGGCGGCTGGCGGGGAAAAATGATGGTGCGGTGAGCACCGGTGGGCGATGGGGATCACGGGGGTGGTTTTGGTGGAGCGGGGGAGGCGCTGTGGCGGCGGCGGCCATGAGCGGTGCGGAGAATGAGCTCGATGCCAGTGAGCACCGGTGGGATTGGGGGGTGGGGGAGGTAGGGAAAAGAAGTGGGGAGGTGAGGCGATGCCATAGTCGGGGGTGGGAGGGGAAGGGGGGGAAGGGAGGCGGTGGATTTCACCTCGGGTCGTCGGAGAGGAAAAAGGAGGCGGCGGTGAAATCTTCAAATTCGGCCGGTGCCGGTGACGGAAGGGCAAGGGAAGGTGGTGGGGTGGGAGATGGTGATGGAGGTGTGCCCTGGGGTGGCTTTTATAGCCATGGGGAAGGCGATGGGAGTAGTGCGGTGGCAACAGGGCGGCGGCGACGTGGTTGGCCGGGCATGGTTGGGCGGCGCCGGGAGAGGGAAGGTGGCGGGGTGAGGTGGCGCGGCGAAGGCGGTGGAAGGGGCAGGTGGGGGCAATGCGTGGCACGGGAGGTGGCGGCTGACAGAGGCGGAGGTGGCGGCGATGACGTTCGGGCGATGACGCGTGGGAGGACGAAGGGCGAAGCGGCGCACAGGTGCAAAAGCCGTTTTCGGCTGAGGAAGCGGAAAAGCCGAGAAGGGAAAGCGGGAAGGAGAGGAAAATGGCCGAATTGGGAAGGTTTTCGTATTCAAATGAAAAAGCTTTATTTTTTTTAAAAAAACTGAGTTTTTGGGTTGTTTCAAATTTTCATGATTTGAACATAGGATCGGTGGAAATTAAACTCTAGCTAATCGGTGGAAATCAAACTCTGGCCGAGAAACAAGGGTCCACACGCTGTTGGCCTGTGCAACAATTGGCCTCCTACCGTACGATTGCTGAAGTCCTGACAGTGAATATATTCCTAGGCCTCTTTTAAATAAAAAAATGTACTCCTAGGCTCCTAGCAACTAGGGTACAGTTGTACATGTACCCGTGTGTCAAACTAGTCAGCCTCTAGGGAAGAGTCGACCCAGACCTTACAAGAGTCTGTTATTAGGCTCAACGGCTTTGGACAATTTAAAGCCCAAGTGACAAAGCTACGTGATTGTGCACACCATGGTGGCCAATCATGGTGGATTAGACCGCAGCATCCACGAGTTTTAATTTCTCTTAATTCTCTCGGATTTTACCCATCATGTTTCTATAATGGGTCATACAATCATACAGACAAATACTATCTATAGTATACTTTTATATCATTTATAGACAGTACTAAAGACAGTTTATACAATAAATTATATTTTTTACATGTCTTTATGAGAGATGACTCAATTATGAGATTAGTACATCCGGCAGCTGCCGGCCTCTGCACGCATCCTAAAGGTATTAAAGGAGGCCGGGAGGGCCGATGGAGGGGCGGGCCACGTCGCCTCGATTCTTCTTCGCCGCTAGATCGACCGTCTCCCTCGTTCGCGTCCGTCGGATATTTTTTTGGTTTTGCGTGCCCACGATGCTTCGCGTCGTTCCTGCTTGCGCGTTCCCCTTCCTCTCCCTCCTGTGTCACCCTACTCCACCAGCGCATCCGACCCCTCCGTCTTCCCCACTCGCCACCCCCTCGATCTCCCTCGCCGGCCACCGCCTCCGCGCCTCCCCCTCGATCTCCCTCACCGGCCACCGCCTCCGTGACCTCCCTCCGTCCATCTTCGTCCTTCTCGCTTCCCGCGCCTCTCCACCAAAGATCGCCAAGCCTCTCCTCTCCTCCCGAGCCGCCGTCTCGCCTCCCTTCCCTTCCTCTCCCTCCTCCGCCTCCTCCACCAGGCGCCACCGCTCGTCAGTCTTCTTCCCTGCGGCCCCTCGATCTCTCGGTAGTCGCGCCGATCTCTCGGGCGGAGTGCTCCAACGCGATGCTTCGCCTCTGTCGTCTGGCCTCCTTCCTCTTCCCCCTGCGTCTCCCGTCTCTCGGCGCCTCCCGATGCCGCCATGGCGGAGACGCCCTCTCGCCTCCTCCTCGTCCCGACCAAGGCCAGGCGCATCCCCACCACGCCACTCGAGCACGGGCCGGGCCCGCCACCTCCCACGAGCAGCCGCGACCCGGCCTTCGCGGGGAGGTCGCCGCGCCTCCCAGCACGCACGCCTCGGCGACAAGCTCCGCGTGCTCGGCGTCGAGCCCGCGTCGCGGACTTCTTGCAAGGCATCGGCGGTGGGGTTTTGGGTCCACTCGAGCCTGCGAGGTGTTCTGCTCAGATGCCTCGCGCGGCCGGCCAGAGCACGTGCTCGACGCGAGCTTATTTGGGCCACCGAGGCCACGAGCACCACTGCACTGCAACGGGCTGGTCCGCCGGTGGTGGGGCGCACATGCGGGAGGTCTTTGTCAACTTGGCGGTTTGGTTTGGAAGTGGAGCTCGAAGGAGCGGTGGAGGACGAGGCGGGAACGGGAGATGGAGCTACTCGGAATGCTCAAGTTCTCGGCGACATCGAGGAATTCTATGACTGCATTGGAGGCATCATCGGGTGAGCATTGCTTGTTTGTCTGCATTGCTAGAGTTGGAGACTTAGTAAACGGAAAAGTAGCAAAAGTTGCCAAATGTGTTCCTCGTGAAGTTGGAAGTTAGTATCTGGCGCAGAAGTTCCATGATAGCTATTTACATCGATTTGTATTCTATTGTACAGTCATACGAGGAAGTAAGCTGATTGCCTGATTGCATAGCTTGTTTGTGCTACTATGGTGTAGTCGAACATTTCATTTAGCTTTGACCGTGAAATTTGGAATATTATCGATATTCCTTTACTTCAGCTACCAAATTATGGCAGTGGAGCTGCCTTCAACCTCAAAGGACCGCAAGCACAGGCCCAACAAAGAAAAGTTTATTCACTTCCATGTTCCCAGTGGGCTTAATCTATTGGAGGATACAGAATATGCATTCCAAGCTGCTCTGTAGGGAATCGAGGTTATTTCGTATGCCACATTAACTAAGATTTATGAAAAAGAGAAGAGTAGCATTGTTTGTGTAGTTGGCATGGAGCTAGGGAAGGAGTTGAGCCTTTAGTTGCTTGTTGGGATGGAGCAAGCCCTCCATGCAATAGATCATTCATGTGGACAAAACATTTTTTATGTTGATTCCAATCTTTATTTCCCATTGCTCGATGGCCACATTCCATATTTTCTTTGTGAAGACAAACTCAATTATCTTCAACATATCTTATGACTTCTTTCTCATAGATTTCAGCTTATCTTTTTCCGGTGTGGTAGGACCATGTGTCCATGTTTTCTAGCCTTTGGATTTATTTATGTACATTGCAATATAATTGTAGGATTAATGGTTGCATCGTGGTTTCTGTTGGGAGAAATTGCAATATTTGTTTCCTATGGTGCTATATTCGTTTTTTAGAATCTTAAGGCAAACTATTTGTTGACAACATGTGTAACTATTATATGCTACATAAATTAGAGACTTATTACTAATTCTTTTTTTATATATATATATATATATATATATATATATATATATATATATATATATATATATATATATATATATATATATATATATATATATATATATATATATATATGAAATCTGTCAGAAGGAAAGGCATCTATCTATTCCCAATCGATTCTTTGGTAAGATTTCTCAAAAAGCAGATTCCTTTGTATTACCGACCCTTCCAATTGTCTTGACTCTCTCTTACTCTCATGTGGGCTAATTTTCTTCTTGTCCTTTTATGGAATGGAATTTTGTTTATAGGAAGCAAGCACAAAAGGAGTTCGGCAATCCCCAATTAAAGATGGTATGAGCCAACAAGTAGACATCTAATTGATACTAAAAATTTGATAGTGTTTTTGTTTGACATTCCTTTCCATCGGCATTTACATTGCTTAGTCTGTTAGACCTCCCGATGTAGGTCTCATGATTCAAAGAGGTTATTACATAATTTATATCTGGTCCATGAGTTTTTGGCGCTGCCATGCCACCATTGTGCCCTTTGCCAATAGTTCAGACTTCAGATGTAGTGCATTGTTTAAAGGATTATAACTAATTGTCAAACTGCAAATGAAGACTGTCAATTTTTCCACATTTATTGTTGCATATAAATTAACCTGACTCTGTATACTTGTATTAAAAGCATCTTAGTCTCTCTTTGTTTGCTCTCGTACATCGTATATCACACTATATGTATACATCACCTTGAAATCCCATTTATTCACACATCTGGCCTATCACCATTCTTATACGTTTTTTACCTTAAATTAAATTAGCTTGTCATTAATGTGATGATCAGGATGGTAACCCAATCTACCAAACTTATATTGTAATGGAGAACTAAGAGAGATTTTAGTGACAATGAATTCCAAAATGTACTTCCAATAGAGAGCTGAGATTGCACAGACCTTTGCCAAGCGCCGATTGGATAAGATTGATACACCTCTGAAACACCGGCTCAGCAAATGGAGCAAATCCAGGTCCCAGTGCCTCAAAGAAGGTAAGATTGTTGATTGATTAGTACAAAGCTCAAGGCATAAAAAAATATCACTTGAAGCTTAGGTGCAATGGATGTGGAGGAATGATGACAGCCAGAGCTAACAATAGTATACCACAAAAATGCTACTGCCAATTCTGATCATCTGTACTTCTCTTGTAAATTACATGGATTGTATCGTTTAATAGGTTGTTTAACACTATGGTGTGGTGCCATGATGCTGAAATGGAAATTTAGCCCTTTATATTATTGTTGCCTTTACTGATATGTTTGACATTAATTAATTTAACTAATGTTATTTTTATCACATAAATCTGCATGAAGAGTATGAGGATCAATCACACCTGCCTCTCAAGAAGTTTGTGAAGTTAGCAATCACCATAAGTAGTTTAGTTGCGCCTTTTCCCTACTGATTTTTTTATTAGTTAACTTTACTGTAGCTGACCTACCAAACTTATGTTGCAGGTTTTTGGTGTGATAAGAGCTTAAAAATCTCTACCCCTTAGGGAATCTCGGCTAATAGACCAGTTGGTACCATATTCCAAGCCATGCTCAGAGTATTTGTTGCAAGCTAAGCAACCAGTTGTCCCGTTTATTTATTGAGCTAGGCCAAAAAAAGACCAAACATGGGGGTTTTTGTGGTTCTGGGACAATTTAGTCTATAGGCCTACCAATTGACCTTCCATGCTATTCTGTATCAAGATATTTGTCTGGGAGAGTACCCTAGAGTGAAGGATGCTTTGATGGAAGTAGTGGCTTCTCAAGGGCAATCCTTGCTATCTGTTGACATCTCTTGCTCTGATGTGACTGACAGTGGATTGAATCTTCTTAAGGATTGCTCAAATATGCAAAGTTTGGCATGCAATTATTGTGACCAAATCTCTGAACATGGACTCAAAACATTGTTAGGTAAGAGAGATGCTGATCGCCTGATATCTAAGTTTGCTTTTATCTGTATGATGTTGTGGCGTGAATGTTCTTTCATTATTAAATGTTCTGCTTTTATGATTCATGATATACTTCTTAATTCTGCAGGCCTCTCAAACTTGACATCGCTGAGCTTTAAGAAATGTCTTTGCTATTAGTCTTTGAAGGAGCGAAGCATTAGCAGACTTAGTTAATCTGGTGAGCTTAGACCTTGAGCGATGTACAAAGATTTACGGTGGCTTTGTTCATCTAAAAGGTGTCATTTTTTCCCTAAATTTATCAGTTATGATATGAGGCATACCACAATCACCTTAACTCAACAATAGCATTCCCTGTATGACCTCTAAAATTCCTTGAAGGAATAACCTTCAGTGGGCCAAAGCGTGATAGTTGCTCCTTCAAACGATTACCACTCTCTCCAACTTGGCCTTCAGTGAGAATTTTCTGGTTTGTAGACTTCCAGAACACAAGTGTAGCAACACCTGGAACTCTATCAAAGCGTGGTTCCTATTAGCATGCAGTTCTCTAATGACGCAGAGGAAGCTTTCTTGATACCAATTAGCAGCCTGTTGGTAAGGCTCTGGTGGATCTTATTGTACAATGTCAGCACAGAACACAATAAACACCAACGTGGTGTAGCTAAAATCTTAGCAACCTTTACTGAATTCTCATCAAAACCAAATGTTTGCGGTTCCTGCCACAGGTGAGAGCTTTGGCCCTCCTGGCAATAATTATGGCTGCACATTCTTTTTTCAGTATTATTTGATATCTTTGGTATTAGTATTAGTATGATATTCACTACTTCTACTCATATAGCATAAAGAGTAACATACAAAAACATTTATTAAATGATGCTAAATCATCTGCATACATGTTCATAAATGTTGATATCGAGAATCTTGATTATTTGTTAGCGTTTTTTGGGCACGATGTTGTTTCTTTCAAAAGTTTTTTCCCTACTATGTGTAGTTTTCAATACTTTAGGTAAATCGCGACATACAAAGATCGCTATGAATACAACTTTAGGATTTGTACTTTTCACCTATTTAGAGAGCATAGAAGCACAACTTGGCTCGATATCGTCTTGTTTTTTTAGGCATGTTTGTACCATCCAAACGAGCATGATGTCAAATTATACTAGCTATGTCAACACTCACCAGGGAAAATGCTATAGGTATAACGTAAACTATATCCAAGTCTAGATTTCTATTTTTGACAAATAAGCAGGATGGGCAGTACCTCCGGCCATCTGATCCAAGCTATTAGCGAGTATTTGATTCACTTGCCATGGTTGCTAGGCACACAACTTTGCCTCTTTTGGAAGCTCTTCTTCGGTGGAGAGAGTATGTTGATTGACCTTGAGTCCTGAGAACTCCACCCTGGTAGTCTTAGATTTCCATTATGTCGCATTGAGTGTGCAGATTTATTGCTTACTGCTTCCTAAAAAATGTTGTTGAACAACTCTAGAAATTCTTTGCAGTCTTCCAGGACCTCCTCAGACCTCTTCTAGGACCTCCTCGGGACCTCCTCCAGACCTCCTCTAGACCTCCCTCAGACCCTCCATGACCTCGGGACCTCCCTCGGGACCTCCTCAAGACCTCCTCGGGGAGCTCTTCCGGGACCACCTCAGGAGCTCTTCCAGGACCTCCCTCGGGACCTTCTCCGGGACCTCCTGACCTTCCCCAGACCTCTCAGACCTCTTCTAGGATCTCTGCGGGACCTCCTCCGAACCTCCCTCAGGACCTCCCCAGACCTCCTCCAGAAGCTCCTTAGGACATCTTCCAGGACCTCCTCAGGACCTCTTCTAGGACCTCCCTCAAGACCTCCTCCAGGACCTTCTCAGGACCTCCAGGATCTCCTCTAGGACCTTCTCAGGACCTCCAGGATCTCCTCTAGGACCTCAGGACCTCCTCTAGGACCTCCCTCAGGATCTCCTCCAGGACCTCCAGGATCTTCCTCAGGATCTCCTCTAGGACCTCCTCCGAACCTCCCTCAGGACCTCCCCCAGACCTTCTCAGAGGACCTCTTGGGACCTCCCCAGAGCTCCTTACGACATCTTCCAGGACCTCCCTCAAGACCTACAGGACCTCAATAGGACCTCTTCCAGGACCTCCCTCAAGACCTCCAGCATCTCCAGGACCTCAGGACCTCTTCTAGGACCTCCTCAGGACATCCCTCAGGACCTCCTCTAGGACCTCAGGACCTCTTCCAGGACCTCCCCCAGGACCTCCTCAGGACCTCCCTCTGGACCTCCTCCAGGACTTCCTTAGGACCTCTTCCAGCACATCCAGGACATCCCTCAAGACCTCCTCCAGGACCTCCAGGATCTCCTCCAGAACCTCAGGACCTCTTCCAGGACCTCCTAGGGACCTCTCCCTCAGACCTCAAGACCTCCTCTAGGACCTCCGTCAGATCCTCCTCCAGACCTCCTCCAAACCTCCGTGGGACCTCCCCAGACCTCTAGGACCTCCCTCAGACCTCCTCCGGGGAGCTCCTCAGACATCTTTCAGACCTCGGGACCTCCTCCAGGACCTTCTCAGGATCTCCTCCAGGACCCCTTCCAGGACCTCCATCAGGACCTCATCCAAACCTCCCTCAAGACCTCCTCTAGGACCTCCAGAACCTCCATGACCTCTAGGACCTCTCTCCGGACCTCCTCCAGGACCTCCTCCGGACCTCCTCTGGACCTCCCTAGGACCTCCAGCAACTCAGGACATCTTCCAGAACGTCCCTCAGGACCTCCTCTAGGACCTCTTCCAGGACCTTCCTTAGAACCTCCTCAGGACCTCAGGACCTCCTCAGGACCTCCCCCAGGATCTCCTCCAGGACCTCAGGACCTCCCCCAAGACCTCCTCAAGACATCTTCCAGAACCTCCCTCAGGATCTCCGGACCTCCCCCAGGACCTCCAGGACCTCCCACAGAACCTCCTCCAAGAGCTCCTTCGAACCTCTCTCAGGACCTCAGGACCTCCTCCAGGACCTCCAGAAGCTCCCGGACCTCCCTCAGGACCTCCCCCAGGACCTCCAGAAGCTCCCCTCAGGACCTCCTCCGAACCTCCCTCAGGACCTCCTTTAGGATCTCCCCCAGGACCTCCTCCAGGAGCTCCACAGGACCTCCCCTAGGACCTCCTCCGGAGCTCCTCCAGGACCTCTTCCAAGACCTCCCTCAAGACCTCCTCCAGGATCTCCTCAAGGACCTCAGGACCTCTTCCAAGACCTCCCCCAGGACCTCCGGACCTATCCAGGACGACCTCTCTCAGGACCTTCTCCAAGACCTCCTCAGAACGTCTTCTAGGACCTCTAGGACTTCCCTCAAGACCTCCTCCAGGACCTTTAGGACCTACCTCAGGACCTCTTCCAGGACTTCCCTCAAGACCTCCTCCAGGACCTTTAGGACCTACCTCAGGACCTCTTCCAGGTCCTCTCTCAGGACCTCCTCCAGGACCTCCTCAAGACCTCCTCCAAGATCTCAGGACCTCTTCCAGGACCTCTCTCAGGACCTCCTCTAGGACCTCCTCAGCACCCCCCTTAGGACCTCTAGGACATCCTCAGTTTCGAAAAAAAAATATACCTAAAACCTGCTACATGCGCGCTTATACGCGCACCAGGCTCTAGTGTAATTAAGTCGTAGCAAAGAAAGAGCTAGCTTGCAGATTTGTACAGTGATCGTTAGGTCAGGTGTTTAGTCTTGCATGTGTAGCATTTTTGCAAGGACGTCTTTTCACCGGATCAAAACTAAGCTCTGCAGAAGAGGACTGGCTAGCTATCACAAGAAACCAACAGGACAGCTCTGTTGCGCTCTCTCTATCTCTCTACACTTTATCTCTCTGGATGAACTCTTTTCACTTTTTTCCAATCTTGCAATCAGAAGTAAAAGGTTCTTTTTTGACAGAGAAGAAAGTGCTCTGCATGGCGAATGGGATTAATCAAATTAAAAATTATGTTGAGGGATCGAGGGGTGGTGATCGGTATTCAGTAGTGATGGTAAATTTATAAAAATGGCGGACATGTTTTCCTCGAGGGCACTTTGCAATGTCATGCATGCGTGGCTGGTCAAAAGCTGACAGCGCCAAAAGATGCATTCTGTCGCTTTAATATGATGCAGCCAAGCAAACCTGCAGCGAATTTTTCTTTCTCTCTCTTTTCTGAATTGTGATCGATATTGTGTTAGCCAATTAGGCTCGCATTGTACCACATTCGTCCTAATTAGGACTTGTACGGTCTTGTTTTACATCTAGACATCTTCTTTTTTAAGAGAAATTAAAAGGGCAAGCACCTAGAAAATTCGCAAAAGAAAAACCTTGTGGCATGTATCTCTTACTTAATTATTTGTCTCTTTCGTCTCTTTCTTTTGCAACTTTACTGAGTAAACAAACAATATTTGAGCAGTTTGTGACAAAGAGACTCCTTTCCGGAGTAGTAATTACATCAACGATTGATGCCCTCGGTCAGTTTGTTTGTTTGCTTGTTTTTTCACTCTAGTTGTTCCTTTCCCTTGCCATCTCTCTCCGCAAAGATAGCAAAAACGATATTCATCTCAGTGATTAGTTGATTATCTCGGAGGATGCGTCCAAACCATCACAACACCACCATTGTCGCCTAGCTAGCTTGTCCCGTGACGACAAGGAGGATGTGTTTACTTGCTGCAAATTAAATTAAGAGTAAATTTTACTTTAGATCATGTAATCTTACTATGATTTCACTTTGTACCACTCTTAACAAATTTTTTCACTTTGCACCACATCTTCTTACGTTTTGTTTCACTTTGCACCAAGTAAACACCCTGTTAGCGAGAGGGAAACATGGGAGGGGCGCAGGAAGCTTGCCGGCAGTGAGACATGGCCGACGAGGTGATGTCAACCTGAAAAATAGAGAGAGAGAGCCGTTTTGGCGTCGCCGCTGTTGCTATGGCTGTCGCCGGCGATGCTCCAACTATTCTTCTCTGCTTTTGATCAATTTCCTAGCTCAATCTACCTTCCCTCTCTCCATCCCGTACCTCGCTATCGCCTTCCGTGCTGTCATTTACCTTTGGCAAGCACCAAAGAAGACGGCCAAATCCTTACCCTGGTGCAAAGTAAAACACATGGTTAGTAGTGTAAGGTGAAATCATGTTAAGATTACATGATCCAAAGTAAAATTTACTCTTATTAATGAACCAAATGATAGGTTAAAAACAAAAAAAAAAAGCTCCGGTCGATGTATACATGGTTGCGAAACTAGCATGTGTGGTTTCTTCTGATGGCTGTCGACACTAGCTACCACCAAGGGGTCGACAAAGATCATGGTCAGTGAGTACAACACAGCTAGGCAAGTAGTTTCAAAAGAGTACAAAGCTTTAGAACTTTTTTATTATTTAACCCTTTTTTAAATTTTATTTTAAAGTTAACTTTCCGCGTATTTTATTTCCAATTCTGACTTCTTTGATTACACCATCATCCATAGTGTGATCAAACAACACTGTCACGTCAGTCCGTATCTGGACAATCTCTTGTCACGTCACCACCCGTGGCGTGACAGTGTTGTTTGGTCATGCCACAACCAGTGGCGTGATAAAAAGTACTATTTTGGGGATTTATCCTGGTGCGTGACAGTTTTGTCACGTCACGGGAGATGACATGATTAAAGATGTCAGAATTGGAAATAAAGTGCGCGAGAGGTTAACTTTAAAATAAAATTTAAAAAAGGTTAAATAATAAAAAAAGTTCAAAGCTTTACTCAAACTTTCTGATTCCCAATAATAAGTAGTGAGTTGTCTCGATTGGTAGGTAGGCCCTGTTCCTAGTTGATTTACATGTCAGCTAGCTTTTGTCTGGAGCTATATTATCAGCATGAAGGATCCGTCTGGAACACCGGAATTCCCGTCTGAAACATAGGAATTGCACATGGTTCTTAAGAGAATTGTATCATTTATTGTAAAACATATGTATTCCAAATAGGTCCAAGCGACAACAAGAAAAGGGGAATCCT
This sequence comes from Phyllostachys edulis, assembly GCA_036346405.1. Taxonomy (NCBI): domain Eukaryota; kingdom Viridiplantae; phylum Streptophyta; class Magnoliopsida; order Poales; family Poaceae; genus Phyllostachys; species Phyllostachys edulis. Next base: position 14,043,576 of record CM070549.1, on the reverse strand, counting down.
AGCTAGTGGCATAGTACAAAGGGTAGAAATCACGAGAGTTTTTACTTGGCATGCAACAGAAAAATCTACTTAGTGCAAAGGCAGCTACGGCAGAAATTGGGGGGGGGGGGTGAGTGGAGTTCGTCGAAGAGCAGCATGGGAGAGGGCGACGAAGGTGGTGCTAGGTCGGATCCGGCTGCAGAGTAGCGACGGTGGCGGTGAATCGTGGTGGCAGTGGCCAGATGGAGAGAGAGGAGTGGGCCGGGAAAGTAATGGATGGGGGGAGAGGGGGAGGAAAAAGAAAAAACGAGGGAGATGATGGATGGGAGGGTGATGTAGGCTAGCCGTTTAGGGGGTTGGTTTGTAATTAAATTCTTCCTCTAGGGTTCCATGCATAAATTCTTGGCCTCCGGTGTATATTAGACTAATATAGGGTCTAGAAAAGGAAAGGTGGAGGGGTGAACCACAAAATTGAAGCTACCACTTCAAGCCACCATGCACGGTGGGAGTAGGAATTTTTGCATAGTGAATTAAGCAGATGTGGAGGCATTCTTGCTTCTCAAACTAGCACCTTGTGGCGGATTGCACTGTGGATGCCCTAACAAGAAAAGAGGAATCCTAGCTAGTGGCATAGTACGAAGAAGAAGAAATCACAAGAGTTTTTACTTTGCAACAGGAAAAAAATCATTATATATATATATATATATATATATATATGGGGTATGGTATGGTACTCCAGGGAGTACGTACTCTCACTCCTCATATACCACTTAAATCGTATGATAATACCTCTTTATCTATTTAAGGATACTCCAATAATGATCATAATATACCCCAAAGTGAGTTTCATAAAAATTTCATTAAAATCCATTTTTAGCAAAATTTGTGTATATACTTTATTTATATATGAAAAAGGGTATATAGCAAAAATAAAGGGCCCCAATAAATTTTTTTTCAATCAAGTCAGTATTAGAATATCTTATAATTAGCATTTAAGTATCCTGAAAATGATAAAGAAGTATAATATATTTGTTTAAATGGTATATTTGAAGTGAGAGTATGTACTCCCGTAATATGTTTTATCTCATCAATATATAACTGTATCATTGCATGCGTTGTGGCAGCAGTACCATGGACCTGGAACTTTTATGAGCCTCCTTTCCTCTTTGATTTGCACGGCAAAGTGAAGGAAGCTGATGTATGCGTTCTTGCAAGGGCAGCACACACACACGCACGTGCAAGCTAGCTGTAAACCAAGCGTGTGCGTGCAGTGCAGATCGATCGATTAGTACCCGTTGATCATTCCATGCAGATATGATCGATCGTATGGTTGCTCTCAAAAGCTTTGCCACACAAACCTGCGTGTGTTGATCTGTGCAGGACTCCCATTATATTTCTTGCATGACTTTTTAAAAATAATATTATTTTAAAAGATAATTACAAAAATTAATAACCGCCCTAAAAATTTACAAAAATGACTTCCTGTCATCAGATTGGCGACAGAGGCTCTGTTGACCCCCTGTTGCCGGTCCTGCTCCCTGTCGCTATTTGAACTGGCGACAGGTATGAACTGGTGACAGGGAGCTGAAACCCTAAACTGCTTGGTCGGTTTACGATCTTCGTAGATTTTCAATGGTACGAAATTTGTTAGACTCGCAATAACATTTTGTGATCATCGTATGTTGTTCTAGTGCGGTGAATTTCTAAAGAATTTTGCGAGAACAATTGAGGTATCAATGATTCGTAAGTAGAAAGGTAAGTGATATTGCAATGTGCCAGTGAATTCATACACGGTGCAGAACTTTTGGAGAAATAACCTCTTGCATAACATTGCTCATGTACATGCACTGCATATTATGTAAGAAAACAAATGTGAATTTGCCATTACTATCAAAACTACGACGAATCGCACTGATATTACATAACATTCAGCAAAACGTCATAACACTTAGTTTGTATCAAAACTACAACAAATCACATTGATATTACATAACATTCAGCAAAACGTCATAATACTTATTTTTTTCAAATCAAAATGATAATTCAGAACACTGGCAATAACATATTACAACTATCCGTACTTTCCTGTGGCCACGACCTCAACGTCCCCCATGTGGACTGTCTCGAGTCGGGCGACTGGAGATGAGGTCCCCGCGACGACGTCTGGAGTGCCGATGTCTCCTTCATCCTGAGGATTTCTCGTAGGGCATTTCTTGAAGGTGTGCCCAGACTCCCTGTAAATGGAGCACTTCTTCGTACGACGTCCGGCTTCTGCTTCGTTCATGTTGTTCCTGATACGTCGTACCTATCACCGGCTAACCTTTCCCTTGAGCCTATCAATGTCCGCGGCCCAGATTAGTTGCTCTCAGGTTGGATGGCCAGTGAAATGGCCAACCATGGTGTAACCATACATCTCTCAACTCCAGGTTTGCATCACCGTCTCCTTGGTGAAATAGTCAAAAAGGTACTGGCCAAGATACTGTGCCACCATCGAATATGCGGCCATGACATGGGAGTAGGGCCTATGCAGAAGAAGGGGCTTGTTGCAAGTGCGTATACAACTACCGCGGCGTAGCGTGCACTCGTGGGTGATCCTCTCGCAGTTCGTCCCTCGACGTCCTTTATCCCTGCACATTATCTCGAAGCGAAGCTCCTTTGTGCCATCTTGAATGTCCGGTGCATCTCATCTTTCTTGCTCTTCTCCACCATGTACTTGGTGACCATGGCGGAGTAGAGTACTCTGTTATTTGCCATGGCGAGCGACGTGTTGTTGCTTCTGTCAACAAAGTAGTTTGTTGTACCACAGAGAATTGCCTCCATGATACCAACCAAAGGGAGGCACCTTGCGCCGCGCATGACCCAGTTGTACACCTTGGCTAGATTGGTTATCATGACACCATATCGAGTACCACCCCTGTCATGTAGCAGCGACCACTCCTCCTTAGGCTATTGCTCAATCTAGTCCGAGAAGCATTTCACCTGTACCCCCGTCCTCCTCGTCAATCTGTGAGCATCTGTGGGTAATTGTGGCAATGTTTCGAGGGCCTGGTCAGTGCTTGGAGCGGCCCTTTTCGCTGCCTTCCTTCTGTGCATCTTAGTCCGCTCATCTAGAATCTTTTATATTGCTTCGAACTTCCCCTGCTGGTTCTGGTTGCACAGCCGTTTGAACAGATTCATCAAGTCCTTGTTGCGGAACTGTTTGTAGAAGTTTGCACCTAAGTGCCTCATGCACCACCTACTCTGCAGATCCGTCCACGGAAGTGGTACATTCTCTTATTATTGTAGCTGAGTTATTGCCCTCAGCAGGCCTGCATGTCGATCATGTATGAGGCATACGTTTGGATGGCTCTGTACAACAGAAATCCTCTAATTCTTCAGGAACCACAACCAGCTATCCGTGTTCGCACTTTCAACGAAAGCGAATGCCACGGGAAGAACTTGATTGTTACTGTCCGTCACTATTGCAGTCCGTATCTGGCCCTTGTACCTTCCCGTCAGAAATGTGCCATCGACACACAAGATAGGACGGTGGTTGTTGCCTATTGATCGATTAATTTAACTAAACCCAGTCAGTACACAGAAGAAGCATCTCTCCTCAAGTATCAAATTAAGTGCACGACCACTGATTTTGTAGCTAGCTGTTCTGATCAATAACCACTGAGCTAACAACGTAAATAATTGACACATGACACGGGCGGGGATGATCTTTCATGTGCTATAGCTTAACCCTAGTCCCGGACCACACGGCGAGAACAATTTTGATTGTTGTAAGACTACATGTTCGATAGCTCAAGCAGCGGCCCATCTGTATATAATGCCAACTCTATTTTTCCAATAGATCTTATATGGGTGAAACTTGGGCTCGTACGTCTGATTAAATCATTCTCTCCGTACGCCCCGTGTACACCCTTTAATTATTGTTCGGACCGTGTCAATTGGTTGATTAATCAAGTCTAGTACTCTGTTCGGCTGTTCCTAGTAGTCCGATAAGTCTGGCTTACAAGTTACAAGACACACAAGTGGGTGGGGAACGCGAGGCCGGCTCCGGGTTTGGACGGAGAAACAAGAGGAGAGCTCCATTGATTATCAGTTGGCTTGATCTAATTATATATTACAGGTTGCAATATCCTAGGACAATGGTTGCAACATCTCCGGACAACGGTTGCAATATCCTAGGACAATGGTTACAACATCCCCGAACAACACTTGCAACATCCTAGGACAATGGTTGCAACATCCCCGGACAATGGTTGCAACATCTTCGAACAACAGTTGCAACATCTCCAGACAACGGTTGCAACATCCTAGGACAAGGGTTGCAACATCCTAGGACAATGGTTGCAACATCTTCGAACAATGGTTGTAACATCCCCAGACAACGGTTGCAACATCCTTGGACAACGGTTGCAACATCACCGGACAATGGGTGCGACATCACCTAGGACAATGGTTGCAACATCACCTAGGACAATGGTTGCAACATCCTCGAACAACGGTTGCAACATCACCGGACAACGGTTGCAACATCCCCGGACAACGTAGTCGTTTTAACCTTATATGTACACGTGACTTAGTTCCGCTTTGTTTGCGAATACTAGCTAATTAATTGCAACCTAAGCGTACAGACGGAATACTTATATCGGACACACGCCCCACAACGTTTCCCTACATATATACAGCGTACGATGTTACGCCACGTGCCATAATGCCGAATAAATTACTCAACAAAACACTTACTAGCATGGCTGAAATTAAAGTTAGTTACAGTTCTTGTTTTTGGCTCTGGAGTAAATCAATAATAATTTGATAGGCTGTTTCAACCTAAAAGAAAGCTGGCTCAACTCGCTTATATCGGGGTGTAAAAAGCGTACGGTGGAAACGTTAAGATCGGACGTCTTCACCATATCTATTCCCATCTTACACACACACACACACACACACACACACACACACACACATACGTAACTATACACACGTGTTTTGACTGCGATCTTGATGCCGACAACCTTGGTAACAGATCACAGTCAGCTGCATGCACCAGATCCGACGACCCTGAACCGAAAGAATTTTTTGCATTCGTGGCCCTGTAGCAACTTTTAATTTCAAAAGTAGCCCTCTTTCGCCATAATTTGTAAAATTGTCCCGGAACGAGGCACGTCTGTAGAGTCTGGGCGCGCGCGAGCGACCGCCCCGCCACTGGCGTGGTAGCTCGTCTGCCGGTGTGGCATGAAGCGCAGTGCCTCGGCCTGGCCCGGCGCCGCCTCGCCACACAGCGCTCTCTTGCACCGAAAGTCGGTTGTTTGCATTCATTTTGTTTTTCCTCCTTTAAATCGCATCGCTGTCATTCGTTGTCCGTTTTCTCCGCGTATATAAAGAACGCGTGCGGCCGAATCGTTCATAAGCCGCAGCGCATCGGAACGATTAGGTTAGCTAAGTCGTATTTAATTTTCTCTTATTGCAATTTTTAGCGTTAAATGCATTTTAGATTTCGCTAATCGTTAGTTGTTCTCTATTTGCGGCAATGGTACGTACTCTACCACCCCTACTTGAGGAGGCATGGGACGCCAAGCATCATTTATCACGCTTGGATCGGTGGCGATGGGCCGCCAACTCGGTGATCTGAGGACGGGAAACTCGGCGTTGGGCGACTGTATGTTTGAGGCTTCGTCAATCACCGATGATGCGTTCACCCGCATCTTGAACGTGGGGCGAACCTCCTGATTGATGCCTCCCTTCTTTCCACCCTGGTTGATCGTTGGCGGCCGGAGACCCACACGTTCCACTTCTGGTGGGGGGAGATGACCGTGACACTGCAAGACGGCGGCTTCATTACCGGCCGCTCTTTGTTGCCGCCGTCGCGCTTGTTCCTCCGAGGTCGCCAGACTGGAAGGCGCGTCTCAATCATCGCTTCAGGCAGCCTATCCCAGAGAGGTCTAAGGGCGTTCCACATGCCTAGCTGCGACGATTCATGCATTACCCAAATGACGCAACAGAGGAGGTGGTTCGATGCCACCTAATTGCATATTTGTTGTTTATATTCGGGTGGGTCATGTTCCCTAGCACGTAGGGGGACATGGTGTACCCGAGTTATATTCACCTTGCGGAGTCCATCGTGGACGCCGACGATGAGGACGTCTTTGCAATCTGATTAGGGTTCACCAGTCTTTGCGGCGCTTACATCTGCATGACTTTGTCGCGATGCCGCAACGTCGCCGTAAACAGAGGCCGTGCTCTTGGGTTGCCACACGTTGTTACAACTGTGGTCGTGGGAGCACTTCGCGGTCGGACGGCCGTACTTCCGCTCCCCAGCCCACCCTTACCCGCGCACACAACATTTCTACAGTGGGGCAGACGACGAGGATCCCGTGGAAGGCCCGACCATGGGATCTCGATGGACTGTGGCAGTACTGGGGTGGGCTAGGGAGGGAGCGCGTCATATATACCCCGAGTTGCAGAACGAATTCGAGGCCCTGCACGAGGATGGCATAATATGGGCTCCTTAGACGGATGCCTTCGTGCAGTGCACGGCGCCCGACGGCTTGAGCTTGCTATGCCACCAGGATGCGGCGTACTAGAGGACAACTTGTCATCTTGTGTTCTCCCACATGGTTGAGCCCTACAACCCACAACGGGTGATGAGGCAGTTCCAGTTGCACCAGGAGATCCCCTTGCTCTAGGGCGACCGCTTGCGAGGCGTAGTCACTTTTAAGTAGATTGCATTGCTTAGTAATATTGTAGGTCCTTTAGTCATATGTTATGTTAGTACCGTAATTTATTTATTTTGTTCCACCTTCAGGCAGACGAAGAAGGGCCGCAAGAGCGATGACTGGCTTCAAATGCAGCAGCCGTGGATAGATGCATGGCAAATGGCCATTGATTCTATTTTGCAGGAGGCACGCCCTTACGGTGAAGGGACTTACGACACGTACTTGGAGTGGTACGTACGGCACACGTGGGCGAGATTGACAGGCGCCCCCCGGCCCGACATGCAGATCCTAGCCATGCCAAACGGTTGGACTTGGGGCTGGACCCGCACTGTGTAGCACGCCGTGACGATTCGGTACGTTGAGCACATAGTAGATTAACCACCCTCTGAAACAGGGTTAACTAATAAAATTTTGTTTGTTCGGTAACCATGCAGCTGGACCATTTGCAGAGCGTTGTGGAGCGCGGCCACTGGGAACTCGAGTGGGGTACGAACAACACAGTTGAATGCCTTTTTGCGGTTATGAAGACACTTGTTGAAGATGTGAAGCATGTCGTTCGTAGCATGAGCTGTGGAAGGCCCATCAATGTCGAATTGAGGCATCGGACGAAGCATCATCGCATACCCTCACCCCCTCCATATTCCCGTCCGAGCGAGTCAACCGAGTGGCGTAGCGTGGGCGGCTGATCGTCCGCGCAGTTGCCACGTTGGGACTCTACGTTTACGCCATCGTCATCATGGAGGGACTCCACACTGATTCCGTCGTCGTCACGGAGGGACCCTACGCTGATGTCGTCGTCGTCACAGAGGGACCCTACGCTAATGCCGTCGTCATCATGGAGGTAGGAAGAGGCCATTCCAGAGAGCTCGGACATGCAACCCGGAACCACGGAGGTTATCCCAGATTCTCCCTCCCAGCCCCACACTCTCGGATAATTTCAAATGGGTGATACGGCGCCATGGTATTAGTCCGGCTACATACCGTACCCTGCGTAGTTCACCCCGCAAGGTGAACTGTACCCTGAGCAGTTCACCCAGTTCATCCCGCAAGCTCAGCCGAGTTGGTGCCCCTCCACGGATCCTACTGCTTGGATCACTGACTTGTTCTCAACGCCACTCCCGCGGTGATGCCCCTTATGCGTCAACACGGCGGTTGAGGAGCCCGCTATGACTGCTGGCGAACCCACGGTCACCTAATAGGCCGGCGTTCCCATAGGAACAGATTAAATCGAGACCTATGGCAGAACACGGACGGAAGGCCAATACAGGGTCCTATGCCCGAGAGCAGTGAGCAGTAGTAACATTAGAAGTCTATTATATGTTGTAACTTGTACTTCAGTTACTGATTTGTAATCTAAGTAGAGTGTGGTAATTGGAATGTAATTGGATACTTGTACTTCGTTATCTATCTCAGTAGAACAATTTTATTCTCATTCATCAAGGACTGCGATGCATAGATAAAGAGTGGACAGTACAATCTCATTAGAACTGACGTTCTACTTGGCAAGAACAACGTATAATAGAAGCAAGATCGTAGAACTAACTATCTTAACTAATTTCTGAAGCATCTTCTCAACTCTTTCCATCCTCTCATCCAATCTTTTAAGTCTGTTCTCTTCATTTTGCGTTGGTTGATCGGACGCTCGAGGCACTGCACGAATTGCAGCAACACCACGGGAGTCTTCTTGCAAGGCAGCAATTTGCATTGCAATATCTCGAACCACTGGGACAGCTTCATCAGCCCACTGCCAAAACCGACATGTTGTGTTCTACAAAAATATTGCAGCTTCAAATGAAAGTAAGAAAACCTGGTATGTACAATGCAATTAATTCGTGCTGATTTTTCCCAAGTTACCGTAAGATTTGAACACTTCATGAACACTCGGGATGGATTCGTTGGTGTATGAGAGATAAACACATTCGCCGGATCCCTGCAACAAGGGCAAACCAGGTGCTGCTATAGTGATTGTAATTCTCTGCTCACTCGAAAGTTAGATGAGGCCGAAGACATCCTGTTTTACACTGGAAGAAATGAGAAGAGGAAGAGAAGATTGAGGTGAATGGCAGCCAAAATATCCATATATAGCATTGAGAGCACGAAGGGGCCACTGTGTGGAAAGGAGGATGTGACCACACAGTGTGGAAAGTAGGACGTGATAACTCTCTGGAAAGCAGGACGTGACCACTCTCTGGAAAGCAGGATATGACCACTCTCTGGAAAGCAGGACACGACTACTTTCTGGAAAGCAGGACGTGACCCAAATGAGGCAGATATTCGTACTTATAAACGGTAATAACAACTTGTTACAGCGTAGAAAGCAGTGCAGGTTACAATGCAAATCACTACAACACTCACATCGCTACGACCAACATGACTTAATACACCAGATAGCTTACAGATACTAAGTGGCGCCGGAGGAAGATGGTCTATTCGGGCAGTTCCTGAATGAGTGCCCATGAGTCTTGCATTGCCTACACCTTATTGGTCTTAGCCGATCTCCACGTTGGCTCACATCCATGTCGTTGCGGATGCGCCTTGACTGACGCCTCCCACAGCCTGGATGCCGTAGTGCTTCATTCGGTGACCACTTCACTGCTCCCCGCCATAGGTCCCTGTAGTGGCCTTCCACGTCGTAGGAGTTGAACTCCCCGTTCCAAGTATCATACAAGTGTCGTATGTCGTAGTACTCCGATATGTACATGCTACAAGATTGGTGAAGTACAGCACATGTAGCATATACGTGGGAGCAAAGCTTGTGCAGGAGTTGAGGCTTGTTGCAGGTGAAAACCGCCACATCGCCTAAGGTGCAAACATGCTTTTGGTCACCTCTCATGTGGCCGCGAACGTACTTGTCCCGCAGGCGGATCTTGAATTCCTCCTCATGCCATCCATTGTGACAGCTACATGGGATCGGGCCTTGGTAATCTTCTTGTCCATGTAGGCAAGGGTAACCTCAGAGTACTGCTTCCCTTCGTCCAAATGCTGCTTGGCCATCATTGCCCGATTGACAAAGTAACCGACCGTGCGGTTACATGTCTCATCGATTTCTTGTGGTGATAGGCAGGCTGAACCTTTCAACACACCGTTGTAGACCTCGGACATGTTGGTTGTCATGATGCCGTACTGAGCACCATAGGTGTCGTGAAGAAGGGGCCATTTCTCATAGTCGAGGGCATGCACGCTCATCCACTCAGCGAACTCGCTTTGCGGTGCGCTTGGGCCAGAACCTCCACTTGCACGCTCAGTTTCGACCTCAAGCTCCTGCCACACGGCATCGAACTTGCGCTTCTGGTTCTGCAGGTAGAGCTTCTTGAACTTCTTTATGAGGTCTTTGCTCCGAAAGCGCGTGTGGAAGTTGGCGGCTAGATGCCGCATGCACCAACGTGTGCGCATGTCATTCCATTGGAACGGCGGGCTTGTACCGTGTTGCATGGCGTGCAGTGCGGACAACAACCCGGCATGACGGTCGGTTATGATGCACACATTCGGCCGGTCCCTTACAACATGTTGTTTTATGTTGGCTAGGAACCACAACCAACTGTCAGTGTTCTCATTCTCCACAATTGCAAAGGCAACTGGGAGCAACTGGTCGTTGCCATCAGTGGCAATAGCGGTGAGAATGGTACCCTTGTACTTCCTGCAAAGGAAAGTACCGTCCATAGTCAGGACGGGACAGCAGTGGGAGAAGCCCTGGACTGCCGGGCCAAATACCCAAAAGACTCGATCAAGGATTAGGGAATGTGGGATGTTCGACAGGTTGGGCCTGTCCACCCTGTTGACGCATGTCCCCGGATTAGCATTCGTAATTTGCTTGACGATGCAGGGACTAGGTAAATGCGCCTCCTTGTAGGTACCGTACAACCCTTTGAGGACCTTCCGCTTCGCCCGCCAGACCTTACTGTAGCTAACGGCATACCCTACTGTATTCGCTACATTAGCCATCAGGACCTTTGGGGAAACGGTCAAATCGGTGACAACTACATGGCTTATGATGCTCGCGATGTAGGCTGAGGTTACATTCTTATGCATTTGCAATGGCTCCTGAAGCTCACATGTGTGATCCGTCACGACTGTGATGCGGAAGGCCGTTCGCGTCCCAGGGAATCTCTGCGCATGGACTTTGCCAGGGCAAGAGTTAAGCACACACTTAACTATGTATGTGTCAGGATTAGACCTGCAGATAATGGAAGCCATATAATAGTTAGTACGACTTACTGTAGATAGTTCAAGATACAGCAAACAACGTTCAAACTCACCTGTAAACTCGGTAAGTCCGACTGGTCTTCACCGCGAAACTCACAATAGCTTGTCTGGCGGCAGCCTTGTGTGGGAAATGTTGCCCCTGGCGGGGTGTCGCATCGAAGGCCCACGAAGACTCGTGCTCCTGGGCCAGAACAAGGGAAGAGGCCGCTTGGCAATCCAACTGACTTGGAACATAGTCCGTGTCGGTCGAAACAATGCCACCGACGATCCCATCCTCATCATCGGCTTCGTCCTTGCTGGATTGCGAGTCAAAGTCATCCTCATCTTTGGTGGTAGTGCCCTCGGACATTCCATCGATAATCTCGTGACAATCAACACGAGCACCCCGCCATTTATCCACACCTTCATTCGATTGGAAACTACCAGAATCTCCATCAACTGGACCATCCTGCCTAACGACGTCTGGCGCTCTCGAGACCTCTCCCGTCGTCAATAAACCGAAAAGGGGGACAAGAGCGTCGCTGGCTCCCTCAACGGCGCCCCCCCAAGAGGATTGAGCAGGATAACCAAAATGAACATACACTATGGGTTGTCGATAGATCGGAGCGTGAGGATTGCTAACGATTTCCATGTATTATGCCCACATGGCACTGCTGGTCACCTTCGCCAAGCCCCACAACATCTGCCCGTGTGGTGGGACTGTGGCGGCGGTGACCGCCTATATTACTATCTTGTTCCTGGCGACCTGCTTATCGAACAACTGTCGAATGCACCGTCGTAGCTCGAGCAAATCGACGTGTGCCAGGTTGGGAACGTTTAGCAAGGTGTCTTTGGCGGTGGACAAATCAACCGTGCGGACCAACACGCGTGTTACCGTGGAACACGTACAGTGTCTCCATTTCTGATGAAAATAAGACAATATTTCAACCAAAACACAGCATAAAAACCATACGTATGTTGCTTAAATGAACTTACCGTTACGACGTTATCGACTCTTAACCTCAGACACGGAAGACTGCAAATTCAAACATGCATCGCATTAGTAACGACTTCGGCAAATGGTGCCAACAAGAGACAAACAAAAATGCTAAGTACGGGAGAGGGAGGCACCTCAGAAAGAGGGAGAGATTCCTGAGAGGAATGATTGACCGAGTGCGAAAATTTTCCAACTGAGACTTGAGGCTTAAGAATGAGTGTGCGGCCGCGTGTTTAAATAGCCGAGCACGGGAGACGTAACGTGATAGAGGGGCAGGTCCCTACCGGTTCTGGCAGAGGGCAGGTCCCTCTGCGCCCTAGCGGAGGGGCAGTCCCTCACCGCGTCCCCACACCGACTCTGCGTCGACATGGTGAGCAAGCGACTTTATCTTGGAAGCGATGCTACGCGCCCCAAGATTAAATCGTACCTGCAGATGATCGGACAAGTCGAGGCATAGCGTGTGACGCCGCCCGAGGGTGCAGTCACCTACCACAGCGTAGTGGGGGCCTACTATATGTGATACTTAAATTTTGCACTTAATGTGTGATGCTGTAATACTTTTGCGTTCTTATGTGTACTCGTTCATACAATGCATGTTTGTTCAATGCATATGGACGCCTATAGCTTAATGCACGTGGCACATCGATGCAACATGTCAACTCGATAAAAGGCAACCGCAATGACGCGTCCACCATTTAGTTGCATGCTTTAGGAGATTGAACATAAGTGTGTACAGAAGGGGAGACTACCGAGGTACAAGCTTCTCCGCCCATACCTAATGGTAGAAGGTGCCTCTCACTACCCACATATAGTGTTCTACAGGGGGCGCCTCGGACGCGGCTGGCCGTCGTTGTAGTGGCACATACATATGCAGCTAGGGTTCGCGTAGCAGCATGTGGGATCATAGGAACTTCCTATGTTCACGACCTCCTCGTTGCCCCTCTCGCGCTGCATTTGTTGGCGGAGGTCATCATTTTGCTCCTTGAGATCGTGGAGCGTGCATTTTATAGCCCAGGGGGGAGGCTAACAAAGCGGGTAATGTATTAGCTTGCAGATGACAAGACCACAGGCGACTTTGCGCGATGATAAGACCAAAAGAGACGACCTTCTTGCGATGAAAAAAAGACTAGACGAAGCGACTTTGCGCAAAGATGACAAGACCCGCGGGCTAGCTTTATGCGATGATAAGACCAAAGGAGACAGCTTTGTGCAGTGACAAGACCACATGGGGCAGCTTTGCGCAGTGACAAGACTAAACGGGACAACTTTGCGTAGTGACAGGACCAGATGAGTCAGCTTTGCGCAGTGGCAAGACCACACGGGCAATTTTGCACAGTGATAAGACCAAAAGAGACAGCCTTGCGCAGTGAGAAGATCAGACGAGGCAGCTTTGCGCAATGACAAGACCGTACGGGCCGGCTTTGTGCAGTGATAAGACCAAAGGAGACAGGTTTGTGCAGTGACAAGACCACACGAGGCAGCTTTGCGTGGTGACAAGACCACACGGGACAGCTTTGCGCAGTGATAAGACCAAAGGAGACAGCTTTGCGCAGTGACAAGACCACATGGTTTAGATTTAGGGTTAGGCTTTTCATATCGACTTGACAACCCTAACCACCTCGCCAACTTTTCAGACCGAAAAGACAAGACTCTGCAAAGAAAGACGTGAGAACACTCTGCCTCGTCAGCTTTTCAGACCGATAAGACAACACTCTGCAAAGCAAGACATGACTTCTCTCAGCAAAGTAAGGCGTGATAACACTATGCCTCACCAACTTTTCAGATGTACATGACAACACTCTACCTCCTCAGCTTTTCAGAACTAAAAGACAGGACTCTGCATGAAATTAACCACATCATGCCAACCATGGGACTTATAAAAGGGGGTTGAACCAAACCCAACACTACACAACAGATACCCAGCTATGGACTCTTCGGCAAACTTCTACGTGAGGATGTTGCAGAAGCGCAAGTGGCTTGCACAGAAGAGGAAACATCTATAATACCCAGATTTTTCAATGAAAGATGCTCAAATACCACCACGTTTTTCGATCCCGCAGTGTGTGTGTGGCGAACCGGCAGAGATTATTCAGTCCACACACCCAGACACCGCCGCCCGGGCGTACTACACGTGCGGGCACCACCTCGTAAGCGTTTCTTTCACGCGCATCGATTTTTCTTTCCCAACGTTGAATTCCTTAAATTTTTAACTTCATCCCCACGTAATGGCGGCCGAGATCGCCGCCACTTCTTCGATGGATCGGCGGCCGGAGATGTACGACGGGGCATTCATCCGGCAAGTACATCTTTGAACTACTCGATGCGGCCGAGAACTTCGTGCGATGGAAACCTTACGTCTGGGACCTGTTGAGGAGGCATGAAGGAGCCCGATGCTTGACGTAATCCATATCGACGGCGTGAGTTATGAAGAATTTACATCCTTATTACGTTTTTCAGCATGCGGTGTACTTACATCACAGAATCGCAGGACATGGATGACTTCGACATACCAGCCCGACGTGGACAGTCCCGCGACAAGGGCAAGGGAAAGGCTCATGCGGATGAGCCCGATCGCCACAGCGTATCTGGTCGTCCGAACGTAATCTGTATTGACAACGAGAGTTATGAAGAATTTACATCCTTATTACGATTTTCACTATACGGTGTACTTACATCATGGAATCGCATGACATGGACGACTTAGACACACCAGCCCAATGTGGAGAGTCTGGCGACAAGGGGAAGGGGAATGCTCCTTCGACCTTCGACCGACCGACGTCGAAGCGTATCAGGCCGACCGGCCGCACTCCGTATCGAAGATGTGAGTTATATACAATTTGCATTATTATTACATTTCTTACTGTACGATCCACTTACATCATGAAATCACAGGATATGGACAACTTCCACACTCACCGCCACCGTGGACAGCCCCGAGACAAGGGGCACTCGCTATGGCACCGCGGAGACTAGTAGCACATATCGTTAAATAGGACACTCTTTGTCAAATTATCAGTTTGTCGTGCATGATCATGATTATCTGACAGTCATTCCGTAGTAGCCCCGTTCTACCGCCATGTTTTTACTATCCCTTAAAGGCATGTATACTTACATGGTTCGGATGCTTGTGTCGCAGTGTACCGTAGTAGTAGCGAGGATGACTAAAGCAATTAGCCGAACCATCATGCCATGTGACTACGTGTAACGTGCTTCTATCCGCGGACTCTAATGTAGTTCTGGTTCCGTGTCTCCGCTAAGCCATCAAAGCAAGCCTATATTGCAAGTATGCCTTTTCTAGTGGAATCCCAGAAAGAACCATTCGCACCGACATCGAATCCTCCATGTTTTAGGGTATCTTCATAATCACAACGAGCGTTTTTAGCCCCTTCAATCGTATTATGTATATGCTTCATAAAGTACTTCATCGACTGCCTGTCTATATATGTGTATACGTTCAAACGAATTCATCGAGGAGAGACTCCATGTTTTGGGGCATCTTCATCATCACAACAAGCGTTCTCAGCACCTTCAATCATAATGCATATAAGCTTCATAAAGTACTTCATCATTGCTGGCTATATCTGGCGTATCGTTCGAGACGACTTCATCGAGGAGAGACTCCAATAGCACTGATGCCCTTTTTATCCTACTTCTAAAAGACAACAAGTGTTTCAGCGGATAGTTTGGTTGGATGACATCCTCAAGGTTATACCTCGTCTGATATGCTTATCAATCATCCTTTCTCTGAACGAATAAAATTATACAAAAATTACAGAAGCAACAACACTATGACGGGAGGCTCCATAAAAAGTTTCGTAATTTCCCTAAACTCATTTGCTATATTTTGAAATTACTACAAGCAGCGCTGAAACCGCGACGAAACCCTGATTTCGGAGAAAAGAAAACCCTAATTTACTGTGGATATCATGGGGATATGCTCATGATCTTAGGATGATGAAACAATTGGCAATGGTGCTTTGGTTTGAAGTTTCATGCGTTTTCGGCGAAGTTTAAAAGTGCTATCAGGCAGAGGCGGTCAGACCGGCGGTCAATGATCGGTCAAACCGGCCTGGTGCGGTCTAACCGGCCAGTGAACTGCGGTCAGACCGGGTTTATGCTGATTTGTGATATTATTGGCAAATTGATTATGGGATATGTCATATCCATATTTGTTAATGCATATGTGTTGCATATTACATGTTTTGGCTAACGTGGGTCAAGTTGTGAAGAACTTGTTCCCGGATTCGAGTTTGCTTGTCTATTGCTATGCAGGTGGCTTGGAGGTCAACATGATCAACGGCGAGGAGGATCGGGACTAAGCTTGGAGAGCTGAGGTCCAGAGCGATCATGTATGTTAGGTGAGGTCGGGTGACTCAAGCATGGCGCAGAAAGGATGAGGATGACCGAACGGGCAGTTCGGTGCGACGGGTTGGATCAAGCGGCGCGAGGGTCGGTGCAAGTGCCTTGGTGGTTCCGGTGGGATCCGGACGGGAGAGACTTGCCGACATGATGAGAGCCGTTGATCAACCTACACGTGGCGAAGCAGGCGATTGGTTTGACAAGATTGGACTCGGTCCACGGAAAAGGATCGAGAAGGGGTATTTTGGTAATTTCACCAAATACCGCCTTTGTGACTCTTGGCTAAACCGCGGCGCGGGTCGGCGCATGGTGAAATGGTTTAGATCAAGTGGAGATGAAGACGGCGCTTTAAAATACGTGCGTGTGTGACTCGTTTGTATTGGGCCTTAACGGGAAGCTATTAGGGTTTGTCTTCTAGAAGGTCTAGGCCCCATATAAATAGGAGGGGTGCTGTTCACAACAGTCCTAAGCACTTCATTTGGAGAAACCCTAGTTTATCTTAGGGATTAGAGAGGAGAGTAGAGGCTTAGGCTCTAGAGAGATGAGTTAGGTGTGTGCTCATGGATTGAGCTCTTGTCCTCCTTGAGGGAGGGGCTGTAACTAGCAACCAATCTTGAATCAATATATGGATGATTATTCAAAGATGAGTCTTCTTGTGTTCTTCCTTATCTTTTGATGATTTTGAGTGCTTCCTTGATCCTGTGGTTTTTGGTTGGTTTCTTGCCCTCATTTACCTTGCTGTGATATGTGGGAATATATCTAGGATCATCTAGATCATCAATCTCACACGAGCAAGTTTTGGATCAAGTTTTTCATTTTGCTCGGTTTTGAACCCTTCTTCGGTAAAACAGAAAAAGGTCAAAACTTTGACGTAGATCTGGACGATCGTTGCTTGGAATAGGTTCCAGATATCCTTGGGAAGGAGTATTCCAAGTTTTGTTAAGTTTGGCCGTGTAGATCAAAAGTTTGATCATTTTTCATTTTGGAACCCGAGCTGATTTCACTGTTTCTGGTCAGGGCCGGTAAGACCGCCCATATGCCGCCGGTCAGACCGCCCCCCGGTCGGACCGCCCAATGAACGCCGGTCTGACCGCTCAAGAGGACTTGGTCTCCATATTTTGGGTCTTTTGATTTGGGGGTTAATTAGATTCAGCACAAGACTTCCACTGTGCATTTACTGATCTTCTTAGCTTTCATAGCTATTGGAGAAAAGTTCGTGTTGAATCTATTTAAGGTGATATTCGAGAAAGCTCCTATTCACCCCCCCTTTTAGTCGCCTTTCCGGTCCTACATTTACAAACCTCGGTGCCCTTATTTCTTAATGAAAGTTTTTTTTTACAAATCTCAGTGCCGATATTTTTTGAATCAAATAAAATTCAATAATATTTAAATTTTCAAATTTTTAGTTCTTTTTTTTAAAAAAATCAGAATTTAATGGTGGCTACCACTTGTCTGCCAAACCCACCGAAGCGAGTGTTGCCCCGGGTAGAAGGCAGTGCTGTCGCGCCCGTGGCAATGGCAGTCGCTTTGGCGCCTGGTACTCGCGGTACATGCACTATTCAGAGATTAATTTTACAAATTATGACGGAAGAAAGTTATTTTTGAAATTAAAAGTTAATACAGGACACAAATGCAAAAATTTCGAACTGAAGACCGTGGTGGGGCCGCACAAAGGCTAGCTAGTAGAAAAGCCAGATAAACAAACTCACTAGGCCGGCTCGTACGTGTGGGACTCTAGTGCCCCTGCCCTAACCGCCGGCTTCTATTTGTCCATGTACCTGTCCCAGCCTCCGTTCCTTTTCTTTTTCTTCTCTCTCTGCAATGTAGGTACAATTGTTGTTTGTGGAGGGGTCAAATCATGCCCTACCTAAACTTCATGATCTTGGTGTTAGTTCCAATAGCAATTCAATTCTGCTACAAGCTAATGGGGTCAAATCAGAGTCAAATTGGCATCTCTTTGGGTTGGTTAGAACAGTAACTCTGAGTTTTGGGAAGGGGCCAATCCTCTCTCAAGCTAGTGGCTGCCAGGGGCACCAGCTCGACAGCAGCACTAGTGTTGATTGATTAGCACAGACAGTGTAGAGAATATTGTGGCAATAACGGCAGTGTGAGAGATGGGCCTTGTACTACTATACAATGTACAGTTGAGGTGAACTGGTTGCCGTGCAAACTAAGACATGACATGACATGACATGCACGCCTAGCTAGCTAGCTAGATGCATACGCATATGATGTAGCTTCGATTCTTCTATGACTGACTCGTTCAATAATGTAATCTATGAGAGACTGATACTGGCCATGCATGCAATGCTTCACAAAACTCCTAGTTTGTATATGGAGTAGGTATTAGCATTTTATCATGTCAGAAATGAAGTCAGCTGCTAGAAATTAGAAGCCCAAAGCTGTATGGACGTTTTTCCAAATTTAGGCCCAGCCTAGTGCCACCCATTCAGGGCTACCATAAATGGGCCTAGCTTTGAGCGGCTGTCTGCATGGGCTATCTAATATTGGGCTGACCTTCTCTTTATCCATAAGGACATGATATTTCAGCCCATTTGTTCAGAGCCTATAAGTATCTTTAGCTGCAAAACTATTTCCCTTTATTCCTTCTAAGATAAATAGACAACTCCTAAAAACAAATATTTTTAGCTGTATGAATTTCAGTCACTTTATAAATAGACAACCCCTAAAACAAATATTTTTAGCTGCATGGATTTTTCTCTAAATATAAGTAATTCTACGATCTCAAGCCATATTTCACTGCATTCTTGCTATTCTTAGGAACGGTTGCAGGGCAGCGAGGTCAGTTTTCTGTACTCCTTAATTCTCATGCGCGTGACTATAAAATTGCAATTAGGGGGGTCATATACTTGACATACACGTTCTCTGCAATTAGCTGTTTATCCAATATGAGTATGAGCACAGGAAAGTGTAAAATAAAATTGTGATAAGGGGAAGCAAAAATGATGTAGAGGGGATAAAAAAATTGTTACCAAACATTTTGTGGCAGAAAAGCTGTGTACATAAAGATCGATATTCTTATGGCAACGTTTTGCATTAATTGTAACCTAAATCATATGGCAATCCAATTAAGATCCAAGGCGTTTTCAGGGATACACGGACGAACTGTAATGCACCCCTGCAAGGTTGCTTGACTGACGAAACAATTAATACTACTAGCTAGTTAATCGAACAGTATCAGAACTGCCCGTTGCCCTCGATCGTCCACGTCGGCGGCACGACGTCGTCGAAGACGATGGAGCGGCCGTCGCTGGCGGTCACGCGGTACGAGAGCGCCTGCCCGACGAGCCGGCCATCGATGTTCCAGACCTCGCCCCAGTTCCGCGACATGTCCAACCACTGCCCGTCCAGGGACCCCTTCACGGCCGTCGCCGGCGCCGGCGACGTTGAAGACGAGCACGGGATTGAGAGAACATAAATTGCCTATACATACACATGAATTGTTTTTGCGTGTTTTATGGGTAAGCAAATCTTGGTATTGATAGAATCTTGGGGAGAGTAAATTGCGGCCACAGGAGAATCACATGCATCCAGGTGTGAAGAGCAACTGGCCATGACAGGTATTCGTGAAGGGCCAATGTACGAAAGGGACATACGTGTATTCAGCAGGTCAATGCATGCGTCAACCCAAAATCCTAAGCTTAAACACCAGTCCGCCGTCGCTGGAGAGGAAGCGCTCACCGTCATCGACGCTGTTGTCACTCTCCTCCAACGTGTCAACCTGTACAAGGAGACTCGTCCAATTGTCGCTGTGGCAATGAATCGCGTCGTTTCATTCCAGCTCCAACACACTGGATCGATTTTGACGTCATAATTAATTGAGAATTGGCTTTCCAACACATAGAGCCACGTGAAATTCGATTACTTAACATATGTAGAGATCGAGCAAACGAAACGCATACGTTGCATATACATCGATCAATCGCAACGTTGAAGCGTACGTACGATCGAGTGAAGGACACGGTGAGATCGAGCCACTCGAGTGGTATATATGAATACGCGACGAGCCGTTCCCGCCGAGGCGGTGGCGCTGCTGCTGCTGGCCTGGTCGCCGGCGACGGCTGGAACGACGCGCACGCCACGTTCTACGGCGACGAGGGCTAGCTGCGGCGAGACCATGCGTAAGCACAAGTACATTAGCTATCACCCGGGTTTAATGCACCATGCATGCATGTGTCACTAACTCGATCGTAAGCACAAGACGAGCTCCAGTGCCACGACAGCACCTTCTGCAAGCCCGGCGGCGCGCCGGTGACGGTGACGGCGACCAACCTCTGCCCGGCCGACTACTCCAAGCCCAACGAGAACTGGTGCAACCCGCCGCTGAAGCACTTCGAACTGTCCATGTTCCTCGGGCTGTCACCGACCCCTGCCTTTGTAAGAACTAGCGGCCTGAGCACGCCATATGGCGTGCCGAAAAATATTTTTTTATACCTGTGCTTATTTTTTTTGTATCGGACTTTTCCAATCTGTTATGTATGACTTCTATCATAACATTTTAGTTTGCCTCTTTTATATCACAGAACATGACTCGTGCAATGCTCCTCGAGAGCATCTGTTCGTTCTCTACAAATAAGATCTACAACCTACTTTGCAACATATTAAAATAGAGTTCGAGCGTATTTTGTGTTTGTTCCATAACAACATACCGAGCCTATCAGCTGTATCATATTGTTAGACATGTTGTAATATTTTCCAAACAGATCGCTATATTCTTTGCGCAAAGCCACTTAGTATGCAGTCTTTTGTACCGACAGCGATTCGCACTGATAACTAATATTGTCTTTGTTTCAGTTCTTCTTTACTTTTTCTGTGCTATATTACATGCTGCAGATAACGCCGTCATTATTATACATGACAGCATTCAAACTATATTAAACTCTCTAATACTATTAAAACAAAAACTATCCAGATTTCCTTATTGTAAAAACCATCAATGCGCCTACCAAACTGTCCATGCTTTATACGTTCAAAGAGGCCTGGCCTGACCATTATTGTGCGATTTGCAACGATCGAACGGCCTCTTTGAACTTATATGTACGTGGATAGTACGTGCATACCAAACTTTTGCCTGCAAGGAAATGCAATGATCCAATGGTATGACAGCCATCACTGTTTATATAGGACCGAAAAGGCGACTAGAGAGGATGAGAGGTGAATAGGAGCACGCCTAAATTTTTTACCTTAATTAGATTCAACACAATATCACTCCAATAGCTACGGAAGCTATGAAGATCAACATTCAAGTACTGCAGAGGACTTGTATTGAACCCAAATCAAAACCCCAAGCAAAACACCAAAAACTCAAATCACAAAGAGTTGGGCAGTCAGACCTCTCAAATTGGCGGGTCGATTTTCTGCATAGCGGTCAGACCTCTGATATTAACGATCTGACCGTTACATGGGGCGGTCTGACCTCTGATATTGGCTGTCTGACCGTCAGCTTGACGATGAACAGCTCAAACAACATAGACAACCCGAAAACCGAAACTCAAATCGGTCTAACTTTTGATCCGTAAGGCCAAACTCCACGAAATTTGAGACACACATTCTTAAAGATATTAGGAACCTATTCCAATCAAAGATTGCAGAGATCCATGCCAAAATTCCTATCTTTTTTAGTTTGAACGAAGGGTGCTTCAAAACCGAGCCAAATGCGAAAATGGTGATTGAGATGATTTCGTGGGAGGAATCAATCCAAGATGGCTAAGGATGGTCTCTCACACATCTTAGCACTCTCAATCACAGAAAGAATCAAGCCAAAAGCTCCCAAGAGCAAAACCTCCGAAAATCACCCTTTCTTTCACCAAAACCGGGTAAAATCAAAACTTAGATCCAAAAGCTTGCTTGTGGGTGGATGATGATCTAGATGACCTTAGATGGGTTTCCACATATCCCAGCAAGCAAGATCAAGAAGAAAAACCAAGTAAAAACACTCGGATCAAAGAAAACTCCAAAATCATCAAATAGAGAGGATGAACACAATAACGAAATAGAGACTCATCTTGTGAAATCTTGTTGGATTGACCTCATCCCGGCATCCTTGATCGTTCTGGACCTCAGCTCTCCAAGCTTAGTCCCGATCCTCCTCGCCGTTGACCGTCATAGACCTGCAAGCAACCTGCACAGCAATAGACCAAGAAACCATTTTCGGGAACAAATTCTTCACAACTTGACCCACGTTAGCCAAAACATGCATCATGCAACACATATGCAATGATAACCATGAACTTGACTTAACAACCACAAATCGCCGCCACGTGGGCCGGCGAAACACGCCAACACCGGTTAGACCGCCACCCTTGGCGGTCGGACCGCCCACTGGCCGGTCTGACCGACAAACAAAGGCCAGTCTGACCGCCACAATGGGACTTAGCCAAAATTCCACTCCTGAAAATCCGAACCTCTCTGGAATTTTCAATCGAATAGAACTTTTCACTGGAAGCTCCAAAAATTATGTAACCAAGTGCAGAAGAACCCTCTCACTTGCCTACACCCTCTATTTTTGGCCCAGCTCCAAAATCTAAAGTCACAAAGTGGCCGGTCTGACCACTCAGGCAAATCCAGTCAGACTGCTCCACTGCCGGTCTGACCGCCACCCTGGCCGGTTTGACCGCCAGCCACCAAACAAGAAAAACCACTCAAGGCATGGCCGGTCTGACCGCCACCATGGCCGATCAGACCGCCAGAGGCCTGACAGAACTGGAGCAACGCCGAAAACGGGTGATTCCGCAAACCCTCAACGCCATTGCCAATTGTCTCATCATCCTAAGATCATGGGCATATCCCCATGATATCCACAATCTCCCTCTTGATGAACACATTGACAATCTCTCAGATTTGAGGTTTGAAAATTAAAAAACTCGACGTTTTCGTGCACAGGCACAACTTGGTCTATTAGCAAGAGAAAGCAGTGGAAATGACCAAGCTGGCTTCAAAATAGCATGGGCAAGTGAGATACAGCAAAAGAAAGCTTCCAATTCCAGAGAATCGACAAAAATCTCACTTAAGGTCCATATGAAAGAACAATTGTTCTATTTGACCTTAGATTATTGTGAGGCTTCAAGATTTGCAATTCAAGTTCAGAAAAGGCAATAAGCCCAAAAGAATGCAATATGAATGCTCCCCCTCACTATGATCCTCATTTTTCAAGAGAGAATTTTAAATTTTAAATTTCTCCAATTCTCTCCAAAAAGCTCCTAACTTCCCCCTTACAAAATTTCTCCCCCATAACCAACAAGCTCTTTATTAACATTACATTTTCGCTATATCTTCTCCCTCTTTGACAATGGATTCATCAAGGAATCATACCTTTCTCTCATCCAGAGAAGACAAATGCACAAGAAAGGAAGAAGCAAAAGAAAGAGCATGCATGAAATGCAATGGGGTGGCTTCATTTTTGTTTTGATTTTTTAATTTTTAGGTAAAAGAAGCTTTGGAGATTACTCAAATGAACAGGCTAGCATTTCTACCATTACTCAAGATACAAGAAACCCGACAAAGCTAGCAAGATCATGTTAAGACATATATAGCAAAGCTAGGCTAATGAGCTGTAAATACCACATGTTGTTGGATTAAAGTAAACAATGCTTCAAAATTAGCAAGTTCAACAACAGGTATCCTAAAGTGATAATGGCCTTGTCAGAATGTCAATGTGAGATCCAGAAACTAGCAAAGATCATTTTAGAGACAAAAAGTTCTAAATTGAATTATTTTGCTCAAATTGTCTCAAAAGCCCAAATTTTCAACTGTTTTTCATTTGCAATGAATATTCAAGTTGATTAAAGGTTTATCTTAGTAAAGAAGGTCCTGGACTAGGAGCCATCCACAACCTCTTCCTAAGCTTCAACCAATTTTGACAAATTATTTTCTTAGCCATGTGCTAGATCTCAAGCCTTGCCGCGACTATTCCAAGTAACAAAAGCTTAAAAGAGTGGTCTAGGTCATCCAAAACTCCCCGAGTTCATGCCTAGTACAATGGTAAGCCCGTCGACATATAACGCCATACTCGGACGACCAACTTTGGCAAAATTCTAATGGCTACTCATTATGGATATCAATGTATTAAGATGCGAGGTCCCAAAGGAGTAATTACAATAAATCGAGATGCTATTAAATCGAGTGGATAAGCTACTTAAGCGAGGCTTTATAAGAGTCAACCATCGAGAATGGTTGGCTAACCTGTAATGGTTAGAAAGTCAAGCGGCAAATGGGCGTATGTGCGTGAACTTCTTGATCTTAATAAAGCTTGTCCAAAAGCGATTTTCCTTTACCTCGTGTCGATCGGTTGGTTGACTCTCTGCGGGTTGTGAAAAGAAGGAGACACGAAAGTTTTGAGTGGTCGAAAAGACAAAGCTGCCTTTGAGGATGTCAAGAGGTACCTTCTGAGTGCTCCTATTACGGTCTCTCAGGGCGGAAGAAGCGCTCTTGGTTTACCTAGGCGCCCACGCCCGCAGGCGATGTAGCGATCTTGGTTGTAGAGCGTGAAAATGTACAGCGACCGGTTTACTACGTAAGTGAAGTTTTACCGGACCTAGGGCGTTACCCTCGGGTCCAAAAGCTTGTATGCCCTCCTCATGTCTTGAGAAGCTGCGGCATTATTTTGGTGCGCACAAACTATTTGTCTTGTCTGAGTTTTCCTTAGGGCGATCCTCGAGAATAGGAAGCAATGGGATGCATGGCAAAATGGTCGGTCGAACTTGGGGAGTTCGACATCCATTCGTGTCGAGCAAGCCGTTAAATCGAGATCTTGGCGGACTTTGTGTGCGAATGGACAAATCTGAACATTCGGGATCCCGATCTGATTCCCGACCGATGGGCGATGTACTGACGTCGCTTACTTTAAGTGGCTCGAAATTTGAGGTGGTCTGGTATCTCCTCTGGAGAGACCTTAAAGTATGCCATACAATTAAACTTTCGGGCCACTAATAATGTGGCGAATCTGAAGGTTTGCTAGGCGGTATCTGACGTGAGCGCTCTCGATTCGCCGACTACTCGTGAGAGGAGACTCTCAACTAGTCGTGAATCAAGTCGGTAAAAATACCGTGCTCTAACGGAGCAATGTCTCGTACTTATCGAATCGTAAGCTAGAAAAGCATTTTTAGGTTTGAGGCACAATTCATCCCTCGAAAGGATAATTTCCTCATGAACCGACTTGCTCGAATAGCTTCTTCGGATCTGAAGTACCAAAGGAGTCTTCTTGGAACAACTCGAAGCCTTCTCACGGTTGAAGAGCGAGAGACACCTCCTATTGAGGCTGACCTCTCTAGAATACGAGGATACATGGATGGCGCCCATCTATGATTATCTTGAAGGGTTACATGCGAAGGCGATCTCGAGGCGGATCGCTTATCGAAAAGCCAAAATGTATACTTTGGTGAAGGAGTTCTCTATAAGCGAGGTACTCAAGGGGTGCTCATGCGATGCATTCATGAGCGAAGGATTAACACTCCTTCACGACATACATGGTGGCATTTGTGGAAATCATGCTTCCTCTGAGCGTTGGTCGGCAAGGCTTTTCGACAAGGTTTTCTTGCCATGACCCTATCGATGCTAAAGAGTTGGTTAAAAAGTGTGTCGATGCAGTTTCATAGCGAGCAAATACACCAACCGGCTCGGGCATTACAAACAATACCTCTATCTTGGCCTTTTGCAACTTTGGGGTCTTGATATCACGGGACCGTTTCCTAAAGCTCCGGGAGGTTTGAGTTCCTTTTGTGGCTATTGATCGTTCACAAAATGGATTGAAGCGAACTTATTTGGGATAACAACGCAGGCAAAAGCGGTTTATGATGAGATCGTAATTACTCGATTTGGAGTACCAAGTCGAATAATTACGAGATAATAGTAAGCAATTTTGGCGCAAAATTTCAGGAATTTTGCGACGAGTTAGTACCAAGTTATGTTATGTACATGGCCCATCGAGTAATGGGGCGGTCGAGCGTCAAGCGGCCAAATAATGAGAGGAATTAAAACTTCGAGTCTTGACCGACTCATCAAGCGCTCGGGGCTTGGGTACAAGAATTACCCTACGTATTATGGGCGATTCGTACAACTACCGGTCAGACTCTGGAGAAACACCTTTCTTTTTAGTCTTGGTGTTGAAGCTATGCTTCCTCGGAACTAAAGATACAGTCAACACAGTCGAAACATTCACGGACTCCAACCGAGGAACAAATTGACGAGATGATATTAATCTACTTGAAGAAAGGAGAAACCAGGGCCCTAATTAGTTCGGCAATCTACCAACAAGCCTGCGAAGATACTACGATCGTAAGGTTCAACCTCATGACCTTCTTGTAGGTGACTTAGTATTGAGGCTTTGCCAATCAAGTCTAATCGGAACAAACTTTCTCCCAAGTGGGAAGGTCCTTACGATGGTGAAGTTACTCGTCCGAGAATCGATGCGATTGGCAATGGAAGGCGGCGGAGTTCTCTCGAATTCTTGGAACATTGACGATTCACAAAATTCTATATGTAACCGACCATTAGGACAATAAAGAATCGGGTTTTTCTATCTCTATTGTCTTACTTTTGAGTAGTGCTTTCATTATTTTTCGACTATGTTTTAAACACCAGTTTTCTTTACCTTTGGTCGGAAAGGAGATAACATCACCTAGTGAAGCCTCTCCTCTGCATGTGGTCACGCCCACTAGAAGGAGTTTCCTAGTGTCGACTAGTTACTCGCTTTTATGGCCAACACAAAGAACTTCGGGTTTTATTTAGTCGAAATATTTTTGAAGGCCAACTCTTTTCACCTTAGTTTATTTCTTGATTAATTTGAAAAATACTCTAAGAAAAGCGCACTTTCTCGATTTGCTTAGTCTTGGGTGTACTCGTTTCATCTCAAGCGGTGGGAGGAAGAGACACATCTAGTTGAAGCCTCTCCTCTCTGCGTGGTCACCTTGCTTTGGAAGGAGCTTCTAGCTTTATTCGGTTTCCTACTCTTGCTACGGGGGAGACTTATCGAGTCCACGAGAAGGGCGAGTAAATATTTTAAAGTCCTCTGAGCGTTTGCTTAACTCAAGTTGCCGTTCTCGATTTGATTAAACTAGTCGGAGATGTTAACATTACCTAGTGAAGCCTCTCCTCTCTGCGCGTGGTCACGCCCACTAGAAGGAACTTCCTAGTGTCAACTTCGTTACCACCCTTTCGACAGGTGCATGACAATTGAGACCAAAAACTACAAGTTAAACAAACCTCTCATTTTGAGAAACCCTTTCTCTGAGACTATTTACTTAGTTTGTCTAAACAAACTCGACAAATAGTCGGGGGCTAGGATAATTTGATTTCAATTCTTAGTCTTTATTTCGTTAATTATCTTTTGAGTTACTAACTACTCGACAAGATGATTTGCAGGAGACAAAACTATTTACTTAGTTTTCACAAACTAAGCAAATAGTCGGGGGCTAGGATAAAGTCATTACATTTGACTTCATTTCTTAGTCTTTAAATTAGTTAATTATCTTTTGAGTTACTAACTACTCGACAAGATGATTTGCGAGAACAAGATGGATTACATCAACAAAAGATTGTTTTCACAAGTTCATTCTGAGACTACTCTAAAGGAGAGCCCAATTGCATCTCCTCTGAAACTTTTCGACCAATGATTGCATCTCCTCCATCAGACGTCTTCCTTACGCTTGAGCGGTTGAAATCGACAGTGGTTGCACATTAAGGTTGGGGTCATGAGCTTTAAGTTTTGCTAATGCATAACTTCTGCGATTTCGGCCGCCTCCTTTATCGATTGACTTGGTTGGCCTTGAGTGGTCACGGATCTTGCAAAATCGACTTGATCCCCAATGGTACTTGTGTGGCAGCTATTGTATCATCTTGAGAGTCTTTCCCTCATTATGTAGCTCACCAAGCACATTGTTGAGGCGTGATGTTTCCTTGAAGTTTAATCTTCATTGCTTCCATCTCTGTTGGGTACAAGTCGAAGCCTCGCGGACTTTTGTTTCGACCACTTGCTCTGAAGAAATAAGATTGGTCAAACAAAAATAAACTCCTAGAGGAAAAAAAAACAAAAATAATCACGGGTAAAGAATTTCTTACCCACTAGTTGAGAATCAACTTCTTGACCTCTTCATTATGGGAAGCAGCGGTCTCGGCATACTTTTCTCCCATGATACAATATCCTCTACATTCTTCTTTGCAATAAGGGCGGTTTGATTATAAATCACGGCTTTATCGCGATTCGATCTCAAGTTCTCTCAATTTAACGTCCATTGCTAGAAAGGAAGTGGAAGTGAGAAAAGAAATAACTTCGTAAAGGGCTGCGGTAAAGAATTACTTACTTGATATTGAGTTCTCGGCGTCTCAAGGTTTTGATCTTTATTTTTGGACATACTGAGTAAGCTCGTGAATAACTGAAGTTTTCTCTCTAACTTCATTACGGAGCTTTTTCGTCTCGTCTTCTTTTTACGAAAAGAAGCAAGAGTTAGGTAAAGATCAAAGATATAAGCGTCTTAAGTTCGGCACTTCTTTGTTTAATTTTTCTGCGACTTCATGGTTGCGAGTTAGCTTCTTTAAGCTTTTTAGGAGGTCTAATACCTCTTCCTAAACTTTTCGACTCCTCTTTTTTATAATCGGCGAGTCGGCTAAGATCTTAGCGTCCTTTGTTTAACACGCAAAGGATAACGATGGACATGAGCATGGGTCAATCGATTGTAAGTTCTTCTACAACCATTGACCTAGTCGTAAGTTCTTCTCGACAAAGCCCTTTGGTCATAAGTCTTTACGACCATTACCTAGTCGTGAGTTTTTCCATGACAAATTCGTAAGCACTATATAAGTAGTCAAATCCAAGGTGACTATGAATAGTAGTGACTTACCACCTCTCTGCTTGTTTGAGTTCTCTCTTTCTGTCATGACTCTAGAAGTTGTCGATGATATTCACCGACAACGACAATTTGCTCTATGGCTTTACGCAAGATGAAAAACGATGAGAAACAAGAGAAGATTATACTGTATATATATAAATGCGATTAAGTACTTACATTCATAGTTGATCGAGCAAACATCGAATAAACCGACTCGGGATCTTGACTTGTCTACCCTCGTGACTTGGTCCCACAAACCTTCTCAAGGCGTTCATTATCAAAGGTATCCCTCTATTGGGAATATCGTTGGGATGGGGACTTCGATCGCGAGATCAAGCGAAGACCCTCGATGAAGCGAGGCCCAAAGAAGTCGGCGAAGTTGAAATACTCTTCTTCTTCGATTACGTAACCGATTTCTCTTTAGATGCAGGGAGAGAGCGTGCAGCGATCTCCTTTAAAGCGCGGTGGGCGGAAACGCCACCATCTTGACGAGAGAAGCCTGCGGTTTGCCTCTGTTCTATCCACGACCATCTCGATTAGTCGTGGCGACCTCTCGATAATCGCATTGTTGTTGGAGTTTTCACGACCATCTCGATGGTCGCATTTCTTCTTGGAGTCTCCCGACCATCTCTGTGGTCACATTGCCGGAGAGGTTGTAGCGCTTACCTTCTTGGGTACTGTGGTACCTCATTGGTTGTCGTAACCACGTGGCGCCATGACTTCTTCTACCACAGGCGAGGATGATCCTCGACCACTTCCTTGTTGTCTCTCGGCGGTTGAGAGGTAGCAATAGGCTTCTCAGCGGAAGCATTCTCGAAATTTGAAGGAGTTGGGCTAAAAAACGAAAAGGAAAGCAATTCGAGGTTGTGAAAAGGAAAAAGGTAAACTCTGTTCTTACACTTTAGTATATTTCACATACCTCTGCTATGGACCTAAACAAGAATTTGGGAGTCACTTTCCCAGCGGAAGATTTCTTCTTCTCTCGACCATACGGTGAAGTTGAGGTTGAAGAATGGGCTTAGCCACGACCACGTGCAGTGGTGGATCTTGAACGAGGACCATCTCTCTGGTCTCTGACTTTACGGATGGCGAGATCGGTCTCGACCACTCCAAAGCGACATTGCCATCACCATAGGCTCTCTTGGGGCGGTATTATCCTTCACAAAAGACATAAAATCCTTCGGTTCTCCTTTTCCAAGTGCTTAACAAAACCGGGAGTGGCGAAGCTGAAAGATTTTTGTCATAATAGAAGGTACCTTGGCCTTGCGAGTTTGCGCTTTAGAGGTTCACTACTTGACCTCCTCCCTTGACTATTTTAGCCTCGGCTTGATTCGGCTATGTTTGCCACAAGCTTTGCGAGAGGATGCAGTGAAGGACTAGAACTCGAGCTCGTCCCTACTTTGTCGTCACCCTTAAAAGTCGGCGTCTCTTGGACAAAGGAGGTGAGCCTTTGTCCTTTGTCAACCTGCACCGATGGTTATCGATCTGACTTCTTCATCATCAGGCGATTTTCCATGCCTACTTTCTTTAAAGCAAAGCGAAAGAGAAGAATTACTAGCGGTGGTAAGATTTTCTCGACCGATATCAAATCGTAAGTTTTTCTCGACCTTTCCTCGTAGTAAGATTTCCCTACGGTCACGACTAAGTTGTAAGTTTTTCTACAACAGTCTCATGAGAATGGATTGGTGAGATCAGTTTTTTCGCACAAAAGAGATCATTTTTCATTTTGCACAATGGCTAATTTTGATTATTTAAAGAACTGAAAGCTCAAAGATGTTCAATTCTAGATTCTAGAGCTGACAAATCAATTTTGACAGGGCCAATGTCACAAAAGGATCACTAATTGTGCAACTAGCTAAAAGATCCACAAATTGTAATTTTTAGTTCAAGTTGTATTAAAATGCTAGCTCAATTAGCAAAGACATTGCTGCACATGTGAAAGCATGATAATTCTAGCAAATCAAAGAACTAGACACGATCTTTAGTAAGAATTTGAAATACTAAAGCTCAAGAGGGTAATAAGCAAAGCTTCATCAAATAAAAGTAATAAGCGGTAAAGCTTATATTACAATGCATCTTTTTGGATTTTTCATATGTATGCAATATGATACAATGAGATGCACAAAAAGACTTAAAAGCCTAAAAAGGTCAAAAAGATCCGAAGAAGATACCACTTGAAGAAGGTATCAGAAAAGATCCACAAAAGCTCAAATGAATAAGGAAAGTTCAGATGAACAAGGAAAGTCCATAAAAGAACCAACTCCCCCTCAAACCACCCCATAGGGATAAATTATCCCTAACTTGCATCTCAAGGTGGCAAACCTTGTTGGGTCAAAAAGGCTTTGAGAGGAGATCTACCAATTGAGCCTTGGACTCCACAAAAACTAGCACAAAGACTTCAAACACCACACGATCTCTAGGAAAAGCAACTCAAAAAGCTAGAGAGCGAAACACCAATACCAAAACGCTTACAGGCAACTCAAAAACCTGCTAACACTAGTGATTGGGAGACAAGCTCGACCTAGGCTGTGAGAGAAGTGCATCTTAGAAAACATGAGATAAGAAGAGTGCCTAGAAAGGACACGTGCTAAGACAGAGCCTCCTATCTACCCTGAACTCGACAAGCCCAACACCTGACACAACCCAGATGGTATACAAGGTAGATTAGGGATACCATACATAAAAGTAAGGTATAGAAGCTCGAACTTGAGTCGCACTGCTTGGCAATGAGATGTAGTCATGATGGATGAAGATCCATTCCTTGAAGCTCCAGAAGGTAGTTGCACTCACCCATCATCCTCATCTCAAATTCCTTCGTCTCCAAGAAGTGATAGCCAACATGAAAGCACAAATGAAGAAGAACCAACAGCTGAAATCTTTGACCACTTGTTGGACCACATGTTCTTCTTCTCAACTGAATAGACTACACAAAAGAGACAAAGGAAGTCTATGCCTTGGTACTGGGTTAGTGAGACATTATCTAGAGAAACAGTACCAAGACACACAACTAGCAAGGATAGCAACAAATGATCCAAAGCTCATAAAAGCATATAATCAACAATTTAAGACATGAGCATGGAGATAGACAAATCAATTTTAGCACATGCTATCCAAGATATGACAAAGCTCAAACTATCCTTAATCCACAATAAGGCATAGGAGCAAGCAAACAAGCACATAGCAAATCACACATTATATGTACAATCATAGATAAAGCATGCTAGTGAAAGCTATGGCAAGACTCATGCATCCACAATTAACCGTAAGGCACAAGAACCATGTAAGCATAAAGCATTTTAAGAACAAATCATGAATGATGTATGCTAACATGGATATCAAGTAAGCATGTGGATACATAAAGCAAAAGTCAACAAGAGCAAGATAAATCATATACAAAATAGCACAAATTCATGTTGACAAAACCAAGCTCATACACCCATGAAAATAAAGAGCAACAATAAGATACATGGATATACAAGCAAGGTAAAGGAAAATGCATGATGAAGGATATCAAGAGAAAAACATGCCAATATGGTCCAAGTGAGCACAAAGATAAGCACAACATGCCAAGATTGAATAATCAAGAAAGTAAAAGCATGAAGGTATAGGATAGCTCACTAGACATGTGAAAGCACCAATCATGAAAGCACATGCCTCTTGGAGGCCATCGTTGAGGTGGAGAACCATCAAGTGTCCCGATCATGTAGTACCATTTAAGGAAGAAGCACCTTTGTCTTTTGAAATCCCCTGGACAACACAAGAGGAGTTCAAAAGAGTCGAATCTCCTAAAGAAGAGCTATCTAAAGAGATGGCACAAAAACCAACATCAAGTGACTCACGTTCAGCACAAAAAGACTCCAACTCCGAATGCAAAGATGCAAGAGAAATCTTAAAAATATCAATCTCGGAGTAAAGGCAAATACAGGAGTCACAAGACTTGGCACTCATATCATCGCGCAAAGACTCAATCTCGCTATTCAAAGAAATACAAGATGTGCAAGAAATTAATGATGCTTTCGAATTAAGCATGCAGTTCAAAGCATCAATTTTAGTTTCTAAACAAGCACAATTCTTGCAAGAGACTAAACCATCCTTAAGCAATTTTTCATGTTCTAAGCACATGCTACAAGGTCTAGCTTCAATTTCAATAATCTCAACCCTAACTGTAACACCCTGGATATTTGGAAGCCAAGATGTCACCTAAATACACTAACATACAACCACACTAACATACAACCACATTGCGGAAGAACTCGAATAAGATATCATATAAAGGTATAAATAAAACATCTAAAACATGGAGAAGGTATCCTTCCTTCACCATTTAATTTTATTTATTACAGTTTCATCATTAATCTAGATTCACAAGCGGTAATAAATCAACAAAGATATCATAGAGAAAGTATCCTTCCTTCCCATCTAGATTTATTTATTACGGTTCATCAATAATGAATGAAAGATAGAACTAATTTATAATCTTGAACTTGAATAGGATGATGTGAATGAGTAGTGTGTGTCTACTCCCTCCCAAGTGAGTCAACATCAATGATTACCTAAAAAACAAACAAGCGCAAGAATGAGTCCAAGACTCGGCAAGTCTGATGAATAAATGGAACATACCACAAACATTAACAAGTCAACATCATTGAACAATATGGCGAAATCACAGAACAAGTATTTGAATGAATGGAATGAATGGATTGAATGGAATGGAGGGACTACACACATGCATATACTGGTATTGCTAGTGACACACCTGTCGGTGTTCACTTAAGCCCGCATCTTAACAAAAATACGGGGATCCAAGTCCCGTATGAAGAACATTTCATACGGATGTCCCAAAACGCCCACATTGGAATGGTGGGGCCCACATTGGAATGGTGGGTCTTACATGCCCATCCTGGAATTGATGGGTCTTTTTAATCCACTCCCGTGGATGGAACATGAAAAATAAATGCATAGAATGAAATATGTATATTGAAAAGACATGCTCTCTAATCATGGAGATAACACACATGTGGAAGGAACATGAACTTAAACATTATCATGGATCTTAGAAAAAAAAACACAGGGTCAACATCAAGCATTCAACATCTCCCAAATATCAGAACATCAAGGAACTTGTCTTCCGCGATGCGACGCGTTATGAGGCAAAGGTGATACTCCTAAACCCGAAGCTTCACCGCCTAAACAAGTAAATAACTGAAATAAGAATACGATGAACACGACATTAATGAATAACGTTCTACAATGCTTCCCTGGCGATTCAATATTTAACTAGAAACTCTAAACTGAAAACCAGCGCATTCTGCCCTAAACCACCTCTGGACAGCAGCACGGTAATTAACATATCTCATGATCTGGAACTCGAAAATAGGTGAGCCCAGTTTCTGTGGATTCTTAACTGACCAATCTACAATACTCTAGTTGACGAGATAAACCAATTCGGCCAATAAAGTATGCTAACAGAAGGTTGAACTTTCAGAACAGAAACTACCTAAAAGAACAAACAGCAGTATTAAAACGATCATAACTTTTAATCTATAACTCCGAATTGATCGTTATTTAACAATATGGAAAGTTTATCAAATTCTCTACAAAATTCTAGTTGGGTGAAAACCCATATTCTCCAAATTACATTTTCATATGTTACGAAATAGCAAAACAGATTAATCGCGTCAGAAATCTGGACAGCAGATACTAAATCTATCATATCTTTTGACTCGAATGTCGGAATCAAGTGAACTTGGTGGCCACAGAAAGTTAAGAACAACCTCTAGATATCTCAAGGATATCAAAACTATTGGTTCAACATCTAAGACGTCGAAACAGCCCATGCAACATACTGGACAGATTTGATCTATAGCAGGACGAACTTGATCCAATCAAACTAATCTAATTTCGCATCTAAAGAACATCAAAACAGCGGGGAAACGAATTGATACCCTTGGAGACACGTGAAACGCTGAACAAAAACCCACGAAGATGATCTTCTTCTTCTCCTCCTTTCTTCTTCTCCTTCTTCTCCTTCCACCATGGCGGCGGCACCTGAACTTCTCCCTCATCTTGGTAGAAGCGGAGGGGGTCTCACTCTGATACCACGTGCTCTGAGTGTGGCACGGTACTGTAGCAGAGGTTAGGGTTTTGGGAAGGCACCCCTTCTTGACTCCACTACAAGGCCGGCCCACTTGGCTGGGGCGCCTTTGGGCAGCCCAAGGTCCAATCCTCCCTCAAATCTTGAATTTTCTTTTAATCTTCCTCTAACTTTAGTGCATTCAAATTTGAATAAATGTCTCTTCGAATAATATGTTCTCTCTATTTTATATTAGGGGTATTACACTAACATTTTCTAATTGCTCAAGATGCATGGAATTAGTCAAATTAAGCTTCTCAATTTCAGTGAGCATGTCTACACAAGAATCACAATCATTTCTAGTCATAGATCTAAGATTGCCTATTTCTAACTTAGCATTATCAAGCTCATGATGTAAGACAACACAAGAATCACATGGCATAGAAGCATTTAATTTCAACAATTCATTTTCAGATTTTAGGCATGCAAGTGAATTATTCAAGTTCTCCATGTCTACAAGCAATGAATCATAAGCATTCATGGAGGTTTTCAATTTGGAGAGCTCAAGAGACAGATCACCCTTCTCTCTTTTTAGCAATTTCATTTTCTTTCTAAGAGCATGCAATTTGTATTCATATGAAATCAAGCCATCAATGAGTTTTTCTTTGCTCACCTTGCTTAGCTTGAGTAGAGGATCGTCTTCGGAAGAGTCATCATGATCATCCTCAAAATGCTCTTCATCATTCTCATCCTCAATCATTTCTTTGCACATATGCCCTTTGGGCTTCTTCTCCTCGGGCTCTAAAAGTGACTCATCCATGAAACTAGGACAATTAAAACAAAAGGATTTGCCACAGATATCACAGGAGACTTCCTCCTCCATTGACATCATCCTTATCACACGTTCAAACGTCTTGTTACGATGGACACCACCGGTAAAAGAACTACGACAAGATGCAAGGAAGCGTTCATAAGTCCTCATATTTATCGCCATGCTCAAAGATTAGTGAAGATCACAAAAGAGCAAACTTGGCTCTGATACCATTTGTAGGACCGGAAAGACGACTAGAGGGGGGTGAATAGGAGCAGGCCTAAATTTTTCACCTTGATTAGATTCAACACAATATCACTCCAATAGCTACGGAAGATATGAAGATCAACATTCAAGTACTACAGAGGACTTGTATTGAACCCAAATAAAAACCCCAAACAAAACACCCAAAAAACTCAAATCACAAAGAGTTGGGCGGTCAGACCTCTCAAATTGGCGGGTCGATTTTTTGCCTAGCGGTCAAACCTCTGATATTGGCGGTCTGACCTCTGATATTGTCGGTCTGACCGCCAGCCTGACAATGAACAGCCCAAACAACACAGACAGCCCGAAAACCGAAACTCAAATCGGTCTAACTTTTGATCCGTAAGGTCAAACTCTACGAAATTTGAGACACACCTTCTTAAAGATATTAGAAACCTATTTCAATCAAAGATTGCAGAGATCCATGCCAAAGTTTCTATCTTTTTCAGTTTGAACGAAGGGTGCTTCAAAACCGAGCCAAATGCGAAAATGGTGATTGAGACGATTTCGTAGGAGGAATCAATCCAAGATGGCTAAGGATGGTCTCTCATACATCTTAGCACTCTCAATCACAGGAAGAATCAAGCCAAAAGCTCCCAAGAGCAAAACCCCCGAAAATCACCATTTCTTTCACCAAAACCGGGTAAAATCAAAACTTAGATCCAAAAGCTTGCTCGTGGGTGGATGATGATCTAGATGACCTTAGATGGGTTTCCACATATCCCAGCAAGCAAGATCAAGAAGAGAAACCAAGTAAAAACACTCGGATCAAACAAAGCCCTAAAATCATCAAATAGAGAGGATAAACACAATAACGAAATAGAGACTCATCTTGTGAAATCTTGTTGGATTGATTTGGATAGATGGATGATTACAGCCACTCCCTCAAGGAGGACAAAACTCACAACATAAGCACTCAAATCAATCCACTCTCTAGAAACCCTAGCCTCTTCTCTCTTCTCCTCAAAACCCTAAAACACACAATTAGGGTTACAAATGGCCAAAGGATTCTAAGTGCAACCAGCACTTAGCCCTTATATAGTGGAGGCTAGATCCTAGAGAATATTCTATTAGGGCACCCGTTAGACCCCACACACAAATGGGTTAACACACGCACACATCTCAAAGCGCTGTATTCATCATCGATTGACCTAAACCGCTTCACCATGCGCCGAACCGCGCTGCGGTTTAGCCAAAAGGTTACTAAGGCGGTATTTGGTGAACTTACCAAAATACCCCTTCTCGATCCTTCTCCAAAAGACCGAGTCCACAGATCGTGAAGCAATCCCATGCTTCGCCACGTGTAGGTTGATCAACGGCTCCATATCGTCAAGTCTCCCCGTCCGGATCCCACCGGCACCACTGAGCACTTGCAACGACTCCCGCGCCTCTTGATCCAACCAGTCGCACCGAACTGCCCGTTCGGTCATCCATGTCCATTCTGCGCCGCGCTTGAGTCCTTTGACCTCACCCG
Source organism: Phyllostachys edulis (assembly GCA_036346405.1). Lineage (NCBI taxonomy): Eukaryota > Viridiplantae > Streptophyta > Magnoliopsida > Poales > Poaceae > Phyllostachys > Phyllostachys edulis. The sequence goes on along the minus strand of CM070549.1, from coordinate 14,005,888 downwards.
GCATCCTTGATCGTTCTAGACCTCAGCTCTCCAAGATTAGTCCCGATCCTCCTCGCCGTTGACCGTTATAGACATGCAAACAACCTGCACAGCAATAGACCAAGAAACCATTTTCGGGAACAAGTTCTTCACAACTTGACCCACGTTAGCCAAAACATGCATCAAGCAACACATATGCAATGATAACCATGAACTTGACCTAACAACCACAAATCGCCGCCACGCGGGCCGACGAAACACGCCAACACCGGTTAGACCGCCACCCTTGGCGGTCGGGCCCACTGGCCGGTCTGACCGCCAACCAAAGGCCAGTCTGACCGCCACAATGGGACTTAGCCAAAATTCCACTCCTGAAAATCCGCACCTCTCTGGAATTTTCAATCGAATAGAACTTTTCACTGGAAGCTCCAAAAATTATGGAACCAAGTGCAGAAGAACCCTCTCACTTGCCTACACCCTCTATTTTTGGCCCAGCTCTAAAATCCAAAGTCACAAAGTGGCGGTCGACCGCTCGAGCAAAGCCGGTCGATTGCTCCTTCTTTGGTCTCGAGCCACCCTCGCCGGTCTGACCGCCAGCCACCAAACCAGAAAAACCACTCAAGGCATGGCCGGTCTGACCGCCACCATGGCGGCCAGACCGCCGAGGCTCGACAGAATCGAGCAACGCCAAAACGGTGATCCAAGAACCCTCAACGCCATTGCCAATTGTCTCATCATCCTAGGATCATGGGCATATCCCCATGATATCCACAGTTTATGCATGCTTTGATTGAACGGCCTGCAAGGAAATGCAATGATCCAACGCGGCGAGAACGCTCGAGCAAGGGAGGGAGGCGGTGTCGCCGAAAGCTACAGTGCGAATGAATAAATTCTGCACGAAATCGAGCCATACATGAGACTGAGCTTTTCGCGGGCAAACTGATGACCGCAACGCGGAACACAATCGGACGACCTGCAAGTAAAGCGGGGATCGAATGGATGGAACACGTAGTTAGAAACAGCAAAAAAGAAAGAAGCAACAGAGCATGGGCGCGGAAGAGAGAGAATGGGCATAGAAGGCCACGCCTCCGCGCGGCAGCGTGAAATAAAATAAGCCGCATGAGTGCCGAGAAGCCGCTTGAAGAGCGCGCAAGCGAACGCGAACGCCGGACGCCAATGCCGGATGTAGAGACAGATCCAACAGCAGAGAAGCGAACGAAACGCGATTGGACGGTCCAAAAAAACGGCGATGCGGCCTAGCCGAGCTGTGCTCAATCCTGCCTCCATTTAAACCGAAGGATAAAGGCAATATTGTGTTGTAAAAAGTGCAGTTTTAGCAAATGAACATAATTAATTCCAGCAATCACCATTAGCAATAAAGCATAATAACAGCATGAGGTAAATGACCATAATAACATGTGTCCATGAAATTCTTTCCATTCATTTAAACACAATATTATGCTCAGCATTAATTGCAGGAAATCATCAATTATCAGCATAAGGCTCAGGAGATTGATGATTGTATGTGCTCTCAGAAGGTGAGTTGAACAAGATACAAACTTGGCTATATTAGCACTAAGGTCTATTCTCTTCACAAATTGGCTTAAATAACTAGCGAATAGATTTTGAGCTCCAAACAAAACTTTACTATACTAACACTATTAATCTCAAGTCCAATTGAAAAACAATTAAACTTTCTGTCAACAGATCACTTTTGTAAAGAATCAGAGAATTCAAAACTCCAATCTTTTAAGCCAGAAGATTACTCATGAATTCACAGAGACTACAACATTCACCTAAACCTTTCGGTTGAGAGTAGAACTAGCAGAATATCTGATCAAGAGGTCATACAAAGTATCATAGAATGACAGAACATCTAATAGAGACAATATGTCAACAGCAAGCAATTAAATTAGAGCTCAAATCTAAACAAGTTATTAAGACAATTTCAGAATTAGACCTATCTCATCACTGAGCAAATCAACAGAGCCCATCGATTAATTAGCAATATCTTGAGCTAGATGCATACACGTAACTAACACGATCAAGATAACCAACTAGCACTACAATTATATATGCAAGAATTAGTCAAGAACACCGAGATATAATACTCATCAAGCGGTGGTAATCAAAACCACCGAGAATAACAATACGCAAGGCGTGTCAATAGACATCGTCCCAAAAAACTATTGCCCCGCAAACCGAGCAAGAGACAAGCAATCGGAGATACAATGCCCACTTGATTCTTGGAATCCACCGAAGAACCAAGGCGAAGAATAGGGTGAAATGCCGCACAAGACTACTCACACAATGCTCCGGCCGAAGCACCAACAGAGCATCAAAAGCGATGGAAACAAATCCTCTTCTCCTCCAGATTAATTCAGAACAGACCACCACGGGAAAACAATCCCACAAGCTCCAGATTTCCCAATAGTGAAATAATCACAGAGAATGAGGTGCTAAGGAAACCGATCGATGGTGCTCACAAGGAGATCAAGAACTTGCTCTGCCGATGTAGGATTGCAGCAGTACAAGATCTCAAATCTTTCCAGAATCCAAAGCTAAAAGAAGAGTGGAAGAGATCGGATCCTCAAGAACTCACTGAGTCTTTTTCAGCTGCAACCAAAGAAGAAGGATCTCACCCATTTGTAGAGGAGGAAGACCAAGGGTGGAGCCAGCTGTAGCCAAAACGGCCGCCGCCAAAGCCGGGCGGGTCGCTCATGCCCCAAGCTGCCATCGCCCGGATCTCTGGAAGGACCGATTCCAGGCCAAAGCCCCTAGTTGATCGTGCTCCACACTAGAAAAGAGATAAGGCTTCAAAGCCTTATACCTCTCCTTCCCTCCATGACAAGTGGGCCCATATCCTTTTCTTTTATTTCTTTTCTCTAATTGGGAAATTCCCAAATAGCCCTTGAAAAATTCAACAGTCCCCACCAATTTATCAATTTGATAAAAGATGCTCAAAGTCTTGTTTAATATACAGCTGTTCGACGATGGGTACCTTGCGGGTTTGAACCCAAAGCCTAGCAACAAGGACTACGACTCTGCACAGACAATGGAGGACTACACCTTGATCCGATGCCTTGGTGTGAGAATTTTCGCTCAAGTTACAATCTGTACTGGGCGGCTTGCCCAAATCCCTCTCGGGTTGGGACACGGTCATGTCCCCGCATCTAGCTCATGAGTACTCAAGGAAGTACACCCTTATCTTCCTTTGATCACGACCTCACGATCATACTCAATTAAGTGAATTCTTTAGGGAATCCTGTAGGACGATTCTCGATACCATTTAGATCTCGAATTCATTAAGAGCCATTGCTCAACCTCCCATACAGAAAGAGCACTGCAGGTAATGGGAACCTTTAGATGTGCTCTATAATCACACACAGTTTGTTGTCCTAGAGCCTAGTTCACGGGATCTCCGATCTCCTAGGATAGGTTACCACCAGTGTGAGCCTTTACCCGGGTATGAGCCCCATTCCCTTTGATGCTGCAAGGATGGCCTTCCACGCCAATCCTTTGGTGAAAGGATCTGCCAAGTTCCTTTCAGATTGGATGTATTCTATAGTAATAACACCCGTCTCTCTAGCATGCCTTACCGACTTAAGTCGCCTTTTAATATGTTTTGAGGACTTCATATTGTCCTTCCTACTCTTAGCCTTAACCAGAACGGTTTGGTTATCGCGATGAGGTTAAAAGCTACCGAATTGGCTTTTCCAGCACATGTAGGTCGAAGGAGTTCTCTAATCCATTACGCTCTCTACCATCGAGTCTAGAGCTACCAGCTCAGCCTCCATGGTGGATCGTGTAAGGATAGTCTGTTGAAAAGACTTCCATGAAACAGCCCCACCTGCTAGAGTGAATACATAGCCACTTGTAGCCTTCAAGTTATCCGAGTCACTGATCCAGTTAGAATCACTGAATCCTTCCAAAACTGCCGGATGGCCATAATAATGTATTCCCAAGTTAAAGGTCCCCTTTAGGTACCGAAGTACCCTCTCTAATGATATCCAATGATCATCTCCTGGATTGGATGTATAACGACTCAATCTGCTTACAACATATGGGATGTCAGGCCTCGTTGCACTAGTTAGATACATTAAGGATCCTATAATTTGAGAATATTTAAGCTGGTCTTTTCCATGTCCAGTGTTTTTACGAAGCTTAGCATTTGGATCATAGGGTGTGGCTGCTGATTTACAGTCCATGAATCCAAATCTGGATAGGACCTTGTCCACATAATGGGATTGTGAAAGAGTAATCCCATTATCACCCTTTATAAGCTTGATGTTTAAGGTCACATCAGCTTCACCCAGATCTTTCATATCAAAATTCTAGGAGAGGAAAGACTTTGTTCTATTGATTGCATCTATGTTGGTCCCAAAAAGCAATATATCATCTACGTAAAGACATAGAATGACACTTTCGTCCCCACTAAACCGATAGTAGACACATTTATTAGCTTCGTTCACACAAAAGCCGACCGAGGTCATAGTACTATCGAATTTCTCGTGCCATTGCTTGGGAGCTTGCTTTAAACCATACAAAGATTTAATCAAACGACATACTTTTCTCTCTTGCCCTTCCACCACAAAACCATCAGGCTGTTGCATATAAATCTCCTCATCCAACTCTCCATTTAGGAAAGTAGTCTTTACATCCATTTGATGTACTTGGAGTTTATACGCGGCAGCTAGTGCTATAAGCACTCGAATTGTGGGTAAACGAGCCACAGGAGAGTATGTATCAAAATAGTCTTCGCCCTCTTTTTGCGTGAAACCCTTAGCCACTAAACGGGCCTTGTACTTTTCTATAGTACCATCAGGTCTACGCTTTCTTTTAAAGATCTATTTACAGCCCACTGGCTTGAACCCACATGGGAGGTCCGTAACCTCCCATATTCTGTTAGCTGCGATGGAATCCATCTCGCTACGGACTGCTTCCTTCCAGTAATCCACATCTGGGGATGCGTATGCCTCTGAAAGGGTTCGTGGTTCATCATCCACGACATAGGTGACAAAGTCATCGCCTAAAGACTTTTTAGTCCTCTGCCTCTTACTCCTCCTCAACTCCAATTTTGGAGCGGTGTTATCCAACCTAGGAAGAATAGAGTGTTCACTTGAACCAATAGGATCAATGACTTCATTTGGTCTCATAGGAAACACATGCTCAAAGAATGTCGCATCACGAGATTCCATCACTATATTCGTAGCGATGTCACTTACCTCGGATTTGACCACTAAAAATCTATAAGCCATGTTGTTAGAAGCATACCCTAGAAAGACACAATCAACAGTCTTAGGACCAAGCTTTCTTTTCTTCGGTAACGGTACATGCACTTTTGCAAGGCATCCCCAAGTTCGAAGAAATGACAAGTTAGGTTTTCTCCCCTTCCATCCTTCATAAGGTGTTTCCTTTTGATTGCGAGGTGACACCCTATTAATGATATAATTAGTTGTGAGAACTGCTTCACCCCACCAATAGTCCGACATACCTGAACTTTGTAACATGGCATTAACCAAGTCACATAAAGTTCGGTTCTTTCTTTCGGCTATTCCATTAGATTGGGGTGAGTATGGTGGAATAACTTCATGAATTATTCCACTCTCTTCACAGAATTGAGAGAAATCATAAGAGACGTACTCACCGCCTCGGTCCGATCTTAACTGTTTGATTTTTTTTCTAGTTGGTTTTCCACTTCAGCTTTAAAGATTTTAAAGTGTTCTAGTGCTTCATCTTTCGACTTAAGTAAGTAGATATAACAATACTTAGTTGCATCATCTATGAGAGTTAAGAAATATCTTTTGCCACCTTTAGTTAATATTCCATTCATCTCACAAAGATTGGAATGGATTAATTCAAGTGGAGAGGTGCTTCGCCCTTCAACGCTATGAAAATATTTTTGGGGTTGCTTTGCTTGCACACACACTTCGCACTTTGAACCCTTCTTATAATTATAGCTGGGAATTAAATCCATTTTGCTTAACCGCACAATTGCTTCAAAGTTAACATGACACAAACGAGAATGCCAAACATCATGTAATTTATTGCAATGAGAAACATTAAAAATGTTTACATTATTCGAATCAAGAATAAATAAGCGGAACATGCCTTCGCTATCATAGTCTTTACCCACAAAAGTACTAAATTTGGTCAACACGACCTTACTAGACTCAAAAACAAGCTTTATTCCTTGCCTACAAAGCATCGACCCGCTAATGAGATTGTGAGTCATTGCAGGCACATACAGTACGTCTCTTAGAATGAGTGTTTTGCCTGAAGTAAGCTTCAAGCAAACCTGCCCAATCCCACGTACTGTAGCAGCGGCTCCGTCCCCCATCAGGACGGATCCACCACCTTCACCCTGAAAAGAAGAGAAACATGATCGATTAGCACAAATATGTCTAGTAGCACCTGTATCAATCCACCAATCTATAGATGGACTTGCCATAAAGGCCTTAGGTACATACCCTTCAGAACTGGTATTATCCAGAACGACATTCACTTCGTCCTTTCGGCCCTTATGCTGAGCTGGAGAACGACCTTTACCTTTACGATTGTGGCAATGGTTGGCTTTATGGCCAGCCACTCCGCACACAAAGCAAACAATGTCCTCCCCCTTCTTCTTCTTCGTCATATTCTTTCCTTGAAGCTTGATTTTGGGCTGATTCTTGAATTTCTGATTCCTAGAGCTACCAGCACTCTTGACCTCTACTAAATGAGCTTGGACTTGAGCCTTACCTTTGCTGTCACTAGCTCTTGCCCGCTCCTCGACATTGATAGCTGCTGACAACTCATTGAGTGTCAAGCGCTCCTTTATATGTCATCGGGCGGTCACAAAGTCATGCTACGAGGGCGGCAACTGTGAGGACCCCGGTTTATTAGGCTTGTAATACTTAGTCATCCATTGACTCTAGCATCACAAACATAATAATCCGTGTCTTCGAGATATGTATACTTCCCAGAATGCAGTATACATACCCCTTTACAAAATCATGCATCAATTCCATTCAAACATAGAACCAAAGCACGAACTAGATTAAAAGACATACATAATATAGAGTTATTACAAAAGGGGCCGACCGGCCAAATACAACTAATAAAAGTAACACAGCGGAAGCAAAAAGCCATAAGATGGCGATAAACAAAAGAGAGCCACAAGGTTTGCCTTTAGCCCACAAGGCAACCAACCAAGTCGCCTAGCTCGATTCCCAACCACCGCACATCTCACAAAAGTAAAGCCCTTTGGACCCTACCTCCTCTGCAACAAAGTTATTAAGCAAAGCAAATGAGTACAAAAATGTACTCGCAAGACTGACGTGTAGTATAACAGAACTATAGTTTAACTACATGCAAGCTTTAGTTGAGTGGATGAGGCTTTGGACTTATTTTAGCATAAAGCAAGTTTTCATTTGCAATATTTAAATAGGTTCCAAAGCAATTTTGCAATTCATTTTTCATTTGCAAGAAACAACGAGACAAGTAACAATAGTAACAAAAGGTAGATGACAACAAAAATCCTGGAAGTGACTAACCCAATAGCCACCACAATAGTATGAACATCCATTCATACCAACCCATCAAGTTTTAATTAAATGTTGTAGTCTAGTTCTTGCATGACCTTACCAAGCATGTCCATAACCTAGGACGAGGCTATTCAAATAGTTTTAACCCTTCAGGGGTGTACCAATGTACCCACACGTCAGACCGCCTTTTCGCCAAGCTATTTAGCACACTTCCTTTGGTGTGCCGGCACGGCTAAGTCCTACGAGGCATTTCCAATGAATGATGCTAATTAAGAGTCGCGACAAACTGGAAGGTAGGAGACACTGCCCGGCCAAGCAAAGAATCGTGGGTGCTCTTTCCTTATAAAACAGTTTTACTCACTGCGACCCCAATTAACACCTCCCAAAGTACTTAGCCAAGAGGGTTTCCCAATACCCTCGTGTGGTTAGCACGCATAAGCGCTTGGCTTAGTGACACAAGTAACTCGGTCCTTGGGGACCTGGGCACCATTCCATTCACACCCAACATATCACACCAACATCCATTGTGCCCAAGTCAAAAACAGTCTTGTTTTCATTTTTATTTTATTTGTTTACAAAGTAACAAAGCACAAGAGGGACATAATGGAATAATAATTTTTAGTGTGATCAAGGTCATCGACATAATGTCGACAACCGCCCATTTCTACCGTTATCTAAGCATTTCTAAGCATTATCAACGTAACTACTAAGTGATAAGAGTCCATCCATCGAACTCTATATCACAGCAAGATAATCCTAGGCTTAGTAGTAGAGAATGAACATTTTACCTACAGGAGATGCATCTATAGGCTCAACTAATCGATAATTTAACACAAAGTAGCAATGCATACATATAAGTGAAACAAAGTATTAAACTTTAAAGTAATGGGACAATAATGGGATATGATCAAACTGCTTGCCTTGCTGTGGCTGGTCACAATGCTGCAAAGGATCACTCACGGGATCAACACACTCGTCGGCACCTAATCGAAAAGGCGAAAAGAATCGATAAGAACGACAAAAACCACAAGGACAGCACAGCAAACAAATTCCAAATGCTCTGAAATTTCTACAGCAGCAAGAGGATGATTTTTAGGGAATTTAGCAACAAGAACCAATTGATTTGGATTCTCAATGCAAAAGATATGAGCATAACAATTCTGCTCAGCCCCCAAAAATACCAAACTGCCACTATTCACTAATTTAATTATTTGGCAACATTTTCTAGAAAGGTGGTGCAGCTGGGATTTTTACAGTAAAACAAGCACCTCATGAGATGAATAACACAATTGAGTTCATCTCATTTGGAGCTATTATGCATGTTTTATGATTTTTCAAAGACAAGAACTTGAACAAAATTAAAATGCACAAGTAAGCTTTTGAAAATAGGGACATGCCTAAATCCTATTCTAACATTTAGTGCATTAACAGAGTAAGCCAACAAAGTTGGATTCACTCAAAAATAATCTACAGAGATTTACTTATGCATTTTACAAGTTAATTTGAATTTTTAATGCAACAATTAAAGTTAGTTTTGAAATTTATTTGCAAAACCATGTTCTGGAGCTGAACTGGGCTCATAACCATTTTTAGATTGGAGCCCAGGTCAAGCCAGAGCTGCAGAAATTTGAATCACTACTTTTGGATTTAAATTGAATTAGTTATGCATTTTTAAAGTTCCTACCTTTTTCAGTTCACAAAATAACAGCTCTCTGGAATTTCTAAAAACCATTAAGACCGGGGAGGACATGAGCCATAGATCTTGAATCTAACGGCTCAAGACCTCCCAGAGAACAACGCACACGCGCGCTCGCGAAGGTCCAGAGGGCATGGGTCGTGGATCTTGTATCCAACGGTCCATGTCCTCCCAGCAACGCGCATGCGCGGGCAGAGGGGAGGTCGTGGCCGTTGATGCGGCATCCAACGGACCACAACACGGGAGGGAGGACCGGAACGGCCCAGATTAAGCGAGGGAGGTCCTCAACGGTCAAGATGACCTCGAGGAGGTCCTACGCGGAGGTCAACGTCCTGCACCTCGTGGGAGGTCCGACGCCAAGATTGCGCAAGGGGGAGGTCCTGGACGTTCAAGATCTCCTCGGAGGAGGTCTTGGACGGCCCAGATCCAGCGCCATCGCGCTCGCGTGCGCGCACGCGCGCGGACACTGAGTTAAAGCGCGCGGGACACAAGGAGGTCCGCGCGCGAGGTCTTAAATGCGCGCAAAGGGCGGAAATTAAAGGCAGTTAAGACAACGCCAATGATTAACGAGGTTGAGCAATGATTAGTGCATTTAAGAGAGGATCTCTGTCCGAAAATGACAACGGTGCTGCCGTTTTCGTCCGACAAAAACCCGAGCGCAATGAAGTGGTCCTCGCCGGCGACATCCACGGGCACCACTGAGTGTGCAATAATCTTGCGCACACCACGGGCTCACTCTCGACGGCGGCGATGGCCTTGAACGCCGGCGAGCCGGAGAGGACAAAGATGACAAGCACGGCCAAAAGACCAAATCGTGAAGTAAAGCTCCGCAACATCATTCAAGCGTGTGCTAAGCGCCTAGGGATTACCAGGAAGGTTACCTGGAGGTCCAGAGGTGCTGAGGAGGTCGAGGAAGGTGAGGACCGGAGCTGGGGAAGACAAAGAGCTCCAGGGCCAACTCCAACTCCAAGCTCCACTTTGGCCACCTCTGTAAATGCCCAAAACTAAACAAGTTAGGACTTGGTCACAGAGGTGAATGGCACAAATTGAAGCACAGAGAAAGAGAGGAAAAACTCCAGGGACCCTTGTCCACCGAGGAGCTCCAAGGTGCTCCAATGGCGGCCAAGAGAGCTACGGGTGTTTAGAGCTCGCAAGCACAGAGGTGCAAGCAAAGCAGCAATGGTGTGTAAAGGAAGCCAAGGCAACAGTTGGGGGTTTTATACCTAGGGCAAAAGAGGTCCTGGACCACGGGTTAAGCTCATGGTGAGCTTAGCCCATGGGAGGTCCATGGCTTGGACAAGATGGAGGGGACAGAGTAGGTTAAGACAGGGCATGGTCTAGGGGCGGAAAGCTCTGCCACGCATTTAATGCGCGCAGAGCAGAGCCGTTGGACGTGACAAGGCTCTGACTTTCTCCACTGCCATGGCTCGCACGCGCGCCCAAGCTAGGAGAAGAACAGGGCGAAGCTCTCCACCGCTAGATTAAGAGAATGGGGAGGTCCCAGCCCTAGGATGCGATTTGAGTTTGAAACGGTAAGTTTTAAGTGACTAGAGGAGGTCACAGCCCTCCGATTTGGACTGGGGAGGTCGTGGCCCTCCGATCTTCACTGTGCGGACGCATAAAAAGGAAAGGGACAGAGGTCCAAGGAGTTGAATCTAAATCCAACGGTGCGGACCTCCTGGGAGGACTTAACCGCTCACGACTTTGAGAAGTGAGGGGGGAGGTCATGGCCTTAGGATTTAAATCCAAGGGCACACAACCAAAGGGAGGTCCTGAGCTTGCGCATAGCGCACAGGAGGTCATGGCCTTTAGATTTAGATCTAAGAGCTACGACCTCACATGGGTGGGAGGTCAGAGAGGTTTAACAGCGAGGGGAGGTCAAGGCCATGGATCTTGGATCCAACGGCACAAGACCTCGATGGGGTGGAGGACTTGGGCATTTGATAGCGAAGGGAGGTCATGGCTGTTGGATTTGATCCAACGGCTATGACCTCGATGAGGTGGGAGGACTTCGCTGTGATGGTTTGCAGAGGAGGTCGTGGCCTTTGGATTGAATCCAACGGCTACAACCTCAAGTGAGTGCAAAGGGAGGTCTGATGGTTTGGTTAAGAGGAGGAGGTCGTGGCTGTTACATAGGAATCCAACGGCTACAACCTCATCAAGGTGGAAAAGAGGTCTGTTGAGCCAGGGGAGGTGGTTGGGCTTGACCAGTTTGGAAAATGGCTCAGCCCAAGGAACAGAGCAAGTTTGAATTTCAAATCTTAACAGCTGAGACTTTGCAGATTTATTTGAGATATCAAACCAGCTCCAAAATTTATGAAACTTTAACTGGAGCTTGCTGACATTAAGATTAACCTTACATAAAATTTCCAGAGATTTTTATGCAACGCATTTTTCTCAGGAAATTCACTAAGGCTGTTCAAGGAATTGTTTTACGTCCAAAAATTATCAAACAAGTTTGAAAACTCATGATATGTTTCAGAGAGGTCCCACATCAACTCTAGGACCAAGGAAGATTATTTCCAACGGTTTGGCACATGAGTTGTGACAAATGGAAAATGAGGTTGACTTTTGGTCAACAAGAACTTTGTGTTTTGGATTACACAACTCTTGGACAATAATGACATGAGAGTTCGGGGTTTCAAGATGTGAGAAAAGTTTTAATTTCTACACATTTAATTACATTTGAAACAAACACTGCTTAGGTATTTGGGATGTCGGTGATGACTGTAGAGCTGAGCAAAGACTTCCTGCTAAAATCTAGTGTGGAACCTTGCATCTGTGGAACTGTAGGGTTTATCATATTGATTGACATATCGAAGTAAAGCGTAGTTATCACTGTGAATCTGTATGAGGTCCACTATAGGCTCTCCGGCCTCAGCGATCTCCTCATCACTTGCCTCATCACTTTCAGTTTCTTCTTGAGAGGTGTCCTCATCACCCTCATCCTCTTCATTTTCAGGTTCTACAGCTTACTTCTTAGAAGATGTCCCTTGATCTCTCTTCCTCATAGCTAGAAGAAAAGACGCAGTCTCTGAGTCACTTTCATCCCTCGAAGAACTTCTTGATGCTGCCTTTCTTGAAGGTCTCTTCTGGCGAGAAGGTCCAACGCTCGAGGCTGGTGGATCATAGCGCTCTTCGCGATCTCCATCGGGAGTGGTCCCTTTGCAAAGAGATGGTCTCTTTGTCCTTGGCATGATTGCTAAGACAAGAAAAGATAATCAGAATAGGATTTATGCAAAAGAGGATGATTAAATCAACTTTCCTCTTCTAGAGCGGTAGTACCGCCGTTGATATCCTGTGTTACCGCAAGTCAGTAGTATCGGCGTTGATGTCCCGTATTACCGCACACAGGTAGTACCGACCAGGGAACACATAACTGGAGGCACCCAATTTCCCGCTGGCTGGCTGGGACCCGTAACCGACCAGTTACCGGTCAAACCGGTTTTTTTTCCGGATGAACTTCGTTTGAATTTGCTTAAAAATCAGCCGAAATTCAAATTTTGAAATTTGAATTTGGAACAACCGACCGGGAGTTTGGATCCCGACCCCCAGCCGGTAACCGGCGGTTACCGGCTAGGAATTTTATCCCTAGTACCGACGACCACGCAACGGTAGTACCGTAGTTCCAGAATTATTAGAACAATCTTTCGATTTTGATTCTAACTAGTGTTTGACATGGATTAATCCATGGAATCGACATGATATGTCATCAAACACTAATTACCACCAATTTTCCCAACATAAAACGACTCAATCATGCATATTTTGAAACAAACCCTAAAAGGAATAGATGGCAAAAGGAAGATGAGAAATGAGAGAATCAAAGCAAATAACTTAGGGATTGGATGAGAAGAGGGTGCTAGAATCGATCTCAACCAAGAAATCCAGAAAACCTCACTCAATCGAAAGATTTGAATTTAGGGTTTTGATGGAGCACGAGAGAGAGAGAGAGGAACATCGATGGTTTTGGAGAAGAGGAAGCGGTATGACCGAAAGAGAGAGAAGGACCGGGATAAGGTTTCACCATAACCGTTTATGGAACCACCAATCGAAGCGATAGTACTGCCGTTTAAGTATGCAGTATTACTCGCCGCAGTAGTATCTTGGTGTTAAAACACCAGATACTGTTTTGCTTGAAATTTCAGAGCCGAGCTTGAATGCCAACGATCCTTTATAATAATCATTCAACAAATAGTTTATAGGATCATTATGCATGATATATGAGTAATAACTCCAATCAACATAGAGGTTTTTAAATAGGATTTTGATAGGATTTTTGAAATAATTTCATAAATATCTCAATAAAATCTAAATGAGAACAAATAACATGTGGCATGAGTTTCAAACAACATTAGAGTGATCTATGACATTTAACTCATTTCTCAACTTGCAAAAGTGGCATTCATCTAATGGTTTGGTGAAGATATCGGCTAATTGCTCATCGGTCCTTATGTGGCTAATTTTGATATCTCCTTTGCTCACATGATCTCTCAAGAAATAGTGACGGATATCTATATGCTTGGTTCTTGAGGATTGGACCGGGTTATTTGTAATCTTCACGGCACTATCATTGTCACACAAAAGAGGCATATTATCAAATTTAATTCTATCATCCATCAATGTTTGCCTCATCTATAGCAATTGAGCACAACAACTACCCGCAGAAACATATTCAGCTTCGGCGGTGGATAGGGCTACGAAATTTTGTTTCTTGGATGACCATGATACTAAGGATCTCCCTAAGAATTGACAAATATCCGAGGTGCTTTTTCTATCCACTTTGCAGCATGCATAATCGAAACCCGGATATCCAATTAAATCAAAATTTGGACCTTTGGGATACCATAAGCCAATGCTAGAGGAATGCTTTAAATATCTAATAATTCTTTTCACGGCCACCAAATGGCTTCTTTTGGTGATGCTTGAAATCGTGCATACATGCAAACACTAAACATGATATCAGGCCTAGATGCGGTAAGATAAAGTAAACTACCAATCATGGATCTATAAAGCTTTAAATCTATCGATTTACATCCCTCATTAAGGCCGAGATGACCATTGGTTGCCATGGGAGTCTTAAAGGGTTTTGCATCTTCCATGCCAAACCACTTGATTAAATCTTTTGCATACTTGGTTTGGCTCACAAAGGTTACATCCTTGAGTTGCTTGATTTGAAGTCCAAGGAAGTAGCCAAGTTCTCTGATCATGGACATTACGAATTCCCTAGACATCGTATCACCAAACTCTTTGCAAAAATCTTGATTAGTAGACCCGAAGATAATATCATCAACATAAATTTGACATACAAAGAAATCATCATCTAAAACTTTAGTATACAAGGTTGAATCAATTTTTCTAATTTTGAATCCTTTTGAAACTAGAAAATATCTAAGGCGTTTGTACCATGCTCTAGGAGCTTGTTTAAGACCATAGAGCGCCTTGGAGAGTTTATAGACATGATTAGAATTCTTAGAATCTTCAAAACTAGGTGGTTGCTCAACAAATACATGTTCAGATATTTTTCTGTTTAGAAAAGCGCTTTTAACATCTATTTGAAATAATTTAATATCAAAGCTTGATGCAAAAGCAAGTAATGTCCGAATTGCCTCTTATCTAGCTACAGGAATGAAAGTTTCACCGAAATCCAAACCTTTGACTTGAGGAAAACCTTGAGCGATCAATCTTGCTTTGTTTCTCATAACCAATCCGCTTTCATCTTACTTGTTTCTAAAGACCCATTTTGTACCAATTATGTTATGTTCCATGGGCCTATACACCAATGTCCAAACTTCATTTCAGATGAAGTTATTGAGATCTGCATGCATTGCATTCACCTAATCTGGATCATTAAGTGCTTCTTCTACATGTTTTGGCTCAATAGAAGAGACAAAAGAGTAATATTCACAAAAAGAAGCTACACGAGATCGAGTTTGAACACCCTTACTTACATCACCCAATGTTTGATCTATTGGATAATCTTTTCCAATTGCATTATGAATTCTTGGTGATATGTTGGAAGGTTGATCATCTTCCTTATTGTTTTCTTCTTCAATTTGAATTTGTCTTGACATTCAAGATGAAGGAGGTTCAACTTGAGTAGATGATGTATCATTTGGATCATCTTTAGGCTTGATGTCACCTATTTGCATGTTCTCCATGACTTTTCTTAAGGCTTCATCACCTATATTATCCAAATTCTCATGCTCTTCTTGATAGCCATTAGTCTCATCAAATTGAACATCATGTATTTCTTCAACTAAACAAGAATTTTTGTTGAAAACACGATAAACTTTGTTATTTGATGAATATCCAAGCAAGAAACCAACATCACATCGACTATCAAATTTTGAAAGACGAACACCTTTCTTCAAAATATAGCATATGCAACCAAAGATACGAAAATAGGAAATGTTTGGTTTTCTTCCAACAAGAAGCTCATAAGAAGTCTTTTTCAAAAGACGATGCAAATAAAGACGATTTGTGGCATGACAAGTGGTATTAATTGGCTTTGCCCAAAAGCTATCGGAAGTATTAGATTCATCAAGCATTGTCCTAGCCATTTCAATTAATGTTTGAATTTTCCTTTCTATAACTCCATTTTGCTCCGGAGTGTAGGTTGTGCAAAAGTTCATGTTTTATTCATAGTTCATCACAAAAATCTTCAATTTTAGTGTTTTTGAACTCGGAACCATTATCACTACGGATTTTTTAAATTTTGAAATCAAATTCATTTTGAGCCCTTTTTGCAAAACTTTTAAAAATACCGGAGGTTTCGGCTTTGTCATCTAGGAAGATTACCCATGTATATCTACAGTAATCATCCACGAGAACTAAACAATAGCTATTACCCTCGATACACATATAGGTTGTTGTCCCCAAACAAATCCGTTTGTAAGAGTTCTAATGGTCTAGAAGTTGACATGATACTTTTGGAATAATGAGAATTTGTGCCTTGTTTCCCGGCTTGACAAGCACTACAAAGTCTATTCTTCTCAAACTTCACATCTTTCAAGCCAACAACTAAATCATGTTTGAAAAGCTTTTTAAGTTGAATTATACCAACATGAGCTAGTCTTCTATGCCAAAGCCAACCCAATGAGATTTTTACAATCAAACAAGTTTTTAAGCATGAATTATTTGAAGAAAAATCAACTAAGTAAATATTTCCAAATCTAAATCCTTTGAAAGCTAAATAATTTTCCTTTTCATTTAAAATGGAAACACCATTTTGAGAGAATGAATAAGTTAAACCAAGATCATATATTTGAGTAACGGATAACAAATTGAAATTTAGAGGTTCAACTAAAGATACATTAGAAATATAAAGGTCATTTGAGATAGTAGTTTTACCCAATCCTATTATCTTTCCTTTGCTATTATCACCAAATGTGATCTTAACAAAAAAAAAATTCCATTCTCGAATGTGGTGAACATTTTTCTATCGCCGGTCATATGTTGAGTGCATCCACTATCAAGCACCCAATGTTTTCCACCGGTTTTGTAGTTCACCTACAAAACAAGAATTAAGTTCTTTTAGGTACCCAAATTTGTTTGGGTCCTTGAAGGTTAGTGACCAAGGTTTTGGGCACCCAAATGACATTCTTTTTGGCACCTAAAATTGAAGTGCCAATAAATTTTGCTACTACTTTGCCATCTTTAGACTTTCTAAGTATGTAACAAGAATCGTAAATGCAATAAGACTTACTACTAGTAGTAGAGCGCGCATTTGACAAATATCCTATATTACAACATTTATTGCAACATTTGCCATTTTCTTTTACAAGCCTTGCGGGCTTGTAATTTTGCTTCTTACCTTTCTTGGGAATGAACCCAAGTTCTTCCTTTTTGAATGAGCACCCTTGCTCACTCAATAGCTTGTTAAGAGTTGCTTTACCCTTGAAGCATCTTTCCAAGCTTTTACTTAGCTTGGTGACTTATTCTTTTAATTCATGATTTTCAACAACAAGCAATGGATCACATGTATTAGCCATACTAGCAATTGGATCACATGTATTAGACATATAGATATCAATCACTATTTCTTGAGAGATCATGTGAGCAAAGGAGATATCAAAATTAGCCACATAAGGACCGATGAGCAATTAGCCGATATCTTCACCAAACCATTAGATGAACGCCACTTTTGCAAGTTGAGGAATGAGTTAAATGTCATAGATCACTCTAATGTTGTTTGAAACTCATACCACATGTTATTTGTTCTCATTTAGATTTTATTGAGATATTTATGAAATTATTTCAAAAATCCTATCAAACATCCCTATTTTAAAAACCTCTATGTTGATTGGAGTTATTACTCATATATCATGCATAATGATCCTATAAACTATTTGTTGAATGATTATTATAAAGGATCGTTGGCATTCAAGCTCAGCTCCTGAGATTTCAAGCAAAACGGTAATACCGCATTTTAACACCAGTACTACCGCGACCAGGTAATACCGCACTTAAACGGCGGTACTATCGCTTCAGTTGGTGGTTCCATAAACGGTTATGGCTGAAACCTTATCCCCGGTCCTTCTCTCTCTTTCGGTCATACCGCTTCCTCTTCTCCAAAAACCACTGACTGTTCCTCTCTCTCTCCTCTCGTGCTCCACTCAAAACCCTAAACTCAAATCTTTCGATTGAGTGAGGTTTTCCTGGATTTCTTGGTTGAGATCGATTCTAGCACCCTCTTCTCATCCAATCCCAAAGTTATTTGCTTTGATTCTCTCATTTCTCATCTTCCTTTTTGCCATCTATTCCTTTTTAGGGTTTGTTTCAAAATATGCATGATTGAGTCGTTTTCTGTTGGGAAAATTGGTGGTAATTAGTGTTTGATGACATATCATGTCGATTCCATGGATTAATCCATGTCAAACACTAGTTAGAATCAAAATCGAAAGATTGTTCTAATAATTCGAACTACGGTACTACCGCTTAGCGTGGTCGTCGGTACTAGGGATAAAATTCCGTGTCAGAATCATTCTTACCGCAGAATCGATCCAAACTCCCTACGGTTTTTTTCAAATTTCAAAATTTGAATTTCGCTGATTTTAAGCAAATTCAAACGAAGTTCATCCGAAAAAAACCGGTTTGACCGTAATCGGTCGACACTGGGTCCCATCCACCCCGGAAATTGGGTGCCTCCAGTTATGTGATCCCTGGTCGGTACTACCTGTGTGCGGTAATACGGGACATCAACGCCGATACTACTGACTTGCGGTAACACAGGATATCAACGGCGGTACTACCGCTCTAGAAGAGAAAAGTTGATTTAATCATCCTCTTTTGCATAAATCCTATTTTGATTATCTCTTCTTGTCTTAGCAATCATGCCAAGGACAAAGAGACCATCTCTTTGCAAAGGGACCACTCCCGATGGAGATCGCGAAGAGCGCTATGATCCACCAGCCTCGAGCATTGGACCTTCTCGCCAGAAGAGACCTTCAAGAAAGGCAGCATCAAGAAGTTCTTCGAGGGATGAAAGTGACTCAGAGACTGCGTCTTTTCTTCTAGCTATGAGGAAGAGAGATCAAGGGACATCTTCTAAGAAGTAAGCTGCAGAACCTGAAAATGAAGAGGATGAGGGTGATGAGGACACCTCTCAAGAAGAAACTGAAAGTGATGAGGAGATCGCTGAGGCCGGAGAGCCTATAGTGGACCTCATACAGATTCACAGTGATAACTACGCTTTACTTCGATATGTCAATCAATATGATAAACCCTACAGTTCCACAGATGCAAGGTTCCACACTAGATTTTAGCAGGAAGTCTTGACAAATATGATGGAGCCTACAGATCGTTTCAGGCAGTTGGTTTTCATGACATTGTGGCATTGAAGTATGACTATAATGAAGAGATTATTAGACAATTTTACGCCACTATCCATGTGTCAGTATCTTTTGATCACTTAATATGGATGACTGGAACTCAGAGGTATCAAGCCACCAAGGCTGGCTTTGAACATGCCTTGAGAACGTATATGGGGACACAAGAAAAACTTTAGGACAGAGAAGCTCTCAGAGTTCCAGCATGGAGTCAGTTTTATGATGAAAATGTCAAATTTGTGCCTAGAAGAATTGGAGGCCTTCTGTAACAGCCCGAAACTCTGTTACCAATTTAAATTAATTAAAGTTATCAATTTATTGGATTTTACGAAACTTGAAAGAGTTTGATTGCTTTATTTGAATTTCTGAAGTTTTAAAAACCAAAAATAAAATTTATTAAAGTTTTTAAAGTTTTATTTGAGTTAAAGTTGAAAAATAAAAAATAAATTAATTTTGAGAATTTTCTAAAATTTTAAAAAGCTTTTTTTAAATGTTTTAAAGCCAAAATAATTTATTTGCAAAATTAAAACCAACTTTAAGTTGGAAATAATTTATTAAGACCAAAATAACTCTAGGAATTTATGGGAATTTTTTCTAGAATTTTTGGATTTTATTTGCTATTTTCTAAAAGCTATTTTGATTTAACTCCATTTCTGAAATAGGAAAATCGTTTAAAAATCCGGAAAAACCAATGGGCCTAATCCATCCCGGCCCTTCCCTATTCACCGCCCCCACCGGCCATTTTCAGCCCACGCTACCCCAGCCCGCATCTCCCTCTCTCTCTCATTTCTGGCCCCACCGTCTCCCTCTCTTCTCCCTCTTACCAGTGGGCCCCGCCACCTTCTTCTTTCCCTCTTTCTCCTTCACGCGGACAAGCCGAGCCGACCGCCATTACTGGCCGCACGAGCTCGCCCAACCGCCGCTCCGTCCGCTCAGGATTCAGCAGCGCGTCTTGCGCACGAACCGCACGCACGCGTCGCCTCCACCCCCTCCTTCCCTTCTTTCATTTACAGGCGCCATTTAACTCGAAACCACCTGCACGATCTACGACACGATCTCGCCGCCGGTGCCTCTCCGCTCCTATAAAGGAACCCTCGGTTCTCATTTGTCACCGCATCCCAGAGCCACCACCCACTGCTCCTCTAAAGCTCTAGCGCCGCCGCAATTTGAAGATTAGGATTTTGGCCGCCGGCAAAACCTCGAAGTTGTCTTGCCGCCGACGCCGCTTAGCCGCCGTGGATCGCACCACCGCTTTCCCGTCACCGAGCTCCCTCGCGCACCCCTTATTCGCCCCGGAGCGCCTCCAGTTTTCATCGCCGACAACCACAGTACTTCTTCCACCGCTCCGGCGCCAAATCCGGCCACCGCCATCGACCTCCCGTGCAAGTCAGTACCCAACGGTTCGCAATAACCTCCCCGACCCATTGTGCACATTCACCACGGTGAGCCACCACTGCCGTTGTCGCCACACACCAGCCTTGCCGTCAAGCCCTCGTGGCGGCGCGTCATCAACCACCTCGGCGTCGGCTTAGCCAAGATGCGCATCACGTGGTTGCCGACTCAAGACCACGCGAGGCGTGCGTGTGGCACACCCGAGTCAATCCTAAATCCTAGTCTCTGTGAACTAAGTCCTTATGGACCGTGTCTATGACACGTAAGTCCCAATTCGTAATATAGTTTTATTTATTTAATTACCGAAAACCTCGGGCTGATGTCAAGATTATGCTAATAATTAGCATTTCCTTGAGAAAAATAAATCGGAAATCCTTTTAAATGGCGATTTAGGATTAAAACTTGTAGAATTCATATCTTTTTCATCCAAACTCCAAATTGAGTGATTCAAATTTCTAAAATCTTATAAAATTATTATCTAACTAAATAAAATAGAATTATTTTGTTTGGAGTTAGTTTAATTTGTCTTTTCGAATTTATTTGAATTTCAATTGATTTTGTCGATATTTTCGCATTTAGACTTGACGATTAGGAGAGTTCAATCCTTGAGTATTTAGAGTGTTAAGACTTCATCGAAGGCAAGTTACACCCTTGACCATATTTGCACCCATTATTTTACATTATTTAAATTATGTTTTAAATTATTATTGCATGCGTATTTATATTCAAGTAATTTAAATCCCTATTTTAAGCTTTATAGTTATTCCTATTCCATTGTATAGCCAAATATTGTCAGTATAGACCATATGGAGAACCATTCGAATGTGATATATATATTGGAGGTAGAAAGTGAAAATATTGGATTATAAGATAACATGATCGTTGGATATTAGATTAAAGAATTTGATTTGTTGTTGAGATTAAATTATAGAAATATATTATTGGACATCGAATATTGGAGATTGAAGTATAGGATTACACAATTGATGGACATGGGATTGTAGATATACATTATGGATGGATATTGAATTATAGAATCACGTGATTATTGGATATTAGATTATATGAATACATGATGCTTAGTTATTGATTATACAATTATACAATTGTTGATCGATGGACTATAGGGAAAAATAATGGTTAGAGATTGGATCATAGGAATGCAAGAATGACGGATGTAGAAATAAGTGATCAATGGATATTGAATTGTAGAGATAGTTAATTATTGATATTGGATTATTGAGATTGAATTATAGAAATAGTCATTGTACAATGTTGATTTGCTTGAATATTGGATTGTAGGATTAACTCTTGGTGGGATTTTAGAAATAAAACTTGATTAGATCTTAGAAGTAGATAATTGTTGATAATGGATTATCGAAGTTTAGATTATAGAAATACATAATCACTAGATATCGGATTATCGAAAATTGGATTAGAGGATTACATAATCATCAGATTGATGGGTGTTGAATTATTAGAAATAATTCATTAAGAATTAATGGATTGATGGATATCAGATTATAGAATTAGAGCATTACTGAATGTTGGATCGATGGAGGTCAGATCATAGAAATAGACTGATATGGTGGATATTGGGCTAATTAATATTGGAGTATAGGATCACATAATTACTGGAGTTTGGATTATCGGATTATGAACACAGTACGGATGGTTCACTTACCGGTCTCGTACCTGACAATACCTTGACATTGAATCCCTCACCCCTTGTCACCCTAGATAAAACCTAGTTGATACAATAGTATGAACTAGGATCATTTGAAAATGTTGCATAGACATGCTTAGACCAAAAATGTTGATTTGGGGAATTTTAGCCAAAAATCAAATATTGTTTAAATTGTATCCATAGCATTGGTGTGTTATGGAAGTTTATAAATGACTTTGAAAAATGAAATAAAGTGATGGTTTGTACTTGGGCGAAATGGTTGCTTGGATGGTGCATGTTTATGTACAAGCTCAATCTGGTTAGGGTCGAGGCCCATGGGTTTTGTGGAAAGTCGCCCAAGTCAGTCAAGGACCGGCCTCTGAGCGTTCCTTTGCTAAGCCATACCGTACTACCACATGTCCTGTATGGGCGGGACACGCTAATTGTCTGCAATGTTCCACCGTGGTTTTTCCTTTCCGATGTGTGGGCGTCTTTCACGACCTACTTTTATATATTCCCACCTGGCGCAAGAGGGGGCTCTACGAACCCGGCGGATGGTCAGTCCAAAGGGTGATGCGAAACCTTAGCGAGGGGGAACTGCGGTGGGATGGCGCATTGTAAAGGCCTTGGCATTTGCTCTAGACTGCTTACCTAAGGTAGTGAGCAGTGGCATAGATATATGCCGAACAAACTGGAGAATTCATGTCATGTGGGTAAAGCTGTACAACCTCTGCAGAGTGTAAAACTATTCGAATAGCCGTGTCCACGGTCATGGACATGCTAGCAAAGCCACTCAAAGTTAGACTTGAATTTTGATTTCAAAAAGACTTTGTCAACTGGTTTATCCAAATGGGAATTGGGCGGGAAGCCTTGTGATAGGAGGGTATCCTTCACCATTCATGTGTGAATGTTATCTGACTATAAAATTGATTTATAAAATGAATTTTAGTTATGGAATAACTGCTTTGGAACTTAGTACAAGTATTTAAAGAAAATACTGATTTATGCAAATCAACCATGTTAAGCCTTCCTTTGAGATATCCATGTATGCATGTCATTCTGTTATTTGACGGGTGTAACTTGCGAGCATGGTAGTAGTGCTCATCCTTGCTTATTGCAAATAATTTCAGAGGAGAAGGACTTTGCCACTGGTGTGGATCTCGACGACTAGGCCGCTACCCCAGTCGATTGCCTGTGGCAGATCAGCTGGACTCCACTACTTCGTCTTCCGCTGTGTTATTTATTGTTGGCATGTAAGCCTCTTTTGTAATAAACTCTGTTGGTTATTAATAAAGTTATACGAGTTATGGATGTTACCATATTTGTTTACTGTGTGAACTAGCTACTGATCATGGGACTAGTTCAGAAATGCACAGAGGATTTAGGGTGTTAATCCCGGGTCTTACACCTTCTCCCACTACCGAGCTTGATCAATAGGATCATCAACCATACCTTCTTTCCCAAGAGTGGGAACTTTGATGCCATTCGAGGGCTTGCAAAGAATATCATTGACAATATTATACATGGTAGAAAGTTTGATGTGGTTGATGTAATAATCGAGAAATCACCGATCTAAGAATGACAGAGTTAAAAGGATCTACTTTGCACCTTATATCATGGCTCTAATTTTGAGATTGACTCAGTTTAGAGGAGGGCGTCCAGGAGTGCATAAACCTTATAAGCCCAGGGAAGGGGCCCCAATGCCTGTAGCTATACCACCTCCTGCTTTAGTAGTACCTCCTCAGGTTCCAGCAGTAACTCCAGCAGATCAAGCCTCTCTCTCTCTCAGATACTTTCAGTGGTCATGGAGATTGGAGACTCTCAGCAGAGATTGGAGCAAAATCAACAGAGATTGGAGGAGGCTCAGACAGAAACAAATAATAGGATTGATGCATTGACAGAAAGTGTTGGCGCTTTTGAGCAAGCCGTGTCTACTCCAGCTTGTTATGGACACTGTCGCCTCAACACTCCACCTCAAGATCCACTTCAAGCTTCAACCTCTCAAGCTCCACCACCTCCTCAAGATCCAGCTGAGTGATTCTTTTTGGTACTTGATGCAAAGGGGGAGAAAGATCAAAATTAAAAGATTAAGGGGGAGCTTAGCTTTTGGGGATTATCTTATTAACTATTATCTATGTTGGAACAATATGTCTTTTGTCTATGTTTGTAAGACCTTATCGGTTTTTCTCTAAGACTTGTTATGTTGAACTTGTTTATTGAATGCTCTTGTTTTTAATGTTATCTCAAACATCTTTTATCAATTATCTTTATCGATGTTTTAGAACCGAACTTACGTAAAGATTGTTTGATTCGGAGGGTCTCTAAGACTCAAATCACGCATAGAGAATGACACATGGATTTTTATACAGGTTTGGCCCTTCTCTGGGGAGAATAACAACCCTACTCCTGTATATATGTATTGAGTATGCTGGTTTACAAATCAACTAGGCCCACTGCTCATATCCTCAGTTATGGTGCAGAAGATTCCCTGATCGACTAGGCCCACATGTCTGTAAGCCTTATCAACTATGGACTGGTCGTAGAGAGCTTACGACCAGGTAGTGGTCGCAGTAAAGCTTACGACCACATGCTGATCGTAGAAAGACTTACGATCATGGGATAGTCTAGAAGGACTTACGACCAGGGGATAGTCATAGAAGGACTTGTGACTATAGGGTGGTGGTAGAAGAACTTACGACCTCCAGCTTCTCCCTTATGAACATTAAGGGGTATACTCAATAACCATATGATGGTATTATTATCCATAATATGAATTACAGATAAATAATTAAATGAGGATTATTGAATCCTCGTCATCTAGCCCCCCCAGCTTCAAGTGAAAATAATTTTTTTGAAAAAGGAGCCATAGATGATCTTACGACCAGTAGGTGATCGTAGAATGGTGGTCAAAGGAAAAACTCTTTGGTCGATATTTTATTTGACCAGAATTGACTTGGTCAAGAAGGTTGTAGAAATCTTACGATTTACAAGGTGGTCGTAGAAGATCTTACGACCACCAGGTGATCACAGTACTATAATCGGAAGCAAAACCTTTCCGATTCCTGTTTCATTTTATCAGAAATAGACTTGGTCAAGAAAGTAATTTCTCTTGAGGTGTAAAGACACACTTGGCTTTCTCGAGCGGACAAATTTAAGAATCTCAATCGACTCTCATAGACCTGTCTATTGGAGCAATTCCCGAAGCGGTGACAACCATTGGGTCTCCATGCCTTTAACTCAGGCGTGCAGTTATAAATACTTACCGTGGGTGAGACTTAGCTTTTTTACCTTTCCCAAAATTGCTTCCACTGTTCATCGAGTTCTTGCGCTCTCCGCCACCAACGAAATCGAGCGTCCTCCTCAAATCTATCCAAATCCAAATCTCCGACCCTTGAGAAAGATGGTCAGAGCCGCTTCCCAATGGGCCGAATCGGAGATGGACGCGACCAACATGAAGGCTCTGGTCATCGCCGAGAAGATCCCGAAGAGGCAGTTCGTGAAGTGGATTGAGGCTGCTGGGCAGCATTGGCCGTCGGGGGAGATTGGGCAGATTCCCGTCTTCCAGGCATATTGTGATTATGGCTTTCGCTTGCCTGCTCACTCTTTCCTCACACTTGTACTCGAAAACTTCGGGGTGGAGTTGGTGAACCTCATTCCCAATTCCATCACGATGTTAGGTGTGTTCATTTACCTGTGCGAGGCCTACTTGGGGATTCCTGCCGACTTGGAGTTGTTCCAGTACTTCTATGGGATGACTCAGCTAGCGGGAATCGCCGGTAGCTGTAGTCTGAAGCTCCATGACGGGAAGTTGAAGGAGTACATTCAGATGTTCACCCAGTCATCATGGCTTGGATGGAAGAAGAGGTGGTTCTACTGGGAGACGACCAATGAGGACAATCACTCCTTCACCGGAAATCCGACCGAGAAGATTTCTTCCTGGGATTCAACTCCCAAGAATCTTGGTCGGATCGCCCCTTTCATTCAAGCCATCAAAGACTTGAAGGAAGAGGGGCTCATTGGATGGCACATGGTGAAGGATTTCATCACGCGCCACATTAGCCCTCTGAAGAAGAGGGCTCATCCCATGTGGAGGTATTCGGGGCTGCAAGACCCGACCAGAGATTATGAGAAGGGTAAGTAAACTTCCAATCTTAGCCTTCTTTCTGTTAATTTCGAACTTGGCTTATTAAAAGTTTGCTTGCTCCTGCAGATCTCTCACAAGAGAAAATTGACGCACGAGTCAAGCTCATTTGTGATAAATCCCCGCCACTGAATGTGGTGGCTCCTCAAATCCTAGCGGCCCTGTCCGCAGAGGACAAGATGGAGCGCCTAAAGATAAACAAGAATTGATTTCATCTTTAGGATCCTGTGGTCGTAGAAAAACTTACGACTGGGTACTGGTCATAGAAGAACTTACGAGCAAAGTATTGTCGTAGAAAAACTTACGACTAGGTACTGGTCATATAAAGACTTACGACCAGGGGATCGTCGTAGAAAAACTTACGACTGCTACTGGTCATAGAAAGACTTACGATCGCTCAATAATATTTATTTTTCTGATTTCTGCAAAAGTAGGCATGGAAGACCATCAAGACGATGAAGAGGTCGAACTGATAGTCGTCGGCGCGGTGGCAGAGCAAGTCGATACTCCTCTGGCCAAGAAGCGTCGGCTCGTGAAAGTCACCGACAAGGGAGGCGCAAGTTCAAGCTCTACTGCTCCGACCGGGCCCTTTGTAAAATTTGCTGCAGACATGGCTGCTGCAGAGGCAAAGGCGGCTGAAGCGGCATAAGCGCTCAAACGCAAAGCCCCCAAGATCAAGGTACCCTTCTACTACGACAATAAGACTTTCATAGTTTCTGCCTTCCTTGTCTTTGTCAAGTAACAAGAAAAGGAGAACTGGAAGAGTTTTATGTCTTTTATGAAGGAAATTATGGCACCAGCAGTGCCTATGGTCGAGGGCAGTGCTACCCTTGAGGTGGTCGAGACAGGTCTCGGCCATCCGAAGAGCCAAGAGGCTCAAAGAGCGGTAGTGCTCGCTCAAGATCCACGACCAGACGTGATCGTGGATGTTCCCATTCCTCAACTCGAGCTTCGACTAGATGTGGTCAAAGAGAAGAAGTCAAAGTAATGTTCTTTGGAGAAGGTTTCTTCCAAATTCAAGATCAAATCTGGCACACGAAGGTATGTAGAAAGACAAAAGTGTAAGAACAACTTTTACCTTTTGCTTTTTACCATTTGACATGTTTCCTATTTATGATCTTAGCCCCGACCTCTCTAACCATCAAGGATGTTCTGCCGAGGAACCCACCGCCATTCAATGTCGGGAAATGACGGTGGCGGTGGTCGGAAGGGTCGCCCACCGCCCACGAGGCGAAGGTGTCGTTTTTTGTTGAAGCGACACGACCATCGAGGTGGTCGTGGAGCCGTAGTGAAGACGGTAGAGGTAGCTACCAAGCATCCACCATGGTGGTGAAGCATTTGATCACCGCTACCGAAAGAAATCGTTATAGATGCTCCTCCTAGCCCCCAAGGTCAAGCTATCGATGCCGCTACCATCGAAGAAGAGGAATGGTCCAATTTCTTTGACCATTCCTTCGGTTCTTCACCGCTACCATTGTGGGCTCTCGTGTTCAGATCTCGTGCTCGTGTTCCTCACCCTAAGGATATTCCCAACAAAGGGGATGTTTTCGACGATGAGCGCCTTGAAAAGGTGTGATGGGACCAAGTTCAAGAGATCGATGAACTAAAAAACCCCACGAGGGTATTATCTTCGTTTGCCCAAACAACCATGAATGTAAGTACCTGTCGTTCGGTATTCACATATGTGTCTTTTCTCGCTTCTCACTGTCTTTCTTTATGCAAAAAGATGTGGAACAAATTGTCAATGTTGCTGAATACAACAGACAACTTGTTCAGCTGCAACATGAGAAAGTGGTACTCTGTGAGCAGGTAGAGAGATGGTAAGTCATTGCTACTCGTAGTCGCTAATGTTTCGACCACTTCCACAGTGCTTATGGGGATTGTTGTAGAAGAACTTACGACTAGGTACTGGTCGTAGAAGAACTTACGACCAGAGAATTGTCGTAGAAGAACCAACGATTTGGTACTGGTCATAGAAGAACTTATGACTAGGAAATTGTCGTAGACGAACCTACGATTTGATACTAGTCGTAGAAGAACTTACGACCAGAGGATTGTCGTAGAAGAACTTACGACTCGATACTGGTCGTCGGAGGACTTATGACCAAAGATTGTTGTAGGAGAACTTACGACTAGGTACTGGTCGTAGGAGGACTTATTTACTGTGGCATTGTCAAAGAAAAACTTATGACTAGGTTCCGGTCGTAGAAGAACTGTTGGACCGAAAAGGCGACTAGAGGGGGGGTGAATAGGAGCATGCTCACTTTTTCACTTTGATAGGATTCAACACCAATCTCACTCCAATAGCTATGAAAGCTATGAAGATCAATAAACAAGCACAGCGGAAGATTTGTATTGAATCCAATCTAGACCCCAAAGCAAAACACCAAAATAGGAAGACTCAAACCCTAAGGGCGGTCAGATCGGCGTGTAATGAGCGGTCTGACCGGGGTGCGGTCTGACCGACGGCCAAAGGGCTATCTGACCGGCCTCTAGTCTGACCGGCGGTATGAAGGCGGTCTTATCGCGCTTGGCACAGAACAGTGAAGAACAGCCCGTGTTCAAAACACAAATCGATCTAACTTTTGATACACACAGCCAAACTCCATAAAACTTGAATCACACCTTCTTAAAGATATTAGGAACCTATTCCAATCAAAAATCACAGAGATCCATGTCAAAGTTCCTATCTTTTTCAGTTTGAACGAAGGGTGCTCTAAAACCGAGTCAAAACGAAATATTATCTAGAGACTTGCTCGTGGGTGATTGATGATCAAGATGATCCTAGATGTATTCCCACATATCACAACAAGCTAGATCAAGAGAAGAAACCAAGAAAAAACTCGCGGATCAAAGAAAGACTCAAAATCATCAAATAGAGAGAAGGAAAGCAAAGAGACACATCTTTGAGCAATCTTTCCTTGGATTGATTTGATATGATATTGGTTTACAGCCACTCCATCAATGGAGGACAAAGACTCAATACATGAGCACGAAATCAAATCCAACTCTCTAGAACCCTAACCTCCAACTATCTTCTCCCTAAGCACAAAAGCAAAACTAGGGTTTTCAATAATGAAAGGGTTGAAGAGAAGTGCAACCACCTCCCTCCTTTATTTATAGTGGAGGTCTAGACCTTTTAGAAGATTGAACCCTAATGGGCCCCCTTTAAGACCACACACAAACGGGTCACACACGCATGCATTTTAAAGCGCCGTCTTCATCTCCTCTTGACCTAATCCACTTCACCTTGCGCCATCTTACGCTGCGGGTTGGCAAAAGGTCACCAAGGTGATATTTGGTAAAATTACCAAAATACCCTTCTCGATCTTTTGCAAAGACCGAAGTCCCATCTTCGCAAGCACTTTCATGCTTCACACGTAGGTTGATCCAACGGCTCTTATCATGTCGGCAAGTCTCTCCCATCCGGCCCCACCGAAACTACCATGGCACTTGCATCGACCCACACCGCTTGATCCAACCCGTCGCACCGAACTGCCCGTTCGGTCACCTTTGTCCCTTTTGCGCCATGCTTGACTCCATTGACCTCACCCAAGATCCCCGATTGTTCTAGACCTCGACTCTCCAAGCCTAGTCTCGATCATCCTCGCCTGATCGTCGTTGACCTCCAAGCAACCTCGCACAACAATAGACAAAAAATCAATTCCGGGAACAAGTTTTTCACAACTTGACCACGTTAGTCAAAACATGCATCATGCAACACATATGCACTGAAACCCATGAACTTGACCTAACCCAACACTCATCGCCACTTTTGGCCGATGAACAGTACAAAACCGGTCAGACCGCCATTCAATGGCCGGTCTAACCGCTGGCCGGTCTGACCGCCATTTACAAGCCGGTCTAACTACTGGCCGGTCTGACCATGCGCCCAACTCCGGTCTGACCTCACTCGACTTGACAGCATTCCAAACTTCGACGAAAACGCGTGTTTCGACAAACTGTTAACGACATTGCCAATTGTAACATCATCGAAAGATCATGAGCATATCCCCATGATATCCACAAGAACTTACGACCGCTTGTTTTATGCTTATTCTACTCTTTTCCTCTGTAGGTTCAAGAGTGACGAGAAGACCTTAGCTGATTCGCTCGACTTCGAGAAAGTCGAGACGAAAAAGCTATTTGAACTGCGGTAGTACCGATATTTTGATGGCAGTACATTTTTTTTGCAGAGAAGGTGTTTTGTGAGATTTCTTTAACTTTGAAAAGCGGTAGTTCTATTCTAGTCAAGCGGTACTACCGCGCTGCGGTGGTGCCGATTTCTAATTGGCGAAAATACCGTAACTTTTTTCGTAACGATTAGTTCAGAGCATTAAATGCAATTGTTTCGACCGCTATATCTAAAAATCAAGAATACCGGTTTCAACGGCGGTACTACCGCAAATCCTGGTTTTTCAGGAAAGTGGATGTAACGGCTAGATTTGTTGGTGAAGGGTATAAATACCCTCCACCTGCCTTCTAGAAGTAACTCTTGAGATCATTAAGCATTATGCTCTTGCATTGAAGTTTCTTGAGCCTATATACACTCTCTACTATTCATTTGCTTTGAATTCCCATCTTAAGGTTGTTGAGAGCATTCAAGTGCATTGCATTATTATTTGATCACTTTGGCACTTGATTGTCTCCAAGCAAGCACTACGATTTGTTACTCTTGTTGCTTGCCGGTACCTAGACGGCTTGAAGAAGAAGTTGTGAGGTGATCACTTCAAAGAAGTTTGTGATGTGACCCGGTAAGGGATTGTGAAGTGGTTGTGTGCGCACCATCTTCAGAGTGAAGGAAGAGTAACGATAGTGATCGAGGATCAATGCTTAATTTGTGGAGACGGCTTAATTTGTTCAAGCTTCCTCAACATGGACTAGTGAAGACCGGTAAGTCTTCGATACCACTAGAAAAACTTCATTGTCTCCATTATGGTTTATACTTGTCTTTACTCTTCTGCACTTACATTGTTAGCAATTCACTTGTGTAGAATTGGCTAGCTCAAATTGTATCTTGTTTTAACATAAGTGCTTAATTGTCTTAAATAGCTTAGTAGTTCATTTGTTCTAGGAAGCCTTGTTAAGGCATTCTTGTTTAATATTGTTAATTAGTTGAAAAGTTTTATAACCTCCTATTCACCCCCTCTAGTCGGTTATCCTTGATCCTACAACTACCGCTACCAAGGCCACCAAGATGGGCAATCCTCAGATGGATCAAACAATCAAATGTAATGTGGTATAATCGCCTAAGCGACTTTCTCAAGAAGAAAGACTACACTAACAATGAGGATTGTCCCGTGTATTTATAATGAAGATCCTGTGATGGATTTTGTATAATCTCAAGATGTAGATGATCCAATATCATCGAGACCTTGGAAGATATTAAGAAATCAAGCTCTTACCTAGAGTCGGCATGTCAAATGAAAGATTTGGGTAAAACCAAGTATTGCCTAGGCTTGCAGCTTGAACATACCCTTAGAGAAATTTTAGTACATCAGCCAAACTATACTCAGAAAGTGTTAGAAATGTTCGATTTTGAAAAGGCATACGCTTTGAAAGTGCCGATGGTCAGGAGATCCTTGCAGCAAGACAAGGACTCGTACAGACCTAAAGAAGAGAGGGGAGGAAGTCCTAGGACCGAATTCTCGTACTTAAGCGTAGTAGGAGCACTCATGTATTTAGCAAACTGTATTAGACCAGGACATTGCATTTGACGTGAATCTACTAGCAAGGTATAGTGCGTAACCTACCAAAAGGCATTGACAGGAATAAAGGATATCTTCCGATACCTCCAGGAAGCAAAGATCTTGGTCTGTTTTACAGAAAGAACCAAGACCTAACTATAACTAGCTATATAGATGTCGGGTACCTATCAGACCCGCATACCATCAAGTCGTAAACATGCTATGTATTCTTTTGTGGTGAAACTGCAATTTCATGAAAATCATCTAAGCAAAGTCTTGTATCAATTTCGATTTAACCACTCAAAATCATAAGCTGCACGAGGCCTCACGAGAATGTTCTTGGCTTCGGAGGATGATTCACCACATCCAACAGTCATGTGGATTGAATACCGCACAAACCTCTACTATTATCTATGAAGATAATGCAACTTGTGTTGCCCAAGTGCACATGGGTTATATGAAGAGTCCTATCACAAAGCATATCAATCCCAAGTTCTTCTATGCTCATAAATTGCAAAAGATGGACTAAATTAAAGTATCTAGATACTAAGTCATGTGAAAATCTTGTAGATTTATTCACTAAGTCACTTCCAACGCCTAGCTTTGAAATATGCATACGCGGAATTGGAGTGATGAGACTTAGAGAAGTGTAGAATTTAGGGGAGAATCTTAATGAACTCTTCATTGAAACTTGATCACTTAAGATCGAGTACCCAAAGAATAAACTCAAGATTAAATGAAATTGGGTGGATTGTACTCTTTTTCCTTGACGAAGTTTTTTTCAAGTTTCTCGCTTAAGGTTTTTAACGAGACAATTTGTGCAAAGATAATGTAATCGTGTTTTATATACTCTTTTCTAAAAAAATTCCACGGGTTTTTATAGAGTTTTGATGAGACATGAACATAACGGATGAGTATACAAGGGGGAGTGTTAAGAAACCGGACCCAAGAAAGCAGCCCCGGCCCACGATGATCTCCTCATCCATCTAATAGCCTATATAAAGAAGTTGGGATCCTAACATTGTATTACCGTTTACAGAAGAGCAATAAAGAGAAGTGATAAGTTCCATCATATCTCTCGTGTTCAATCTAATATTCTGTTCTTATATTCTTATATTATTTTTACGATTCTAAATTTATCTCGGAAGTAATTGCCCATACTGAATTCACCAGCAGCAGTTCCTCCGCAACTGGCTCATAGCGTGCTGGTCAAACCGGGCCTGCTGTTTCCCGCTATTTCGTTTGGGCCGTCACGCGCGCGTCGGTTGAGCGCGCGGCAGCGGGTGCGTGCGTGCGCGCGACCGTCCGAGAGAAGTGCGGTAGCGTGCATCGGCAGGTGTCGCGGCGCGCACGCGAACGTGGCTTGCCGAAGCTAAGGCTTGCACGTAAACGGGCCCAAACAAGTGGCGGTGCCATGATGCAGATCTAAAGTTTGTTTCTCTATGATTTGTTCAAAGAAGAGCCTTCTTCTAGGCTTCTACTACAATAACACATGATTATTGGATAAGCTTGGTTGATTGCTTAGTCACGTGGTTACCGGAAGAGGATTTTTTTTTTTGTTATCTGTAGCACATGCTCCCCCAGGATCCACCGTCCATCTAACACGGGGATGTGTGCATGTATTTGTCCTCACCATGAATACATGTGAAGGGTATATTTACTCACGAATCTCGAGGCAAATAGACGGTGGATGGCAGGGTAGCTCATGCTACCGGTAACAGAGTTGTGTTTTCCCATGGTTACCATCATTTACTTAGGTCCATATATAAGCCATATAGGCTGCCCGTGGTGATCGCTACATGGTAACACAGAGCAAGATGGCGAGTTTGCACAAGACCACCTTTGCTCTCCTGATCATGTTCCGCTGGTATCTCAAGTACAAGGATCCGAAGCAGCCTGTCGCTGTTCGCGTCGAGGATCCGCTTAGCCGGATGACTCTCCCCGAAAAGATAGGCCAGATGACCCAAATCGAGAGGGAAAATGCCACAGCGGAGGCAATATCCAAGTATTCCATACGTGCGTCCTATTTTACTCGTGCTGAAGAAATGCTAAAGGTTTGGCACTGCCACAAACATATTTTGGTGCTACCGGTGCTCTCATTGCTGGAATAATAGTTCAAATAGTTATAAAAAATTCCGAAACAATAACATAGATAGGATAGGATATAATCTAGCATCTCACAGAATTTCAAATCTAAAGTCGATCTACATATTGAGAAACCAAAAAATAAGATAAAATCTGCTAAAAAGAAAACCCCGAAAAAAAAAGGAAAAGCTACTATTCACTGAAATTTATTTATTTATTGTTTCTCAACTTGGAGATTAAATTTGGATTTGAAAATTAGAGAGATGCTATATTGTATCGCACACTATCTATGCGAATTGAACTTCAATGATACCGAGGAAACATGATGTTGGACCGAAAAGGCGACTAGAGGGGGGGTGAATAGGAGTACTATCTATTTTTTGCTTTGATCCGATTCAAACATGATATTGACTCCAATAGCTATGAGAACTATGAAGATCAATATATCTAAGCATAGCGGAAGACTTGTACTTAATCCCCTTCAAATCCCCAAAAGAAACGCACTCAAAAACACAAAAATCACTTTTATAAACAAGGTTGATGAACAAGAATAAATCGAACCGATGAACAAGGCGGTCAGATCGCAGTCCGGTCGAACCGATGAATAAAGGTCGGTCGTTCCGCACGAACAAAGAAAATCAAAGTAATGAACAGAAACAACTGAAAAACGAAAAAAAACAAAATCGACGTAACTTTTGATCCGCTGGCCAAACTCCACCAAATTTGAAACACATCTTCCTAATGATGTCAGAACCTATTCCAAGCAACGATCGAGAAGATCCACGCCAAAGTTTTGATCTTTTGCATTTTACCAAGGAGGGTTCAAAACCGAGCAAAACGTAAAACTTGATCCAAAACTTGCTCGTGGGTGGATGATGATCAAGATGACCATAGATGGGTTCCTACATATCCCAGCAAGCAAGATCAAGAAGAAAACCAAGCAAAAACTCACGGATCAAAGAAAGACCTCAAATCACCAAATAGAGAGAAAGAAAGCAAATGAACTCATCTTTGAGAGAACTTTCTTTGGATTGATTTGATGAGGTATTGGTTTACGTACCACTCCATCAAGGAGGACAAAGACTCAATACATGAGCACGAAATCAAATCCAACTCTCTAGAACCCTAACCTCCACTAATCCTCTCCCTAAGCAAACTAGGGTTTCAAACACAATGAAAGGGTTTAGGTGGTCATTCCAAAGACACCCCTATTTATAGTGGAGGCTTAGACCTTCTAGAAGAGTAACCCTAATGGGCCTCCCTTAAGGCCCAAAACAAACGGGTCACACACGCACGCATCTCAAAGCGCCGCCTTCACTTTTCTTGACCTAATCCACTTCTTGACGCACCAACTTGCGCCGCTGGTTGGCATTAGGTCACCAAGGCGGATTTGGTGAAATTACCAAATATTCTTCTCGATCTTTTTTGCAAAGACCGAGTCCCATCTTCGTGAAGCACCTCCCATGCTTCGCCACGTAGGTTGATCTAGCGGCTTTCTTCATGTCGGCAAGTTCTCCCATCCGCTCCCACCGAAACCACCATGGCACTTGCACCGACCCGCCGCTTGATCGAACCTCCGCAGACCGAATCGCCTGATTCGGTCACCTTTGTCCTCTTTGCGCCATGCTTGACTCCATTGACTCACCCGCATCCTCGATCGTTTGGACCTCAGCTCTCCAAGCTTAGTCCCGATCATCCTCGCCGCTGACCGCTCATTGACCTCCAAGCAACCTCGCACATCAATAGACAAAGAAATCGAATCCGGAACAAGTTCTTCACAACTTGACCCACGTTAGTCAAAACATGCATCATGCAACACATATGCCATGAAACCCATGAACTTGACCTAACCCAAAAGCAATTCTCCAATAGAAATGACAATCAAGACAAAATCGGTATTACCGCCATGTTATGGCCTCAGATTATCAAGATCAAGGTAGTATCAAGACTCCATAATCGCGCCGCATCGCTACCCAGAGAAACCAAAACTTCCCAAAATACACTCTTTCTCGAAAACCATACCGCACACATGCGGTCATTCGCATGATGCGGTATTACTCAAGAACCAAGGCACGCAGATTATCAAGATCAAGCGGTCGCATCGCGGCTTACACGCCATGACGACCGATTATCCCGACACTTGTCGAAAACGCATTTCGACAAACCGAGAACAACATTGCCAATTGTAACATCATCCTAAGATCTCGCATATCCCCATGATATCCACAATCTCCCCTTGATGAACACATTGGCAATTTCCCACAAATGCAAATTTTGAGGTTTGAAAAGTAAAAACTCGACGTTAAGATAAAGGCACAACTTGATCCAAATGCAAGAAAAGCAAAGGAAATGACCAAGTTGGCTCTAGAATAGTATCGCAAGTGAGATACGGCAAAAGAAAGCGAGAAAGCTTCATTTTCCGTAAACGGGTCAAAATCTCACTTAAGGTCCATATGAAAGAACAATTGTTCGATATGACCTTTGATCATTGTGAGGATCAAGAATTGCAATTCAAGTTCAAGTAGCAATAAAACCATAAGAATGCAAAAAGAAACTCCCCCTCACTATGATCCTCGATTTTAAAATTTTTCCAAGTAGCTCCCTTTTTATAACTCCTTTTTCAAACATCTTCCTTTACACATTTTTGACAAATCTTCTCCCCTTTGACAATGGAGTCATCAAGGAATCACGCCTTCCTCTCGTCCAGAGATGACAAATGCGAGAATGAGGAAAAGCATAAGATGGAGCATGCATGAAATGCAATGGAGTGACTTCAATTTTTTGTATTTTTCAATTTTTGAATACAAGAAGCTTTGGAGATTACCCAAAAGAACAAGCTAGCATTTCTAAAGTTGCACAAACAACATATCAAGCCTAACAAATGCTAGCAAGATCATGATAAGACATATATAACAAAGCTAAGCAAGAAGGCTCAATATAAAGCAATGAATTTTAGCATTTTAAGCAAAGCTTCAAATCTAGCAAGTTCATCAATAGGATCCTAAAATGAAAGTGGCCATGTCAAAATGTCAAAGTTAGATCAAAAAGCTAACAAAGACCACATTAAGAGACAAACAAGTCCTGAATTGAATCATTTTGCTCAATTTTCTCAAACGCCCATTTTTCAACAATTTTTCATTTGCAATGAATATTGAAGTTGACTAATGGTCTAACTTAGTGACAAGATCCCGGACTAGGAGCCATCCACAAACTCATCCTAAGCTTCACCAAAAGTTGATTAAAGGTATATCTTAGTGAAGAAGATCCCGGACTAGGAGCCATCCACAAACTCTTCCTAAGCTTCTACCAGTATGCATAAATCTTGAGGTTCATGTCGGTTGTGACAATTCCCCATGAGATCGTTTAGATCATCAAACTATTCCAAGTTCATGTCTTTGACATGCGCCTCAGAAGAATAGTTTGGCACAATTTAAGCATAAGACAATCTTGAAGTTTGATTTTTCATTTTTCACAAGAGCAGCTTTTAGATTCTCAAGAACACAAGAAGCTCAAGTAATGATCAAAGCTAGATTCAAGAGCTAACAAAGCAATTTTGACAAGGCCAATGTCACAAAAGGAGCACTAATTAAGAATCGCTAAACAATTCACAAATTGCTAATTTCTTAGTTCAAGTTGTTTTTCAAGTTCTAGCTCATACAAAGAAAGACTTAGCTACACATGTGAAAGCATGATAATTCTAGCAAGTCAAAGAACTAGACATGGCATTGAGCAAGAATTGAAACACTAAAGCTCCAAAGGGTAATAAGCAAAGCTTCATCAATTTTAAAAGATAAGCGAAAAGCTTATATTACAATGCATCTTTTGGATTTTTCATATGAATGCAATATGATACAATGAGATGCAAGAAAAGCTCAAAAGCCTAAAAGATCAAAAAGATCAACAAGTTCAAAAGAGAAAACAAGAAAAGATCAAATGAACAAGGAAAGATCAAAAGATCCAACTCCCCTCAAACCAACCCATAGGGATAAATTACCCTAACTCACTCCTCAAGGTGGCAAACCTTGTTGGGTCTAAAGGCTTGGTGAGGATATCGCTAATCGAGCCTCTGACTCCACAAAATGCAAGACAATATCACCCTTCTCAACGTGGATCTCTAAGGAAGTGATAGCGAATGTCTATGTGCTTGGTCCTAGAATGTTGCATCGGTTTTTAGCAATGTTAATAGCGTATGTTGTCACGAAGAGAGGAACACTAGCAAAAGTTAACCCAAAATCCTTAAGAGTGGAGACCATCCACAAAATCGACTACAAAGAACTAGCGGCAGACTACATATTCACTTCAAAGAATGGATTGTGCAATGTAAGACCGCTTCCTAGAAGACCAAGAGACAAGAGAAGTGCCTAAGAAATGACATGTGCCGATGTGCTTTTCCTATCTAGCCTACTGACCCATAAAATCGAATCAAAACCCCGAATGGACAAATAAGAAGAACAAGAATACCAAATGCCATAATCAAGGGTAGAGTGTAAATACCGAAAATGCGCTTAACGGCTTGGCGATGTGAAGTCCTCGGTGGCCTCAAACCTCGCACAGAGGGGCATGAAGTGGATGTCCGGCCTTGAGGCCGTCAGTCTGAAGGGAGCCGATCATGTTTGCGGTACTCACGTTGATCCACGGCTTCTCCTTCCTCATCTCGATCCAAAGCGATCGATGTCGCCATGGGAGTGGCGATCGGCTTGCAATCACCCATCTCAAAACGCTTGAGCAAATCCTTGGTGTACTTGCTTGATGGATGAAGATCCTTCCTTGCATTGCTTGATTTGTAGCCCCGTAAAGTAGTTGAGTTCTCCCATCATACTCATCTCAAATTCTCGGACATGGTCTCGTAAAAACGGAAACAAGAGCATGAGAGGAACCACCAAAGATAATATCATCTACATAAATCAACAAGCAGAAGTCATTGCCATGCCTAAGAATGAAAAGAGTCTTATCAACTTTTCCCATTTTAAAATCATTCTTAAGCAAGAAGGTCTTAAGTCTATCATACCAGGCTCTAGGGGCTTGCTTAAGACCATACAAGGCTTTAGATAGCTTGTAAACATGATCAAGGTGCTTGGGATCCTCAAAGCCGGGGTTGCCTAACATACACTTCCTCCTCTATAAAACCATTCAGAAGGCACTCTTAACATCCATTTGATGCAACCTAAAACCTTTAGATGCAAAGAATGCAAGCAAGATGCTGAATGGCTTCTAATCTAGCAACAGAGCGAAGGTCTCATCAAAATCTAACCCTCAACCTCGCTAAAACCCCGAGCTACCAATCTAGCCTTGTTTCTAACCACGTAACCATCCTCATTTTGTTTATTTTTGAACACCCAACGGGTTCCTATAACATTATGACCACTAGGAGGTTCTACAAGGTTCCAAACTTTATTTCTTTCAAAATTCTCTAACTCCTCATGCATGGCATTGACCCAACTAGCATCGATAAAGCATGTGATATATCTTTGGGTTCAAAAGAAGCTACAAATGCAGAGGAGAGAAAAGACTCTTGATCATGATACCGGAGCGAGTGACTCGCCATGGAGATTACCAATCATCCGATCCGGAGGGTGTTGCTTCGAATGTGCAAAGGAGCCTGGGAGATAGCATCTCCTCAACCTCCGCAGTAATCGCTGATGAAGAAGTCGCAGCAGGAGCCTCAATTGGAGGTGAAGCAACAGAAAGGTGTTCTCGAGCTTGAGCGTTTTGCACAGAACATCAACCCAAAGTGAAGGAGCAAAATCAAGTTCATCCTCATCTTCTTCAACAAAAATGCTCTCTCACACCGTAAGTCACCAAACATCGGATCTAGCTCTAGGGCTAGTCTCATCAAAAGTGACATTGCATGTCTCTGAACAATGTTAGTTTCAACATTAAAAACCGAAAACCCTCGAATGAGCAGGATAACCCGTAAATAAACCATCACAAGTCCTTGATTCAAATTTATCTAGGTTCCTGTCTTGAGAATAAAACACTTCGATCCAAAGACTCGAAAGTGAGAAACAGAGGGTTTTCTACCAAAACGAAGCTCATATGAAGTCTTGCCCAAAGACGGTCTCAAAAGACACGGTTTGAAATATGGCAAGTCAGCAATAGCTTCGCCCAAAATCTCCTCTGTGCTATACTCATCTAGCATTGTCCTAGCCATCTCGACTAGAGTCCTGTTCTTCCTTTCCACAACGCCATTTTGTTGAGGGACGTGTGGAGAAGAGAACGATGCTCAATACCAAGGCCAAAGACAAAAGAGGCAAAGAAGCGTTCTTGAACTCCGTACATTATCATCTGCGGATCGCTCTCAAGGCACCAGAAGTTCGAAGCCAAACGAAGAACAAGGTCATGATAATGATCAAAAGCCTCATCCTTCAAGCAAGAAAGAACACCCAAGAGTATCTCAAAAATCATCGACTATGACAAGAATGTACCAATTGCCACCGATCGACCGAACTCTAGCAGACCAACAAGATCCATATGAAGCAACCGTCCGGTCCATCACCATAACCATAGTCAATGACGGTGTGAGGCGGCAACTTGTTTGCCATGCCTACAGGGCATATACAAGATTCTTGACTTTGAGTTTAGGCAAACCTCTCATGAGATCAAGGCCGCTAACTCGTGGTCGATGATCAAAACCAATGTGCCCCAAACGTCGGTGCCAAAGCCGATATCGAAGAAGAAGCAATTAAGCACTTAAGGGATCCAAAGAGATTCGTAAAAATCAGCTCCAAAAATTCTACCAACTCTAGAAATCCCAAAACGAGCTCACCAAAAGAATCAAGCACACGACAGTGCATTCTTCTTAAAACGAGTCTCATAGCCATCATCGAGAAGTCAGGAGACGTAAAAGGAGATTGTACCTTAGCTTAGACACAAGCGCGACGTCCTTGAGAATGAACTTGTCGCTCACCCTAATCATTCCAGCTTCCTTCAATGCGCCCTTGTGTATCATCTCCAAAGGTGATGAAGTCATCACCGCTGATCGCGGAAGGAGGTGAACCATCTTGAGTCTCCGGTCATGTGGCGTGAACACCGAGTCGATTTAACCATGTGTTCTTCCCTTCGCGCCAATCCACGAAAATCAAGGAACAAAAGAGCGATGTGTCTCAACATCAAGTTAGTTAAAAGCGACTTGGGAATCCAAGATCGAGACACTCAAATGCCTCATGAGTAGTATGCAAAGCAGATGTGCTATCCTTGACATTATTCGCAGTTCTATTATGAGCAATGGTAACAAGAACATGAGATGCATCTTGTCTAGGAACATGGTGATGAGCATGTGTAACAAATCCTAGACCGGAGTTCTTCTTTTGTACATGACCATGTCTCATAAAAGCTCTAGGTTGATTAGATGACATTCTAGCAATATTTTTCTTAGCTTCTTCAACCCACGCCAATGTAACTCAACCAAATGTCCACTCTTCTTGCAATAGGTGCAATGGTATTTTGTACCACTCGGGAGAAGCACCTTTTGCCTCAAAAGAAGGTTGGACAAACCCCGCAGATTTAAAAGACAGCTTTTTGCAGTTGGGTTTTAAATTCAACTAAGCCATTTTCCAAGACTTGAATGACATTAGGCTTGGACATGTCTCGAGCAGAGTTGTATCCTAAACCTTGCTTCTTAAAAGGAGTTTTAGATTTATCTAGAATCATGTTTAACTGTTTTTCACCATTAGAGAATCTTTCTAAAGTATCCTTGAGATATGCATTCTCTTTTCCAATATTAGCACATGATTCACAAGTCTTGCCTTTAATGGCTCTAGCATGTTTCTCCTTAAGATGAGCAACTTCAAGCTTATAGGCAGCACAAGAGGCACAAGGTGTAGACTCAATTGTGTCCTTAAGCTTGGCATACTTAGCTCTAATCGCTTCTAGAATATCCTTAACTTCATGTTCACGTTCTAAGCGTAAAGAGCAAAAGCTAGATTTCACATTGCGTAAGCATCCAACTTGCTAGACTCTAAGCATTTTTCACATGGAGCAGATTTAACATCAATTAGCTCAGTTCTAGCATTTTCAAGTTGATGCAAAGCAATATCATGAGCAGATTGTAGTTTAGACAGTTCGGAGTGCAAAGCATGGCAGGATGAACATTCATCAACATCTAGACTCTTAGCATTCACAAGCTCTAATGTCAAATTCTCGACTTGTGATTCTAGATCCTTGTTCCTAGCCATGGTGAACTTTAAAGCTTTATCTTGACTAAGCAATTGCTCATACATGTTATCGCATCTAGCAGAAAGAACATCATAGGAGAGAGGTACCTCATCATCGTTATCGGCGCCGAGTGAGTCGGCCATGAAGCACATGCCTGAAATCCTTGGCCTTCCCTTCTTGTCTTGAGGAAACTCCTCCTCCTTGTCCTCCTCGCCCCGGAGTCCACATCGCTCATGGATTGATCTCCAAAGTGGCAAGAACTCTGTGAGCGACCTTCATGAGCTTGGCAAGATCATACTTGGGCTTGCCCCTTGAGGCTTCTTCCCGCAACCTTCTCATGATTTCCCTTACCTTTTAGCTTGGGGCGCTTGGCTCGGATGTGATATAGCTCTCCACACTCATAGCATGTCACAGACCACCTCTTTCTGCTTCTCGACATTGTTATATGCCCGCAGACTTTCTTGGCTAAAAGAGCTAAATCAGCCTCAGAAGACTCTCAAACTCTTCTTCTTGAATAGCAGATAAACATGCAAGAGAAAAAAACCAAGAAGACTCAAGAACCATCAGAGTCCTTTGAGAGGATCACCACCAAAGCCATGTTATCCTTCTTAGGATTACCGCCTCTTGATCTCATGAGTTTTAGCTTGCTATAAAGCAGCTCCAAAGTGAGATTAGAGAGATCGACATTCTCCTCTATGGCGCTTGCCTTCATCTCCCACTCCTTGGTGTTGATTGCACCCAAGAGGTGGGTGGCATTCTCGATTGAGAGTACTCAATGTCAACGACTTTCATCCGATTGATCACCTTGTTAAAACGAGTAAAGACGCCATCGATGCTCTCACCAGACGCATCTCGAATTTGTTGTACTCTCGCTTGTAGACATTCTCGACGCGACTTGCTTGATTTGGGACGATCCTCATGGTAAGTTTCGAGGGTGTGCCAAATCTCATGTGCGGTCGCAAGATTGCAAATCCTATCGCATTTTGCCTACCAAGCCCAAAGATATAGAAGGTTCTTTGCCTTGTTGTTGTTAGCCAAGAGGGTCATTGCTGAAGCTGCCAGAGCAACTTCGGCAAAACGAAGAGGATCGAACAACCTCCCATATAGCTTGTCCTTCGCTCTCAAGGAAGACTCGCATGCGATTCTTCCAATAGGCATAGTCGAGCCCATCGAAGACATGCGGCTTGGTCGAGTACTTATCCATCGCCAAGATTAAAGGACCTGCTAAGATCAAGATTGAACTAACCGGCTCGATACCACTTGTTGGACCGAAAAGGCGACTAGAGGGGGTGAATAGGAGCACTATCTATTTTTGCTTTGATCCGATTCAAACATGATATTGACTCCAATAGCTATGAGAACTATGAAGATCAATATATCTAAGCATAGCGGAAGACTTGTACTTAATCCCTTCAAATCCCCAAAAGAAACGCACTAAAAAACACAAAAATCAGCTTTATGAACAAAGTCTTGATGAACAAGAACGGTCGAACCGGATGAACAGTGGTGTTCGTACCGCAGTCCGGTCGAATCGGATGAATAAAGGTCGGTCGTTCAAGATGAACAAGAAAATCAAAGAATGAACAGAAAACACCAAAAACGAAAACAAAATCGACGTAACTTTTGATCCGCTTGGCCAAACTCCACCAAATTTGAAACACATCTTCCTAATGATGTCAGAACCTATTCCAAGCAACGATCGAGAAGATCCACGTCAAAGTTTTGATCTTTTGCATTTTACCGAAGGAGGGTTCAAAACCGAGCAAAAACGTAAAACTTGATCCAAAACTTGCTCGTGGGTGGATGATGATCAAGATGACCTTAGATGGGTTCCTACATATCCCAGCAAGCAAGATCAAGAAGAAAAACCAAGCAAAAACTCACGGATCAAAGAAAGACCTCAAATCACCAAATAGAGAGAAAGAAAGCAAATGAACTCATCTTTGAGAGAACTTTCTTTGGATTGATTTGATGAGGTATTGGTTTACACCACTCCATCAAGGAGGACAAAGACTCAATACATGAGCACGAAATCAAATCCAACTCTC
Organism: Phyllostachys edulis; assembly: GCA_036346405.1. Taxonomy (NCBI): domain Eukaryota; kingdom Viridiplantae; phylum Streptophyta; class Magnoliopsida; order Poales; family Poaceae; genus Phyllostachys; species Phyllostachys edulis. Next base: position 13,961,684 of record CM070549.1, on the reverse strand, counting down.
TAGAACCCTAACCTCCACTAATCCTCTCCCTAAGCAAACTAGGGTTTCAAACACAATGAAAGGGTTGAGGTGGTGTCATCCAAAGACACCCCCTATTTATAGTGGAGGCTTAGACCTTCTAGAAGAGTAACCCTAATGGGCTCCTCAAGGCCCAAAACAAACGGGTCACACACGACGCATCTCAAAGCGCCGTCTTCACTTTTCTTGACCTAATCCACTTCTTGACGCACCAACTTGCGCCTGGTTGGCATTAGGTCACCAAGGCGTATTTGGTGAAATTACCAAATACCCTTCTCGATCTTTTGCAAAGACCGAGTCCCATCTTCGTGAAGCACCTCCATGCTTCGTCACGTGTAGGTTGATCTAGCTGCTCTCTTCATGTCGGCAAGTTCTCCCATCCGCTCCCACCGAAACCACCATGGCACTTGCACCGACCTCGCCGCTTGATCGAACTCCGTCGCACCGAATCGCCTGTTCGGTCACCTTTGTCCTTCTTGCGCCATGCTTGACTCCATTGACCTCACCCGCATCCTCGATCGTTTCGACCTCGGCTTCCAAGCTTAGTCCCGATCATCCGCCGCTGACCGTCATTGACCTCCAAGCAACCTGCACATCAATAGACAAAGAAATCGAATCCGGGAACAAGTTCTTCACAACTTGACCCACGTTAGTCAAAACATGCATCATGCAACACATATGCCATGAAACCCATGAACTTGACCTAACCCAAAAGCAATTCTCCAATAGAAATGACAATCAAGACAAAATCCAGATACCGCCATGTTATGGCGGTCAGACTATCAAGATCAATGTAGTATCAAGACTTCCATAATCGCGATCGTCTCGCTACCTGTGAGAAACCAAAACTTCCCAAAATACACTCGCTCGAAAAACCATACCGCACACATGCGGTCATTTCACGATGCAGATTACCTAAACAACAAGGCACTCCAGGTACTAAGATCATGATCGCATCATGACTTACACGCGATACGACCGATTATCCTCGACACTTGTCGAAAACGCTGTTTCGACAAACCGAGAACAACATTGCCAATTGTAACATCATCCTAAGATCTCAGGCATATCCCCATGATATCCACATATGAAAATTTCAAATGGTATATCAGTAAAATATCATTTTCTAGTGGGAAATAAGAAATTTTATCCTTACGTGATGGTCATCGTCTTCTCCTGACTGGAGAGGCCCAACACCCCTACCTCAAATCCCAAAGGAAAATTGACTATTTACCACACATTTGGTTGACATTTTACAAAATACTAGAAAATACAAGGTAATATATCATATACCACATCTCCAGATTGGGATTTTTTTTCTTTTGCTTTTTTAGCGAGCAAAATGACCTATTTGCCCCTTGGCCGTATGAGCGGGCCGCTATCTGAAGGAGGGTACAGACGGGTGGACGAGCAAGTGGGTTATCCAGACGCTTGGCAAGGGTCTGCATGAATGGAGCACCTCATCTTGCTCTCACCACGGACGGGCACCCATGAGATCGCCAGTTAGCGCGTCGGCGTCTGCGGCGGTGGCGCAGACACAAGAACAACAATGCCGATGGGCTGCTTGGTAGAGATCACCGACATGACGGTGTCCAAGTTTAAGAAGGTGATTTTATCTTGAACCGCACCGCCACGCAAGGTTCTCGGGCGCTGGCCGGTGGTAGCGCGATCGCGAAGGTTCCTTCGCGATCGAGCCGGCGCCAACGAGGGTGTCGCCGTTCAGGTCCATGATTTGGACTTTACCAAATCAGCGTCCGGACACGATGAAGGACGCCGGTTCAGCGTCTCGTGCCTCTTGGGCGCGAGCTCGTTTTTCCTATCGCTCGTGACCGGGCGACGGAGCGTGTCGAAGCGATCGCGGGCGCGTCCTCGCCGATGTTCCCGCCCCACCGCAAGTTGCAGGAAAAGTCGCCGCTAAGCGTATACTGTTGTGGATGACCGGCGTTTTTCACGCCGCAAGCAAACACAAAATCACGACTCAAGATCACTTGAACTTCGGCCAATTGGTGCCGCAAAAGCGCGACTTTTCTCTTGTTTTTTCCTTCCTTTTATTCTCGATCAAGTCATGCAATGGAGCTCTGCATTAACTACTTATGCTATAATGCAAAAAATAAGTAATCAAAATGAAGAGCAGAAACCGCAGCCCACGATCCCATGACCAAAGCTTTGCGCCAATAACTAGTCTTCAATGTGCATTACTCGGCGCTTAACTAGCGTTAGTCCGATCGCTATTCACCATACGTATTAAAGACATCAAACCGCTACGTGTCATAAGTGTCATAACGCACGTGATTATTCAACAATTCTCCTCCTAGTCCTTGCTGTGTTTCACCGATCTTGTTGACGCCGATCAACGCACGCAGCTTGCCGGAACCGCCGCACGCGCCAAGCGCTTTTGGTCGTAACGTCGCTTGGTGGTTCTCCGTCGAAGTGTGCCGAGGATTCGATCTTGTTCCGTTGATGCACTCCCTAATGTAGTGAAAACGAAAGTGTCGATATGTTTGCTTTGATGCGTGGAAGACGGGGTTCTTGCCGAGGGCGATGGCGACCGTTGTCCACCTTGAGCTCCGGTGCTCGGACCAGATCGAAAGCATGTCAGACGCGAGCCGAGCTAGCCAGACGCCTTGGCAGGCCGCTATAGCCGCCGCAATGTACTCTGCCTCGCATGAAGACAGAGCCACCACCTTCTACGCTTGGAGGATCGCCAGTGATGGGGTTGCCGAGGAAGAAGATGACGCTGTTGGTACTTTGCGCGTGTCGACGTCGCCCGACCATGTCGGCGCTCGCCAGAGTCGACCAATCGAGCTCGCTCATCCTCCTCTGGCGTAGTGAAGACCATAGTCACGCGTTCTCGCCACGCATCAGAAAGCACGCGCTTCACCGCGTTGAGGTGGTCCTCGTGTGGTTTTTCCATGAACCGCTCGAATAGCCCACCGCGTAGGCAAGATCTCGCCGTGCACTAAGTAGCGCGATTCGCCGATGATGGCGCTTCAGAATCGGTGGCGTCCACCGATGGAGCAATGCTTTCCTTGCTCAACTTGAGCCTTGGTTCCATCGGCGCAGACGGGGTTGTAGTGCTCATGCCGCTCCGCCAAGCGGCTTCCTTGCATAGGCAGATTGGCGAGAGCGAGATGTCGCAGGTGGCCCTTGGTTCATCTCGATGCCAAGGTAGTACGACAGCAGCCCAAGGTCGCTCATGAGGAAGACGTGCTTCATCTCGAGCTTGAACGCCACGATCTCGTCGTTCTTTGGTGCGGTAGATGATCAAGTCGCCGGACGAGACCCGACGACTAGTCGCGGCGACCCTCGGCTCCGCATGTACACCCGTGCTCGAGCTGCTCCTTTGAAACCAAGTGACACCATGGACGCATCAAACTTGGCATTCCGGGCCCTCGGTGCTTATCGGAGACCGTCTGGCGCCTTGCAAAGACCTTGAGACCTTGTGCTCGCTGTCCCAGCGACAAAACACGTGGTGGCTCACGTACACCTCCTCCTTGAGGTCGCCGTTGAGGAAGGCGCTCTTCACGTCCATGTGGTGGACTTCCCTTCGTGGGCCGCCAGAGCGAGCAACACCTCACGGACTCCATTCGGCGGCGAGCGAAGACCTCGTCGAAGTCAATTCCGCGACGTTGAAGCGTAGCCTTTGGCGACTAAACGCGCCTTTGTGCCGATGACATTGCCGTGTTCATCGCGCTTCACTTTGAAGACCCACTTGAGCCCGATCGCATGATGCCCGATGGGGGAGCGCAACGAGCTCCCATGTGTTGTTGTCTTCGATCGACTTCATCTCCTCGCGCAGACGCAGACGCCTACCGCTCGTGCTCTGCCGCCAAGGAGACAAAGGCGTTCGCTGCGTGGTGAATCGCAACTCCTCGTCGAGCACCCTAGGCACAAGCCCAGGCGGCGAGGCTGGTCCGATGACTGCGTCGATGGCACGAAACTGAAGTGGAGCATCGTCGTGGTCCATGTCCAAGTCCTCCTCAGGATCAGCCGGTGGCGATACGAACTCGATCGGCGCACTCGTTGTGGGCACGAACTGCTCCGGTGGCGTCATGGGTGCAGAGGCTGGCGCTGACGTGGGTGACAGAGACATGTGAGCTGGTGATGTCGCAACAGCTCGAGGTGTGCCGGAGAAGTACTCCGTAGTGTACTCGACGTTGAAGGGCTCGCCGTCGCCTGGATCACCGCTGCTTTTGTCGCCCTAGCTCCATTGTCCCGCCGTCAAACACAAGCGTCGCGACACGATGATACACCGTGGAGGGTCGTAGCGGCAGAGGCCTTGGAGCCGTGTCGAGTCGATTTAAGATTGTTGGCGTCTTTGCGATCATCAAGTTTCTTGAGCCCGTGTCATGTGTTCTTGACATGCGCGACACACCCAAACGTCCGGAAGTAGTGGACAGCGGGGCGCTCTCCGTGCCAAGCCTCGAAGGGGGTCTTGCCGTCGAGCGCTCGTGTCGGGGCGCGATTGAGGATGTGTACGGCGGTGTTCACGGCTTCGCCCCAGAAATATCCAGGGAGGCCCTTGGCCTTGAGCATACACCGCGCCATGGCGACGATGCTCTGGTTGCGGCGCTCCACCACCCCATTCTCATTGTGAGTAGAGGCGGTGAGCTATCATTGACCCAGCGCTCGACGCGAAGCTCTCCGAACTCATGGAGGTGAACTCCCCCCTCGTCGGTCGCGGAGTACCTTGGCTTCCTCCTGATCAGTACTTCTCGCTTGGAGAGTTACGGATTGGTACCGGTGCTTGATCCTTGCTTGGCAACGCCAGACGAGCCACATATACCGCTCATATCATCAACTAGTAGTAAAAATACTTGTTACCCTTTGGGCGTCGTGGTAGCGATCGGTCCGCACAAGTCGTTGTGGGACGAGGTCGAGGATGTGCGCCGTCGCGGCGCCTTGTCAGGAAGGGCGCCCGCCTCTGCTTGCGGGCGAGGCTGGCTATCGCACACTTGATCAACATGATCAAGCGGCAACCCACGACTATCTCTGTTGGGCGAGTCGTGCAGCGATTTGAAGTCGATGTGCCCATACCTCGCATGCCAACGCCAGGCCACCTCCGAGTTGTGCGCAGACAAACACACCGGCTGCCCAACTTCTAGCTCGAGGAGGTAGAGTCGAGTCGGGAGCGCCGACGCCTTGTGGTGAGCTCATGCCGGGTCGAGATGCGAGGATCACGGAGGATGCTTGGCGTCGATCTCCACCGTGACCCGCCTCGTCAAGTTGGCCGAGGCTCGGGATGTTCGCCGTCGACCGGGAATGAAATACACCCGGTCAAGACGCGGTGCTCACCATTCTTGCATGTGAAAACAATGGTGCCGCGCCCCTCGATCTCCACCACTGATCCATCGCCAAAACGGACCGTGCCACAGATGCCTCCATCGAGCTCGGAGAAGGCTGACCATGCGCCAGTCATGTGATTAGTGGCGCCCGTGTCCAGTACCCATCGGTAGTGATCGTGGTCCTCGCGTGGCCCGAGCTGCGCGAAGACGTGCTCCTCGTGGATGCGGGCGGCGAGAACTTGACGGAATGGTGGAGGAGAAGAGTGACGCCGATGCCATTAGGAGTGTAGGCTCATCCTCTTCACCTTGGGCAACATGGACCTGCTCGGACTTTTTGTGCTATCTGCGGCGATCGCCCGATGGCGAACTTACCTACATTCCAGCACTTATGCCGGCGAAGGCCTGGGCGGCGACGACGGCGTGCGCTCTTGGTGTCACGCGCCGCCTCCACCTGCATCGCGCCTCGCCCGTGTCTTGCGCGTGCTTCTTGGCTTTGGACCCACCCCTTCACCATCACACGTAAGCTTCACTCGCCGAGCCCTCCTCTTCACAGAGAAGAAGGCGGCCCTGCTTATCGACGGTGGGTGGTGGCGGCGTCGGCTTCTTCCTCCGCTGCTCGATGGCGCGCAGACGTCCGGTGACCGCCTCGACCGACAGCTCGTTGACGTCGAGAAGAGTTTCGATGGAGAACGCGATCTGCTCCAGGTACTCAGGGACGACTTGAAGCATCTTCTTCACGATCTCTGCGCATCGGTGATGTCGCTGTCGAGGATGCGAATGTTGTTCGCGAGACCAACGATCCGGAGCGAGAAGTCATCGGCAGATTCTCCTTGAACAAGATCTCCCGAACCGCTTGAGCGGTCTGCGTGCGTTGGCCTCGCGAACACGCCAGCATACGCAACGCCAAGACGTCTTCACCGCCTCAGCGAACGCGCTGCGGCGTTATGCGTGCCACGACCCGAGCATCTCGGCGGGCAAAGACGCAGAATCGCCCGCCCGGTCGCGGCGGTCCTGCGGTACTCGGCGGCTTCACCTTCCTTCTCGGTTCGACGGCTCGCCATGTTTCTTTGGCTCAGAGTTCACACGCATCAACAAAGACCATTCACGTAATTGGTGCGGCGTGAGCATGGGGTCTTGGACCGAGCCGCCCGCCTGACGGCAAGGCCGATGATTACTTCGCCGCGCGCGATGGCGCCCTCGGCGCAGCCTTGGCGAAAAGCGATACCGGCGTCGGGGAGAGGCGATGGCGAACGATCACACCGCCAGCGGAGAGATCAGTATGGACATGATCGCCGGAACGTAATGGCTCGATACTAATTGTCGCCGATGACGGCGTTTTCTCACTGCTGGCAAACACAAAAATCACGCGACTCAAGATCACTTGAACTCGGTGAATTGGTCTTTGCAAAAAATGCAGACTTTTCTCTTGTTTTTCCTTCCTTTTATTACGATCAAGTCATGCAATGGAGCTCAGATTAACTACTTGCGTTACAATGCAAAAAATAAATGGCGAAAAATGAAAGGCGAAACCGCAGACCCACGATCCCATGACCGGGCTTTCATGCGCCAATAACTAGTCTTCAATGTGCATTACTCGGCGTTTAACTAGCGTTAGTCCGATCGCTATTCACCATCTGATTAAAGACACTAAAGCGCTTTCGTGTGTCATAAGTGTCATAACGCATGTGATTATTCAACACCTTCTACCTCCTCCTCTGCTCTTCCCCGTGCTGACGTTGAAGATCTCGGCGTTAGGCTTGACAGAGTGGGCGCCGGGAAGGTATGGAAACCTCGGCGTGGTTGTCGGCGACGAGAAGCGCAGCGAAGAGGAGGGCGTTGAGGAAGCGGATGGAGGAGGCCGGCTGGGCGAAGAGTGCGATGGCGTGGGGCGGTGGCGGGGATGAGGAGGGAGGAGGCGAGACCGCGGAGGAAGTCGGGGGTGGAGGAGAGCTTCGAGGCGGCGAGGGAGAGAACAACGCGGTCGACTTAACTAACTAATTAATTTACTACTAACCATTTTACTTCTATATAATACATAATTTATACAAATCTATATACTAACATATAATCAAAGACTTACATATAATCACAAATGTCATTAGTTGTACTAAAATTTACTACATGTATATATATACATTATATATAACATGTACTTTTTTATAAAAAAAATTGAGGGTACAACTGTACCCATGCTCCTATATTAGCTCCACCACTGCATCTTGGGCACCGTGTGTGGGATCGGACAACCTATTTAAGGCATCTCCCATACAAAAGCTGCTTAAGAAGGTGCTTAGAAAAAAAAAGTATGTCATATAACCAACCATCCATCTAAGAGTCTAACCCCCAATGCAAATATTCTTCTTATTGGTGCTTAGTTAATTCTCTTTGCAATGGCTGAATGGACAGTTAAAAGCAGAGCAATTTCCAAGTATTCCACTTTTTAAGTGTCTATAGTTGTCTTACGTGACAAAGAAAACCGGGTTTTTCCTCTAAACATCCCTCCGAGCACCTAGATTGGAGTCTTAGAGATGACCTTATAGACCTAAAGAGAGGATGTTCACCGTATGAGTAAACTTTCAAAGAAATTTATCCAACAAATGTGTTCTATTAACAAAGATCAGAGGCATCTCCACTCCTCTCTCCCACACTGGCCACTGCCTACAGGCTACGGCACAATGCAGTGAACGCTCCCCGCAGCCGTTTGATTGCTCCCCGCGAGAGATTCGTTTCACCGGCCCGCTCGCATCGCCCGCGGCAGCGACGAATTTTTCATCTCTCCGGCCGAAAAGGACATGAAAACTAGAGAGGAAAAAAAAACTTGTAGTAATATTACCATGCGACGGCGGCTTTGATACGCAAACTGTTGTTTCTGCTCATTCGCCCGGTTCAGAGACCGTAGAATGGAATGGAATAGCTTAACCACCCAGGAAAGTTGAGGGAAATTTCAAGGGCCAGCTATTTTAGCTTATGTATCCAGAATATTCACACAGGTAAGAAATATATCTTGTAGCAATGGTATGGATCTTGCCATATGGTAAGCATCCAATGGTTCGGTGACGTCCTAAAACACATAAGATATTTGTCATAAATGTGTGATTAATTATTGCGATTTGCGATTAATCATGATTATAATGCAGAAATGATATTGGTTGAGTATATCGCAAGGTACATGTGAAAATCCCGAGATTTGAGGCTTCCAACGTGTAAGATATCCTCCCGAGCAACTTCCCGTCTTGAGCGCCCCAGAATAGTCCTTTGTATCTGCTATTAATTGTAGACCTGCATACTTCGTACCTATCATCCCCGATCAGGAGGACATGGCTAAAAATGGATATCGATCCGTCTAGCTTTGGAGCCTTGTTATCACGCTGATTGTTACTCCAAGCTTGTCAGGTTGTAGAGATATTATCATACTACTATTGCTACATGAGTTTTTGTCTCTTTTATCACGTTTTTAAAACAAAATAGCAAAAATGGTTCCTCAATAAAATGGCAAAAATGTCACCACTGTACGAAAACACCACGCGAGGGGGGCACACTCAAAACGTGATAGGACACGTGACGACCTCACGGTGACGGCGCGATAAGCGGGCACCGGATCAGGCGGCCAAGACACGCCTCGGCCTCGGCGGCCCGAAGACATTTCAAAGCCTAAATTAACATTGCAGCTTGCATTTTACGTTTTCATTTTTGATTTTTACCTGGTATTTTTTGCTGCGCCTCGGGCCATGGCCCGAGAGGCACGAGGCTCAGCTCCGCCCCTGCCCAGATGACCTCACAGCCGGTGACAGATGGCCAATCGCGCACCTAGATGGCCTCACAGTCGGCGGCAGGTGGCCGCACATCTAGATCGTGGCAGACCATCTTCCGCTAATCCAGTCCGTGGCAGGTGCTGTGCGCAGGCAACTTGCACGTATAAAGTTAGGGACAGGTGGCCTACCACGATTTGGATGTGCGACAGAGATATTATTTTTTGACGTTTTGTTTATGAGAAACTATTTTACTATTTCGCTTTGAAAAGGGGCTAAATGCACAAAGCACACACTGCTACATCCCCGGGTGATGTACAAGGGCAAAAGGCAGACGGGTCGGATGGATCACTCGGACGAGACACTGTGCGGCGTACATATCGCACGGTGGAAACGAATAGCCACGGCGAGAGATCTCACAGGCGCAAACTGAGACTGATTTTAGTTTGAATGTACAGACGTGCTGAAATCTTATCTCAGAGGATTCACGTGCCAATGAGTTGCCCAAAGCAAAGCTGTCCCGTGCACACGCGCCCGCAGTTACCAACGATTGTAGACAAGTTCACATGAGAGCTTGAGGTGAGCTGGTCGGCACTGTAAACCGGCAAAAAAGTTGTCTTTTCAGCAGAAAAGGTGCGCTGCACTGCACGGGACTAAACTTTTTGAGACTGGTCTCAATGGGTGATTTCTTACTATAATTTCTTATTACATGAAAAGCATTTAGATACCACCTTCTCAATGCATGGTATTCTAGAGTGTGGTATCTTAAACCTTTGATATAGAGTATTTACTAGTATTTCTACATAGGATACTGTGTATGAGTGGTATCTAAATAAGATACCAGTCTGCTCTTTCTCTTCCTTAATTACAGTGCCACATCAGACTTTTGCCTATGTGGCAGCCTTAAGAAACTTGCCAAGGTGGAGCATTGCGACCAGCCTGACATGTGTGATGAGCCGGCCGGCAGCATACTGGAAAAGTCTCCGACAGGGTCGTAGTACTAGTACTTCCGTACATGTAAGATAGGATAGTCGTCAAACGGTTTACAAAAATAGCCGTTTATCGTAGCAGATGTGATAGGTCACATCGGTAGTCGGATCGCTCGTTCTTGCTTTGACCGATCGTGCGGTGAGGTTTTTGTTTTTTTTAAATCTCGTGCGGTGAGTTATATATATATATATATATATATATATATATATATATATATATATATATATATATATATATATATATATATATATATATATTTGAAAACATTGCCGACGTTCACCTTGATAGCAATTTAGTAAATTTTTTAAAAAAACCATTTAAATATATTTTTGTATGAATTTTAAAATATAGCAAATGAGCTCTAAAAATTATGAAATTTTTTTGGATCCATCGACACAAAGTGTACTTGTTTGTGTAATTTTTGCAAAAGTTTATACATTACGAATTTTTCTCGAAAATTTATTTAAGTATCTTGTTTGTAGGAATTTTTAATATAGAAAATGAGATCTAAACATTATAATTTTTGAAAGGCTCCTTACACGTGGACTTGATTGTGTAATGTTTTTTTTAGAATTTCATATGTTCGTAAAATATTTGAAAATTAAAGGTTTATGTCTCAAAAATTAGGGTTTTAGATTTCGGAAATTAGGGCTTCATGTTCATGTGATTTGGAATGTGTGAAGTTTAGTACCACATGGAGTATTGGTAGAATTTGAACTCACATGGTAGTCTTGATCATACTACTATTATTTAGATTTTGGGTACCATATTATTTTCGCGCTCCAAGTAGTACTAATCATACTACTATTATTTAGATTTTAGTAGTGAATAACATGACCCTTTGTCTTTAGTTCTTCACTCAATAAGATTGCTATCTTGATAATGGTAGAATTTGAACTCCTAATGTCTTTAGCAAACATTAGACTGTTTCAAATCAGACTACTGACAACACCAGAAGATCTTGAAGAGACACACACTAGAGGTGGGAACATGGATGCCACTATCTAGGAGTTAAGTTGGTCTTATACGGGCTCGATTGGAGTAATACTACTACTATTACTATCTAGGGTGAACATAAAATCATGTCGTCATTTCATGTGGTACTAAACTTCTCACATTCCATATCGCATGGAATCATGCCGTCATTTGTTAGGAAGGGAAACAAACGGTTCATAAAGGGTTCGTGGCATAGCAAAATACGTTGTCATGTCGCTGTCCCAAGAAGCTTTTATGCATCATCTTACTCATTAACTCAAAGGCACGATCAAAGTTGCCCCCTTTTATGCTGCACATCAATCAGCACAAGAACTAAATAAAATGATTCACTAGGCCCTTCGCATCCAATCTAGGAATTCCTAGAGTAGTCACAGTGCTGAAAATTCCAAAGGCGTTGTCGAGACACAAGCCTTTGCTAGCAATGGGGGACATCAACGACGGGCGACAGACGTGTGAAGGAGGGAGGCCGAGCATTGGCCTAAACCCTTAAGGAGAGTCTCTTACCTAGAGTGGTCCATGTGGTACTAAACTTCACACATTCCAAGTCACATGAAATCATGAAGCCTTAATTTTCGAAACCTAAAACTCTAATTTTTTAAAACCTAAATCCTTAATTTTTGACACATTTTTAGAACATATGAAATTCTAAAAAATATTACACAATCAAGTCCACTATGTAAGGAGCCTTTTAAAAAATTCATAATGTTTGGACCCTATTTTCTATATTAAAAAGCTCTACAAACAATATACTTAAATGAATTTTCGAGAAAAAATTAGAACGGATAAAATTTTAAAAAATTACACAAGTAATTACACTATGTCGAGGCTCCACAAAAAATTATAATATTTGGAGCTCATTTACTATGTTTACAAACTCATACAAAAATACATTTAAATTATTATTTTTTTTAAAAAAAAAAAAACTACAATCTTACTGTAAATGCGGTCGTGGTAAATTGTATATATATATATATATATATATATATATATATATATATATATATATATATATATATATGTATATATGTATATATGTATATATATATATATATATATATATATATATATATATATACTACACGAGATTTTTATATAAAAAACTCACCGTCTTGTACATACGTCGACGACTACTTTTTGTAAATACTGTTAAATATTTATTATTTCGCAAATACCAAACAAAAACTCGTCATTTAGGCAAAAATTCAGATATAGTAGCACATATACAATGATATAGACAACTGTTGTCTATAGTATTCTTTCATATCATCCATAGACAGCACTAAAGACAGCTTATACAATAGATTATCTTTTTATACGTCTCTATAGACAGATCCTTCATGTATAATATATCTTGTTTTTCGTATTACAGTCAACTATTGTATAAGAGATAATTCTCTATGCTCTTCCTATTTGTTTCACATTATCTTGTATTCTAAGTGTGAAATCTTACAAACATCTGCGTCACGTAATGTTACGTTGATGCTCGTGCTTTTCCGGTTATCAAGGGCAACCTGGCAGAAATTGAAGCCCACCTCTCGAGTCTGAACGTATCTCGTAGGTGGCGGCGGCCGGCGGGCATGGGTCTCTGGAAGTACGCACGTGATGATGCATCACGGCCGCTCATCAACGCCAAACAAACTTCTGTTCTGTTCTTAGTAACCCAAGCTCAACCAAACAAACTTGGACGTTTAACGAGACCAAGGTAACTAAAACTCGTGTAATCATTCCTCTGGTTTGGACATTAGTTTTCGACAAACAAAGATGACATTGTTCGCACCTGCTTTCTTCACCCAATCAATTACCTTTTTGCTAACAGTGGCATTTGAGACGTCGCCATCTCGTTATCGCTCGCCGAAATGTATGATGCACCGTGCGTGCATCATCGTAGCAATAAAGCAAGGTCTATCATATCCGAACAGCATCATGTCCTGCCCCATTCGGCCATACCCACACACACCCAACAGCCTCTAGAGCATTTGGTTGAAGTGGCCTACCTTTTTATTAGTAATAGCAAAAGCAGTAGCTGCTTATGTAAAATTGTAAAAATAGTTTTTTAGTAGGCTAGACAGGCGTCGTATGTTACCTACATCGCTCTCGGGTGGGATAAGGCGGAGGCACAGGGGCATGATCAACTAAGCGTGAGTGGATGATATGACGACGCGACAGCAAACATGCGTCATGAAGCATGGTCACGGTTTTGGTGTTTTGGTCCTTTAGTGATTAAGTTTTCTGTCCTCTACTGCTTAAGTTTTTTTGTCCTTCGGTGATTAAGCATGCGTGCATCTGTGCTGGTTTCTTCGGCGGACTGGGAGCACGATAGAAACCGGTCTGAAAGCACCGCAGTAACATGCAACGCCTCTTGCTATTATGAATAATAAAGATACCAATTCAGCCAAAAGCTCCGATAATGAAATGCTAGGTATAGTAATACTAAGCACAACCTTACAACGATTATGCTCATATTATATACTTATTTTCAGCTAGTTTATGTGTAGATCCGATACGCTTGGGTTGTACCCTGATTTATGGAACACAATAACTATCGCCACAGATATGAAATGCTAGGTATAGTAATGCTAAGCACAACCTTACAACGATTATGCTCATTTTATATACTTTTTTCAGCTAGTTTATGTGTAGATCCGATAAGCTTGTTAAAGAAAAATAGAGAGATAGGAGCACAGAGACAGCTTTCATACAAACACTAACAACTAGCTGGCATGCCACCTGTCCTTAGCTTTCCCTCTATCTTTCGTTTCCTCTAGTTTTCGAGATGCATTATTTTTCTGCACACGACCTTTAATTTTCTCGTTCTCTTCTAGCTTCTTCCTTGTCCATCTTTCTACGTGTCTAGCTACATTCTACATTGTGCAGGATAGCTTGCTGTCGTATCAGAAAAGATCACCATGTGCTAGAATTCCCATTTAGACCAGTACAATATACGGTGTGCCTGCAATAACGACCAGTACAGTATACGGTGTGCCTGCAATAAATGTACAGTTTTTTTTTCCTTCTAAAGGCAAAATGTAATGTAATGTTTTGAGAGGAACAAAATGGTACTATGTACAAACTGCAACAAAAAGAAGTTCTTTGATCACAAAAAGGGTACTACATGTGTTTACTCGTTCCGGTTTTTTTTTAAAGAAATGTAGAAATAAATGCATGTTTAAAGTTATTAAAAAATAGGCTTCGTCATTGTTTGGAATGTCGATAGAACCCTATCATGAAACAAAGCAATGTTGAATGTCTCTATAGCCATTTGGAATACCGACAGATATCAAATTGCCACTTAAAATAGCGACAAGTTCCAGTCGCCAATTCAAATCGCGACAGAGCTGTTTTTCTATTTATTTTTTGTTGAGAATGCAGACTTCAAATTTTCTGAAATTGGACTCGAGTTTTTGGTAATATCTTTATGTATGCTTCAACCGATTATTTTGAAAAACATAATGAAATATTAAATAGATAACAATTTAGGAGTTAAATTTAGAAGATAAGATTTCAATTGCAATAATAAGACTTCGTAATGTACTTGCGAATTACATGGCGCATGTGGTTTGGCTACTTGCATTACAAGCGATGGCATACACGAATCAACAAAGCTGAAAGACATGTGGGATACATGCACGCTTTTTGAATCGAAAAAAGGTGGATCGGAACGAACTTAGTCTTGCGGCAACATCGGTCCCTTCCCTTGTCTCCTCGTGGGCACGAGCCGATCCGAATCAGACCCTCCATTGGGCGAAGATCTCCTCAGACTAAGCACCGGCTTAGCGTAGAGCATCGGCGGCTCGGCCGGCCCGATGAGACAATCAATGCCTTTCCTTGTCTCTCGCAGCCGAGCGCGGTCGATCTGAAGGCGATCTGTCTGAGCGTAGGCTAAATAAATAATCGGGGCATAAATTGAACATAGCGTACCTCTTCAATCTGCAGTGCACCGGCGGCGGTAGGTGCTAGGATGACCGTCGGTCGACTAGCGAAGTCTTCCCTTGTCCATTGCAAGACTTGGCTTACCGTCCTCAACATGTTGTTCGGCGCCTTGGACTCCATCGTCGTGTTTTCCTTGTCTTCCCGTTCTCGAGCACGTAAGATTTTCAGCGTTGGAATACCTTGAGTGGCACCTCGTAGTTGAACATGTGCATACCGGATCATGTGCTTATCAACGATGTCGCTATGGGACTCGCAGAATAAGACCCACCCAAAGAGCCACAACAAGTAGGCCTCGGAATCATCACTGTGTAATCGGGGGTGTCGGTGGCCATACAAAATGACAAGGATCTGTTAGTAGGTTTGGCGAAAAAATGAAACGTGAACACCAAAGAGGGAACTTACGAGAACCGCAGAGCCACTTTAGCAAAGGGTTGTGCGTACTGTCGAACCCACCGCCTTGCAGTAGCACCCCAGTGAACCTAGTGAGGAAGTCTCTACGCCACGTCGGCACGACCTCGTGGGCAGTCACAACAGCGCCCACGCAAAGGAGACCCATGAGGTACACAACATCTTGCAACGTATTAGCCATCTCCCTGCACAGAAGGTGGAATATGTGTATCTTCGGCCTCCAACGATCCACTGACACCGTCAATAGGCACCGATCGTACAAAAAAGCCTAAACATACGGACATCCTGGTCGTCCTCCCACTTGGCCTCCTCCATCCTCGCAAGCAGAATCAGGCCGAACGCTCTCAGCCTACGTAAAAATGATCAAGAGGCACGTTAGTACACCCACATAAGTCGTATTTAAATGTAGTACATAAATGTCACAACCGCGTGCACAGGAACCTAACATGGGTCGATCCTCTATGCCTATTGGGTGTGCGCAGACGCAACACGCCAAGCTTGATGGGTGTCTCACGGCATTTGGCCGATGGATAGTCGAGGCGGCTATAGTGGTTGGTGTCAACAGCCGTTTCTAGTAGCTCGAAGGGCCACCGTGCAGAACCTCCTGCGGATGTCATACCTGAAATAATGTGAAACAGAAAAGACATTGCTTACATTATTATTAATAAAAAATATAAACATAAAAATAATATAATATAATATTAACTGCATTCCCAACCCAATCGTCGCTCCAAATGGCGATGGAGGCATTTGGAGGCGATATGGCTCTGTCGTCAATCCAATCGGTGGCGGGGCATGTCGCCAATCAAACCGTGACATGGTCATGTCGCTATTTCAATTGATGACGTAAGGCCATTTTTCTAATTTTCTTGGACATGCATTTATTTAGGTAATTATATTAAAAAATACTATTAAAATAGAAGCATTAGCGACATATGTACAACTGAACTACACACATAAAAAGATTTACTGGACTTCAAAACCATACATCTCAAACCATCTGATACATTCAAACACTGCACCATAAAAATATCTACATAAGTAATGACATATCTAAAACTAAACTACATACACTTAAAAAGATTTACTACAAAGAACTATACTACGTAATCGTGCATCTAAAACTATATAACCCATACACCATAAATAAATTCTTTATGACTATCCATATTTCTATAACTAAACTACACACGTCTAGAAAGATGTACTACACCGAACTACACTACATAGCCATACATGTAAAACTATTTAATCCCTTAAATTTCGGACCTACAAGTTTCAGTTACTAACCTACCAGGGTTTCGAATTTAAATGTAAAGTTACAACAAAATATCTACAATGTGGGTTGTCGAATCTGCTCCTCCCTCTCTCCCCTCCTCAGCTACGGACGGACAGGGCTTCGCTACCTCTTCTCCTCGCCTCTTCTCCCTCCTTCACACTCTTTTTTGGAATAAAAGTGAATTATGACCATTTTTTTGCTCTTTTATAGCCTAGCCTCTATCATCATTTGAAATGACGACGAGGGGCCGTGGGGTCCCTGTTGCCATTCCAAATGACGATCTGGGTGTCAATCGTCATTTTGAATGGCGACAAGGGCATTTCCTTCGGTTTTGCTGGCGACAGGGCTTCTGTCGTCAATCCAACCGGCGACAGAATTCTGTTGCCAATTCAAATAGTGACAGAAGCTCATTCTTGTAATTTTATTAAACAGTCATTTATTTCTATTTTTTAAATGTGTTATTTAAAAAAAATGTTCTGGAGTCTGGACCAATGGATGTACGTCGGATCGGCGCGAGAACGCCGTGGCGTGGTGTTATTATTGTGTTAAGATGTGTGGACGGTCGCATCTAGGGATGCTATTATGCCCGATTACCCATGTACCTGCAGGCGAATACCCTAATGGAGGTGGGTATGGGCGTCTTTCTTTGCCCACGGATATAAAAACGGGCACAATTTCTTACCCATCGAGTAAACGGGTGCGGGCATGGGTAAGCTCCACCCGTACCCACTTTGCCCGATTACCCGCCATCTACACTGACAGGTGGGACCCTCCCTGAGTAAAAAAACTAAAACCCTAACCCTCGCTAGGTTTCACGGCCCCAGCTTCCCACAATCCCCCGCCAGACCGCCTCCTCCCGGCTCCCAAATTTCCTCCCACTAGATCTCCTCCGCGCCTCGCGCCGCCCTCCTCCCCGTCCACCGCGCCCCCGGCCGCCGCCCTCCTCCCACCGCGCCTCCCCCGATCCTGCCGTCTCGGTCCACCGCGCCTCCCGGCCGCCCTCCTTCCGATCCATCGCGCCTCCTCCCGGCCCACCGTCATCCTCCTCCCGTGCCACCTCCTCCCGGCCCACCGCCGTCCTCGGTCCACCGCACTCTCCTCCTCTGGCTAGCCGCCTCCTCCCATCCACCGCGCCTCCCGTCCCAGCCGTCCTCCTCCCACCACCAAGGGCCTCCTCCCGGTCCACCGCGCCTCTGCGTCCCGGCCGTCAGGTGCATGATCTAGTTCTTGTTCCTAATATGCTTGATCTATCCCATGGTGATGCTCTCTAGTTCTTGATGTTAAACTTTAGTATTTGGATATGTAGATCTAGTACTTATACTACATGCTAATAATAGTGGTAGATCCAATTCTTGATTGTGTGATTTATCTTGTATTTGGTCTTGATAGAAAAGTTCTTGATGTTGTGATTTATCTTTGTAGATCCAGCTCATTATCATCATATGCCTATCATCCGAATGGATGCTCCATTTTTAGTGTTTGCCTATCATTCATGCTCCTAGTAAAAGAATCGATGCTCCATTTTGTAGTTGTGCATTAAAATCTTGGCTGGGCATTTGTCATTGAACTCCCTATGTTAACTTGGTAGAGGTATCCAAGGGATTATCCATTGTAACATTTTTTGATTTGTGTTAGCTGGTGCTCTTTGGTCCGCCAAGATGTTTTTGATTTGTGTTCTAAGTCTCATATTTGTGTTCATTCAACTATCGGATGGTGACTCACGGGAAGTAGTAGCTAACATGGGCAATCTTCTCAAGGCTCAATACTCCATGATCAGCAAGTAGGATCCAAAGCCGAACCTCAAGGTGCATGATCTAGTTTCTTGTTTGGGATTGAGACACAAAATCGATCTGGACATTGCACATTGAGTAGTATGCCCGATCGCCTCCTAATATGCTTGATGTCCCATGAACACGTTAAGAGTGTAGGTGTTAGCAGTTCAGTTTCAACCAAGCCAGTCTATGGTAGTGCTAGATTCAAAGGGATATTTTAATTATGAAACATCATAGTTTTTTTAGGTAAGAAGCGGCATATAGTCATCATTATATTTTTTGAATTTTTATTTTCTCTTGGAGGCATGAGAAAATAATTTCATTGCTTCAATTCAGTCTATACCTTAACATTTTCATTCCTTTTGTTGTTCTTTGCCTACCCCAAATTCACATACTAATCATGTCAACTTTCGGTAGGGACATCACCACTACATTTCCAAGCTTTGTCTTCCATTCTCAGGTTGACGATACGAAATTCTGAATTTTTTGTCCGCCAATGGAATATCGGTAGATAGTCTCGGTGCTTTGTTAAGTCTCCCAATGATCTGTTGATGGTTCGGCAGATGCCATAGCGATCGAAGAATCTTTATCTTGGATTCGAGAAATCATTTCGTTTCTTATTGTTAATAACATTTCTTTCTTGCTTTTATCCTAAGTCTGTCTAAAATCTTTTAGCATCTGTGATGTATGTATGAAGTTTCTTCCCCTCATTTTCCATTTTGCTTTCGGTTGGTGGTAGTGGATCCAATTGTTTGATGTTTATGTCTTTGTGTACAAAGTTGTTTGTTGCCCTCAATGAATTGTATTTTATGTGGGGTAAGTTTTTACATTGTATATGCAGATGAATTGAATGGAGCGTAAATGCCCTGGTTCATATAAGTTTGTCACAATTAGCTGATTCCCCCCCCCCAAAGTGTAGACTGCTTTTGTTAGTACCCAGGAGTAGTGCACCTTGTTCACGGTAAGCGGGCATGCTCATGGCGACGGGTACCCGCGGGCGACGGGCATGGGCGAGGTTCTTCGCCCGTCATCCATCGCGGGCATGCCCGTGGAGGAAAATCGGGGTCGCGGGCATGGGTACGGGCGAGCACTACCCGTACCTGCCGCGCCCGATTGCCATCTCTAGTCGCATCCCGACGACGACGACAGCTTGCCATCAAAAGGTGGAAAAAATCACTATGAGATTAGTCGCTTTCGTTCTTCATTTACTTAGAATGGATTTGATAGGTCATACATGGCAAAGGTGTTCGAACTTTTGGGGATTTTTGTACTATGAATGACAACAATTTTGCAATGCCTTACAAATCTCTTGAGATTTCCTAGCTTTACAATAGCTAAAAACCAGAATTCATATACACGACTATGCCCAAACTTGAAATGCATGGAGCGTGTCTTTGGTACTACATATACATGGGTGATAAATAGAGACAATTAATTTGGTAGCATCACAAGCATGAAATTTTTATTTAATCCTTTTTAAATTTAATTTTAAAGTTAACCTCTCACGAACTTTATTTCCAATTCGACCCCTTTGGTCACGCCACCTTCCGTGGCATGACAAAACCATACTGTCACGCCACCACTCATGGCGTGACAAAACATGCCACGTAAGCCCTCGGCCGCGCGCTATGCCAGTGTGGAGGGCTTGTGTGGCATCTGTCACGCCATGTCCCATAGCGTGACAAGGTTATCTTGTCACGCCACGAGACTTGGCGTGACAATGGGTGACTTAAGTGCGGCCGCCACTCCAGTTTTTCACTTATTTCCCCAGCTCGTCCCCGTCGCTCCGACTTCTCTCCTCCCCAAATCCATCCTTGCCGCGCCGTCCTTGAGTCCCGCCAGTCCCCTACGTCGGAGCTCGACCCCGCACCGGCGTCCTCCCCCGCACCGTCCTCCTCCATGCGCCAGCATCCACCCCCGCGTCGGTTTCTCCTTCACGTCGTGACCCATGGCGATGGCCCCGGCCCTCCCTGTGGCGGCCTTGGCCCTCCCTGCACCGGCCTCCTCCTCAGGCGGCCCGGCCCTCCTGGCAGCCCCTCCCCCGCCTCATGACGACTCCCATGCCATGGCGGCCTCCTCCCAGCGTTCTCCACCGTGTTCAATTGTCTGTGAGTAACTAGTCTTAATGATAGATTAGGTGCGGAGGCGCTTGAGTTGTGTTAGGAGTAGGTAAATTTGGTTGTGTGTGGTTTGTGCCTCACGGATGTGCAAGGATGGGTCATATATTTTTCTCTCGAGCTTCATGCCTAGCTATGGAGTAAATTGTGGTGTTGGGGTCATCTCATTGCACAATTGCATTGATTGCTCGATAATTGGGTTGAACAGTCGAATGATGGAGTTAATAATAGTTGTATTCAAGTGTTGCAGTAAATTCAATATGTTTTGGTTTTCTGCGAGTTTGCTGCGCCGAAAAACTACATAGCATTCTTTAGGCTTCTATTGTTTAGGACATGTTTGTTTTCACATAGTACATTGCGTTATGAACGTCGAACGATTTGCAATGGGAACGCATTATTATAATATTGAAAGTGACAACTGAAGTACTCTATTGGCAATTATCTGTTCTGTTGGAAATGGAAGCCTAATGGCTATTGTGTCAATGCTTGATTGGGCCACAATCCTATTATATTTAGCTGGTAGCACATTTGTCCTCATATTGGATTCATGATCTAGACTTGTTTTGTAGAAGTACCGCAGAATATGTGTTACATATTATAAACATTTCTATTTTACAGAATTCCTTTGAGCTTCCTTGACGGGATTCCTCAAGAGATGGGTACATTGAAATGGGAATGCATCGGTGATGCTTGAGACAATTTAAAAGATTTCTTGAAAAAGGTGTTGTTTAGAAAATACTTTGGTGTGCACTTCTATGCATTTTGTAACAGTGATGCAAAATTTTGAACGAAACAGTTCATATGTTGATAAACTAATACAAGACTTGATTCAATCCCACTTGACATGTTGTATGTTTTGCATTCGAATTGATTGCAAATACTTTTTGGGCTATATCAAATACAAGAGACCGAGAGAGGTGGCCCTCGATTCAATTGAGGTACTTCCAATATTTTCCTTTTATGGCATCAAGTAAATAGCACTCTAGCTTATTATGATGTTTAACTTCTTTTCTTTGTTTGAGGAGATTCCTTTTCTTGTCACCATAGCCACAAGTTTATCAGAGGAAAAGAATTATGAGCCGTGGTCAAATGAATCAACATCTCGTATATAGGATATATGCATGCTATAAATGAAAATAAAAACCCTCAAGAGTTAATGTCCATAGTTCGGATGAAACAAATTGTTTAAATCAATTCATTGTCTTATGTTCTACAAATTCATCACGCTTCATGCTTTTCATTCTTGTTTTACCTTTTTAAACCATTATGTTTCAATTGTCGTTATGACAATTACACACTATGTGCACTTAAATTAGCTCATCTATGAAGTCACTCGATTACTCTTGATCCTTCTTTGCTTTCATCGGCATGGTTCTTTGGTCTTGTGTTTCCCATGCTAGTTCTCTTTCACCGAGCACATTTTTACTTATCGAGTCTTGTTATGCATGCAGCTCACCAAGCACAGAGAGGTCGATCGCCTTCACCTCCACCTAAAAGAGGTTCACCATCAAAAAAAGGTCGTTCACCATCACCTCCACCTAAAAAAGCTTCACCTCCAAGGCACAAGCTTGCAAAATATATGCATATTATATTTTTATTTTGCTTATATTTTGCAGAATATATGCATATTATATTTTTATTTTGCATATAAACTATAAAATATGAACAACCAAAATTTTCTCTTGACACAATAGATACCCCTTCCCTACCTATTTCAATCTAAGAGGAAGCTAACTATCATGACCCGGCCAGGGCACACGAGAGGTCCTTAGGACCTCTGGGAGGTCAAAGCGGAACCCCGGGGCGCCCCGAGAGGACATCCCGATGGGACCTCCAGACCTCCCGAGAGGTCAGATAGACCACCGAAGGTCTAGGGTCCCGACCAGGAGGTCGTTGGACCTCGAGACCTCCTCAAGCTCCACGCGCTACTCGAGGGAGGTCCGAGAGGAGCCAACCCGAGGAGGTTGTGGGGCTTGAGGACAAGCCTAAAGTCCTTCGCGATCAAAGCGGTTCCCAAGGATCATCGACCAGTTCTCACTGACAAGCAAGTGTGACAAAACATCTACATAACTTTATTAACAACAAAAGGAGGTTTGATTACAAGGGTTGCTTACAAGCTCCAGCAACCGAGAGCACACAAACGCAGCGAAAAACAAAAGACATTGTCCACCCATTACACCACAGGTGATTGGCTGGAGGGCGCGGCCTAATTGAGTTGGTCATCTTCATCATCATAGGAATCTTCATCTGCTCAATTCATGAATCAAGCAAGAGTGAGCACAACAACCGTGCTCGCAAGTTACACCCGTCAATTAACAGAATGACATGCATAGGGATATATCAAGGGAAAGCATATTATGGTTGCTTTGCATAAAGCCAATTTTATTTCAAATACAAGTATTAAGTTTTCAAGGTAGGTTACATTAGTTAAAATTCATTTTTGTGAAATCCATTTTCAGTTGGATAGCATTCATCATGAAGATGGTGAAGGATACCCTCCTGCACATGGCTTCCCGCCCAAACCCAATTTGGTTAAACCACCAAAACCAGTTTCATAACTCTTTTGAAAACCAAAACCAAAAGCTAACTTTGAGTGACATTGCCAGCATTTCCATGACCATGGACACGGCTATTCGAATAGATTTACACTCTGCAGAGGTTGTACACTTTACCCACATGACATAAATTCTCTAGTTTGCTTGGCATCCATCGATACCACCTCACACTTCCTTTGGTGAGAGGTCTAGAGCACATGACAAGGCCTTTACAATGCATTGCTCCACCGCAGTCCACCCACATTAAGGTTTCGCATATCCCCCCTTTGGATAGAAACCCGCCGGGTTAATGGGGTGCCCCCCTCTTATGCCAGGTGGGACTACAACAGTCGTAACATGACAATCCACCGCATCCACAGGATAAACCACGATAGAGCTTTGCAAATTAATTAGCCAGGTCCCACGCCCCATACTGGAGACATGTGGTTGCACAATTTTGGCATAGCCCATTATAGGCTTAGCAAGTGGTGTCTCAAAGACCGGTCCTTAACCGACTTGGGCGACAAACCACAACCCTAGGGCATCGGATCACACGACCCCCGTGCATAGACATACACCAACCAAACAACCAGCTTCGCCCAAGTCAAAACCATTTTTCATTTACTTTGCTCTTCAAACCTCCATGGCACACCGATGCCATGGCCATTTGTAAAACCTCCATGACACACCAATGTCATGGCCTAAATCTCCATGGCACACCAATGCCACGGCCCAAATTATTTGATTAAGTGATATTTTGGTCAAAACTCCCAAATCAAGATTTTGGTCTAAGCGAGACTAAGTATTTCATTTTTCAAAGCTACGGGTCCTCACTATTGCAAGAACCAGGTTTCATCTAGGGTGACAATGAAGTTGATTTCAACATGGACGATGGTCATACCAAGCGATGAGTAGGCATAACTATGAATTTAAAGGTAGGCATTGAAATATCTTAGTGAATTAAGCATGCATATATCTTTGAAAACGACATACGTAATTTAAAGTATTGGGTGCAACATGATCAAGAGTGTAACTTGCCTTGCTCAAAGTCTTGAGTGCTTCCTCTCCCTCACAAAACTCGGGCTCCCCACGGTCTTAACAATCTACATGTGAAAACCAAATGACTCAAATAAAGTTCCAACAAAATCCAAAGGAAAACCCAATAAAACTTCAAGGTAAACCAATAGAGAGGATGGGAGGTCGGGAGGAAGTCCAATGAGCTTGCTGGAGGGGTCCTAGGGCTTGAGAGAGGAAGTCCCAGAACTGGTTGGAGGAGGTCCAGAGAGTGCTTGGTTGAGACAGAGAGGAGAAATGGAGAAGAAAGTGAGAAAGGAGGACTACCCCAACTATATATAGTGGAGCAGTGCACATGACCCGAATATGGGTCCTCGGGGAGTTAGTAAAGAGGACAATGGGAGTAGGCAAGGAATGTGACAATGGTATGACATGAGTACTGAAAAAGTGAGAGCATTTAATGTGATACAACATGCATCAAATGCGGTGAAGACTTCCTTGCACAAAGGACACAGTCAAAGGTAAGAAAAGCTGGGTGTGGCCTTAGCAGGCAGCTAAGACCATGAGAGGAGGTCTGCAAAGACATTGAGGAGGTCTTGCAAACGGTGAACAAGGGAGATCATCACCATTGGGGAGGTCTGACGGTTGGATCTCCAAAGGGAGGTCCAAGCGGTCAAGATCAATTACAAGCGGGGAGGTGCAAAGGTAAAGGAGAACCTCACCAAGAAGGAAGGTCTAGGCGGTTGGATCTCCGAAAGGGAGGTCCAACGGTCAAGATCAATAACAAAGCAGGGAGGTCATAAAGGTAAGAAGAGAACCTCACCACAAGGGAGGTCTAAAGCCGTAGGATCAAATCTGGGGAGGTCTCGAGCGATTAGGATTTCCAAGGAGGTCCTAACGATCGGATCTCGCCAAAAGGGAGGTCTCGACGGCCAAGATCTCCAAAGAAGGATGTCTTGACGGCCAGATCTTCAAGGGAGGAGGCCTGGATGGTTAAGATCTCCAAGGGGGAGGTCTTAACGGTCCAGATTTACAAGGGAGGATGCATGCGGTTAAGATCTCCAAGGGGGAGGTCTTAACGGTCCAGATTTACAAGGGGGAGGTCTGGACGGTTAAGATCTCCAAGGGGGGGGTCTTAACAGTCCAGATTTACAAGGAAGAGGTCGGGACCACTCGATTTCGATCGGACCGCCCAGAATGATCTAAGGCTCAGGGAGGGTGGGACGTTCGGACCATCCGAATGTCTCATCAAGATCAAACCGTCCAATGCAAATCGGAGGACTCACAATCAATAGAGATACAAATAGACAAGGAGGAGGTCCTGGAGGACCCGGGGAGGTCCTAGAGGACATGGAGAGGTCCTGAAGGACGCGGAGAGGTCCAATAAAGGTAAGGGGAGGTCCTAGAGGACATGGAGAGGTCCTGAAGGACCCGGAGAGATCCAATAAAGGTAAGGAGAGGTCCTAGAGAACATGGGGAGGTCCTGAAGGACGCAGAGAGATCCAATAAAGGTAAGGGGAGGTCCTAGAGGACATGGAGAGGTCCTGAAGGGAACGTCCAGAGAAGGTTTCAAGGATACAAGCGGCGAGGGAAAGTCCAAGTAAACCCGAAAAGCTTCAACAGGATTCCAAAGGAGCTCAGATGCACATAAGGGCGGCGAAGGCTTGGGGAGGTTGTAAGTCAGAGAAGACCCGAGAGGGACAATTGGACCAGAGGAGGTCCAAGCATTTGGGAGGTCTAGACCCAAGGAGGTGCGGACCGAGGAGGACAATGAAAGGAGGTCCGGACCTTTGGATCCAAGCGAAGGTGAGAGCTGGACCATTAGATCCCGAGATGTAGGGAGTGCGGTCGCGATAGGCAAAAATGAACTAAGAAGGGGAAATCCTCA
Organism: Phyllostachys edulis; assembly: GCA_036346405.1. Classification (NCBI taxonomy): domain Eukaryota; kingdom Viridiplantae; phylum Streptophyta; class Magnoliopsida; order Poales; family Poaceae; genus Phyllostachys; species Phyllostachys edulis. The sequence goes on along the minus strand of CM070549.1, from coordinate 13,935,704 downwards.
AAACTCCAACAACTCAACAAATCTTCAAGGACATTTTAGTTGAAGTTTGAGTTAGTCAACTTAAATCCATTATGAAATTTCAGGTTAAGCTTTGAATTCTCATCAAAACAAAATGGTTCTTTTTATTTTAAAATTTTCAAAAAGGCTCTGAAAAGTCAGGGTGTCACACTAACTTTTTATGTGCTTCAGATATATACTAAATAGTATCGAACTAAACACAATGAATATTATTACCGGCAATCTAAAGAGATAGAGATTAATATAAATCTATGCAATGGGGAAATGATTCCTGCTAGTTTCCATTGTCATAAGAAGAAATGGACTAGTAACATGTAGGAATATCCTACATAAAACCGTCATAGTGAATGCATGGCTTCGTCTATAAATACCTTCCTCGAAAGCAAGCTGTCTCCAAGCATCCAAATTTAGCAAGTCTGCATCAGCCTAAGAGAATAGAGGACATCAGATTTTGGTCAATCAATGATGCAACAATGCCTATAATAATGACATATCCATAAGTTATACATGCAAGCATGCATGTGCAAATAAAATTGTAAACCAAATCATATGGTGATGCATTCAGCCAAATAAGTGTCCAATTATGTATAATGTAAGCTAGAATTCATTTACATTATCATTGCACTCCATAATTGTAGTCAAGAAAGCTTTAAAATGCTATTACACTATAAATATGCAATATCATACTTTAAAATTAACCCCATTGAGCTTGTTAAAACAATAGGAATTCTGTTGTTCATACTTTAAAATTAACCCCATTGAACTTGGTAAAACTTTTAGTTGTTACGGACTTGTAGTTGAGGTAGTTCTTATATACTTGAATTTAGTTATGTGGACTTTTATGGGTACGTATGATTGTAATAGTTTAAATTAAGTTGTTAGCTCATTACGATTAGAAACAATTGAGTCAATTAAAGAAATGAAATATAGGATGAAGGTGAAATTTTTTGACTTACCTCCTTTCTACATATAAGATTTCCCGAACGAGTGGTTCGTGGCACTCCGAGTGTATAGCTCTGGCGTACCCAGGAGCGAAGTCCTGGATGTACTCGGGAATGAGCCCTGAGCGGTCCCAAAGACGTGGTTTGGGCAGTCTCGAGAACGGGATCTCGAGCGTACCTGGGCATGTGGATCCAAGGTAGTATAGGTCGCACTCAAAGGCAAGCTCTGAGTGGTCCCAAACACGTGGTTTGGGCGGTTTCGAGAACAGGATCTCGAGCGTGATCGAGCACGAGATACTCAGATAGTGTAGGATTTGGATCTTTTGCATCTCATTGTTTCTTGATGTTATTTGTCCCTTGTGTGTAGCCTAACACACCTCAATTGATTGTGAAACGACCGTAAACTTCATTTAAAAGAGGTATTGTTTCATCTTGACTATAAACCATCATGCTCATTCTTGTAGCTCTGATGAAAGTACTATCACGAGGACACAACATGGAGGAAACAAGCTTTAATTGTCCATACGTTTGTCTAGTCAAACCATCGCATGTCTCAGAAGCGAGCTTTTGTTATGTCCAATGTTGATTGTGATATTTCGTACTTGAGGTGTTTCGTTCATATGGCATGCAGTACTAACTTTACAATATTTTGTTGGATGTAGATGGACAAAGTTGTACGTGTATTTACCAGTGGGGCGATTAGCCAAATGGGTAGTTCTGTTGACTTCAGCGGCATGAAAGCGACCATTCTTTTGTTTCACGAACCACCGAACTTTCAAACTCTTGTGACTAGGATCAAGTCGACCTTTGGATGGGATGATCCCAGGGTCATTGTCGGAATGCAAGGGCGATATGACGCAAGGCTGGGTTCTAAGGTGCACGCCTTGTTGGTGCCAATCCTGTCCGCCGATGATTGGGACATGTACAAAGAAATTGTGCTCACATCTCAGGTCCGGTTGTTGGAGGTGGCGGTGGAGAGGACAATCGTTATCGAGAATTTGCCAGACAATTTGGATGTGGTGAATGGCAACACGGAGGAACTAGGCCCCGCTACCCACCATTCGCGAGCCCCCCCCCCCAATGGAAGAGCAACCTTCAGAAGAGTTCGTTAGCGTGAGTCATGTATCTTCCTCGTAACGTGTTATTGACCCTGTGACTGATTTCAACGGCGCTGTAATGAACAACGAGCTTGAGGAGGAGTTGTTTTGCGATGGAACAACCCATGAAGTGGAGTCTGACGAAGGATGGAGTTCGACCGAAGACGAGGCTCCCACACAAATTTTCTCCTCCAAGGAAGGCAGGGTTCTTTGTAGTGTAATAGGTGAGGTCCCGTCGGTGCATGCATTCGATGATGTCGGTATGGCTGATAATGCGGTTTGTGCTAATGGGTTGAAGAGCAGGAATGGCATTGCGGACCGAAGAATGACATAATATGGAAGAACATGTTGTTTCCAACCATGGAGGAAAGTTTGGTGCAAGAATACTTAGTGTGACACCATCGTCTGTTCATAGTGTAACACTCGATGTGAATAAAAGGTACATCGTGAGGTGCGAAAAAGGGTGCGGATGGAAGGTATGGGGCATAAAACAAGGGACAAGCAATGGAAAATAGTGAATGTGAAGCGATCTCACTCTTGTGGGACCGCATAAGTGTCAAGGGAGCACCTCTGGCGACCACAAATTTTATTGCTAGGCGTATTATGGCGGTTGTGGTATCGATCTGATGTGACCATCTCCACCCTCATCGAGGTTATTTCTGGAGTTCATTAAGTACAGTGTGAAATACGGGAAAGCATGGAGGGCCATGAGATAGTGATGCAATTATTGTGGGGTGATTGGAAGGAGGCTTACGGTTTGCTTCCTTGAATCCTAACCGCTATGCAGGCCAAGAATCCGGGCATAGAGTTTTATCATTGGCACGACAACCGAATGGAACTCGATGGAGGGGTTATGAAACATGTCCTTAGGAGGGTGTATTGGTCCTTTGGGCAATGCATAGAGGCCTTCAAATATTCCAAGCCTGTCTTATCTGTTGATGCTACATTCCTGACGGGGAAGTACTATGGTGCCTTGATGCTCGCCGTGGGTATTAATGCGGAGGACCAGCTGATTCCATTAGCATTCACATTGACAGAGGGTGAGAACAATGCAAGCTGGGAATGGTTCCTGAATATAGTTCGTCTATGCCTCGTTGGGCCTAGACGACAGGTTTGCATCGTCTCGGATAGGCACCACGGCATTCTGAACGCTGTGAAGAGCGGACTTGATGGACACCCGGATGTGTTGCATAGGTGGTGCATGTGTCATTTAGCAATGCAGTAGGGAAGATCTCACCAAAAAGTTCAAGCTATTGTGCGGATGCTTGGAGAAGAGGGAATTCGAGGTCAAGTTGACGGAGCTGAGGGGATTGACCAACGAACGGGGTAAGTTATGGTTGGACGAGGTCTTGCAGCAGAAGGCGAAGTGGGCACAGGCATACGATGAAGATGGCTGTCGGTACGGAATGATGACAACGAACATCTCGGAGGTGTTCAACAACGTTATTAAGGGCATCCGTGCGACACTAGTATCTGCTACCTTGGAGTATTCATTTCGAAAGACCAACTCGTATTTTGTGGATCGGTGGACCCGAGCAAGGGATGCATACAACGCCGGCCAGCGTTGGAGTGCGGCTGCTGCCAAGCACCTTGCTATCGCGGAGGCCGAGTCATGCAATCAGGAGGTGGAGGAATACGATCCCACTTTGCATATATACGTCATCAGGGCAGCCGGGGGCACATCGATAGGGGGCGAGCTTTATGGTGGTCGGAACCATAGAGTGAACCTAACTACGAAAGACTATACTTGTGTGGTCTCGACGTTGCTGCATGTCCCATGTCTCACGTCATCACCGCCTGTCGCATGCGCGGTGTAAGACACCTTACCTTCATTGCGCCAGAATTCTCAAAGCTAGCCACGATGCGGACATGGGAGAAGAGATTCGAACCTTACCTTGATCCCTCGCATTGGCCACCGTATGTGGAGGAGGAATACATTCCCGACATAGCAATGATAAACAAACGACGAGGTTGAAGGAAGAGGAAGAGGCTTCGTAATGACATGGACCTCTCACAATAAGGTGGTAAGGACATGTACTCTCTAGGGGACTTCAACGATGCTCGGAAGACCAGCAGTGCTCGGTGCCATGAGCATGGACACACCAAGGCAAAGCACGCGAAGAAGGATTCCCGGTACGTAGGGTCGGTGGCGGTGCTCCCGTGTCGCCCCACCTTCTTGAGGTATCCAATGGTGTTGTTCCATAAAAATGGTTGTTCCTTCGTATATAGTACTTTCATTTCCATTTCACATATTGTTTTGCACATCATGTTGTTGTCATGAAAATGATTGCTTTTAATTGATCTGATTCGCTCATTTGCATTCTCTATATTGTTTTGTACCTCACGTGATCTTACAAAATCCTTTCCGTGTCTGAGGATGCATAATATGTGTTGCTCCTCTCGAGTACGATGGCGACCACCGCCACCGCATAGCCCACGATGGTGTGGTGATATTTGCTAATCTTCTATTCCATCATGCTACCAACTAATCCCCCATGTGCTTGTTCTTTCACTTATTTATTTATGTATCTCTCTTGCAGGTACTCCAGCCACTTCGCCCTCGGACCCACACCCTTCTAGATTGGGATGAGCGGTGCGTGCTATACATCCGCTCAGCCGGTCTCCTTGCTTTGGTGTGGATAGTTATCAACGGGCTCCCTCGTATGGACGGTGTTGCGCTTACCACACTGGAGCTCCATCATGGCACCTACTGGGCATCCGAGGTCGCGGTACCTCGCATATACAAATGAGCTCGACATCATCATGCGGGACCAGGTACTGTTTCATAAGTTCTTTTGCTTCCTGCATTTACCTGTTCGAACTATGATTCCATCACTACTGTTGTATATATCTAGTGCAGGTCACGTGGCTGCCATACGTCCGCGACGAGGTCCTCCAAATTGAGTTAAACCCGATATGCGAACAGGGCAAGGCTTCGTGGTTGACCCTCTCACCGCTGATCTACTTCGATACGGTGGAGTACCACTTGCCCCATCGGGTGATGAGGCAGTTCGGGAAGTTTCAGGCATGTCCACCATTGGTGTTCTCGACAGACATAAACCTTCATGGGTAAGGATACCTATCGCCATGTATATGCAGCTTCGATAGCACTTTTCATGCTAACGGTTAGATTGTCCTCGTCGCGAGATGAACCGAAGGCGGAGGTATCGGCACACCGACTGGTCCGCTTATCACCGAACCTACGTGTTGGAGTGGGTGGACCAGATAAATCGGTCGAGGAACATGCCCCAGATCCATCAGAGGCATGACTTCATGAGATACCTAGAGTGGCTACACGGCGTCACACGTCTCCAACTTTGACCGGCGATGACCGATGCGGATATAGGTGAGGTGACTCGTCCGATGAGGACATCGTGGATGGCTATGATGAGTTCACACGACGGGCACTCACCGTGGAAGGCCCCATCAACGCTTACTACATGAGTACATTCTATCCCACCACTAATTAGCAATGTCACCACACGTACGCTAATTTAATGTGTTGACCCGTTCACGGGGAAGGCGGCTTCGCTTCGCATAAGCAATGAGGTCGGGAGGGTTCTCATGCTACAAGAGGGTTCGGAGGGGAGCTTCCAATGCTTCAGGGACTTTGCTTAGGTAACACACACTACGTTAAATTAACATGTTCTCCCTTGTTATTTATTTTGTTGCGTTAAACTTCTCTACCTTGTAGTTGGTTCGCCGCCAATGCCAGCGAATGGCCGCAAAGATGAGCTGTGTGGCAGCGGTGGGAGAAGTCGTACAACCTGGCCCGGCTTGGAGTGGCTCCGAGCGTGCTACAACATCGGGAGCGATGACATCCGCTTCGGCCGCACATGACGAGGACCCGGAGGATGACGACGAGGCCGACGAGGACGAGGAGGAGGGTGGCACAGACGAGACAGACGAGGCTGAGGAGGACATCGATGCTAGGATTCCCGACGAGATGGTCCTCACGGACCTGGTTGGTGCACCGCCCCTACGCAGCCGACTCAGGCCACGCCACCACACCGTAAACGGCGTGATCACGTGGACATTAGTTCGGTAAACATCGTCGAGGGCACGCGAGGCCAACACCCAGTAGTGAGGTTCACACTGGGGTCGGGTGCACGCCAAAAGCGCAGGCGATGAGATGAATGGGTGTATGCATGTCTGCATAGTTCATATTGAATGAAATCGGATGTTCTTTGGAATGAAACTTTCTATAGCTATGTTTGAATGAAATGATTGCATGAAATGAAATTTACGAGTTGATGAGATGTTGAATGTTGGATGATTCTTATTGTATGAAATGAAATTTACGAGTTGATGGATGTTGAATGTTGAATGATTCTTATTGAATGCAATGTTGATTGAATGAACTCAATTCGGGTGATTGCATTGGGTATCAGTTTCTTCTGTCACGCCAGAATACATGGCGTGACAGAACCGTCCAGTCACGCCGGGATAAATGGCGTGACAGCACTTAGCACCAGGAGCGCTAGCATTTTCCGTAACGCCTCTAGAACGGGCACCACTTTGGCGTGGCAGCATTGTTTTGCCACGCCATGAATTACGGCGTGACAAAGGAGCCCTGTCATGCCATGAATGATGGCGTGACAACACTTAGCGCCAAAGATCGCTAGCCTTTTTCCATAGCGCCTCGGAATGGGCAGCAATTTGGCATGGCAATATTGTTGGCCACGCCATGAATAATGGCGTGACAAAGGAGCCCTGTCACGCCATGAATAATGGTGTAACAGGACTTAGCACCAAGCCGCTGCTCTTTTTTTCGCAACGCCTCTGGAACGGCTAGCAAGTTGGTGTGGTAGTATGGTTTTGCCATGCTAAGAATAGTGGCGTGACAAAGCAGCCATGTCACGCCAGGATCAATGGCGTGACTGTGTAGGTTAGGGTTTAGGCTATTAGGCTTTAGGTTTAGGTGTAGGTTTAGGGTTTAGGTTTAGGGTTCAGGTTTATGGTTTAGGTTTAAGTTTAGGGTTTAGGCTTTTCAGATCGACTTGACAACCCTGGCAGCCTCGTCAGCTTTTCAGATCGACATGACAACTCTGACCACCTCGCCAGCTTTTCAGACCGAAAAGACATGGCTCTGCAAAGAAAGACGTGGCAACAGTCTGCTTTATTTTAGGTTTTAGGGTTGGTTTTAGAATAGGTTACGGTTTTACGGTTTAGAGTTTTAGGTTCAGGTTTACGTTTATGTTTAGGTTAGGGTTTAGGCTATTAGGCTTTAGGTTTAGGTGTAGGTTTAGGTTAAGGGTTTAGGTTTTAGGGTTTTAGGTTTAGGGTTAGGGTTTGGGTCTAGGGTTTAGGTTTATGGTTTAGGTTTAGGTTTAGGGTTCAGGCTTAGGGTTTAGGATTTTCAGATCAACTTAACAACCTCGATACCTCGCTTGACTTTTCATATCGACATGACAACCCTGACCACCTCGTCAGCTTTTCAGACCGAAAAGACATGACTCTAAAAAGAAAGACGTGACAACACTCTGCTTTATTTTAGGTTTTAGGGTTGGTTTTGGAATAGGTTACGGTTTTACGATTTTAGGGTTTACAGTTTTAGGGTTTTAGGTTTAGGTTTATGTTTATATTTTGGTTAGGGCTTAGGCTATTAGGATTTAGGTTTAGGTTAAGGGTTTAGGGTTTTAGGTTTAGGGTTAGGGTTTGGGTCTAGGGTTTAGGTTTATGATTTAGGTTAAGGTTTATGGTTCAGGATTAGGGTTTAGGCTTTTCAAATCGACTTGACAACCCTGACCACCTCGCCAATTTTTCGCACCGAAAAGACATGACTTCTCTCTGCAAAGTAAGACGTGATAACACTCTTCCTCCCTAGCTTTTGATTGACATGACAACACTCTACCTCCTCGACTTTTCGTAACTAAAAGACAGACTCGCTTGAAATTTACCACACCATGCCAACCCTATGGCTTATAAAAGGAGGTGGAAGATATTTGGGAGAGAACACTACACAACCAAACCCAACACTACACCAGAGCTTGGCTCACTACGTCGGGATGGACAAGCTGCGAAGCAATGGGACGAGATCCGCGAACCAGCTGTGTGGGCGTGGGACGACCAAGCAAGACAGAGTCTGGTCCCAAGAGGAGCTGTCGGGATGGCGACTCTCCGCAATGAGCCCCCAATGGCGACAACGTATTCGAGCGTTCCAACCGAAGCGTTCACCGCAACACCCGCTAGAGGGGAGACGCCCCTCTGTTAGTGCGGGGACCCATGCAAGTTCTTCAAGTCTAACCAGCGGCTAAGCCTGGGCATGCGTTACTGGGGTTGCGCGAACTACTTCAGTGACTATCTCGACCGATGTTGGGACACGAGCAGCTATCGGCAGCCGGTAAGGACCAGTTAAAGTGTGTTCCCCAACTATTTCTCTTTCAAAGTATGCACTAACAACCTCTCCCGTCTACCTATAGTCCCCGAATCCGTTATGTGGCTATCGCAAGTGGATCGACCAAGAGATCCATCCACATGACCAATGGTCTCTCGACTTCAACGAGTGGGATGCCAAGAGAGCCCGCGAGATCCGGGAGGAGGAATGTCGCACCGACGAGCAAAATGAGCGCATACGTCGGGAGATGAAAGCTCATCTCGAAGCGTGCAGGCGCAGGGAGCGCGAGAGAAAGAGGAAAATGGCGGCCAAGGACAAAGAGGCCAGCGAGGAGTTCAATGCCGAGCTAGCAAGGATGGGAAAATGGTCCCGGTCCACGCAGTTAGGGGTGGATAATGAGCCAGCTCGGCTCTGCTAAGAAAACGAAGTTCAGCTTTCGCCTCGTTAAGTTAACGAGCAAAATATCAGGCTCGGCTCAGCTCGTTAAAAAGCTCGAACTTGGCTTGTTAGGCTCATTAAGAAAGTCAAGAGATTACAGCTAGAAGCTCGTTAGGCTCAGTAAAAAGGAAAATCTGCCCAATAAATTTTTTAGAAAGTCAAGAGATCATAGCTTGGGCCTTGTGCCTCTCTGGACCGCCTAAGGGTTCTTTGGGTTGGGCTCGTCTTTGTTGCTCTCATGTCTTTGGTTTTTAACGAGCTTAACGAGCAACTCGCGAGCCAGCTCGAACTCGGCTTGTTAAGAAAACGAGCTAAATTGTCGGCTTGGCTCGGCTCGTTAAGGGACGAGTTCGAGCCGGTGCTCGTGAGTTTCGAAGTTTTTTTCCACCCTTACATCGCAGAGGTCGGACCATTCGCACTAGTTCGGAAGGTCGAATTTATTTCATTCCAAAAGGCGATATGTATCGAGAGTACTTGGTTTATTGCATCATGCATGATGTTGTTTCTTATGCATGTAACCAAACCCCGTATGTCGTGTTATTCCAAGCTTTATTATGAAGTCTATTTTAATTGCAAGTTCAAATCTCATCGTCTTTTCGCATTCAATTCTTCGCATAGCAAGGCATCCAACAACATGAAAAAAAATAAGTTCTAGAAGTAGGCACGAAACGGTCTACCACCACAAAGTGACGAAGAGCACCTTGATGATCGCTCCAAAGAGGATGTCTACGTATCTTCATCGGTGGTACTATCTACCATTTGTCCATCCTTGTGCCTCACGTTGTACCACACAATCCACATATTAGTCATTTTTTCCAGGATGCATTATGTATCATGCCCTGGAAATATTGTGAAGTGTCAAAGGTTTTCAAACCACAAAAAGATTATCAGTCTATATACGTATTTACTCTCAGTTAAAAAGATGGTGTTATATTTGGTTACGTAGAGAGGTCTCTATGTTCAATTTGTGGATTGTTAAATGTTACATGTACATGGTGTTATGTATCACCGTATCTTTAATTGTTTTTTATCTTTCAAAAGGAAGTCCATTTGTTATCATTTTACCATAGGTTCCAAATCCATAAATCCAAATGGAATAATTGTCATAATTTACAAAACAACTGGAATTAGCCCATGTCACGCCATCCATATTGGCGTGACACAGCCTACTATCACGCCGTGCTCCATGGCGTGACAAAGGTACATATCTGCACTATTCGAACGTTTCATGCTGTTCGGACCGTCCGATTTTGATCGGACAGTCCGAACGTCTCCTCCGCAACGGGCCCTGTCACGCCACATACAAATACGTGATAAGACAGACTTGTCACACCATGGGATATGGCGTGACACATGCCACACAAGCTCCACGCTGGCACGGCGCCCGGCCGAGGACTTGCGTGGTAGCTTTGGCCATGGCGCTATGGGTAGCGTGACAGTGTCATTTTGTCACTAAAGGGGTCAGAATTGAAAATAAAGTTCGCGAGAGGTTAACTTTAAAATAAAATTTAAAAAAAGATTAAATAAAAAAATCGACATTTAGGAAAATACAACTGCAAACGAAGTGGACTATCCAGTGCCATCGCAAAAGTCCAAAAATATGGAAAATGCCACTGCCGCCGTTAGGATTCCATTTGTTTTTTAGCGTATGGGTGATAGTTATTGAAAAATGCCAAAATTTCCCCTAAGCCTTCTTCTCTCACACAGTCCCCTCACCGGTCGCCTTGTGATTGCCTAGACGTCCGCGGGCCTGGCCACCCTGAGCTGCTACTCGTGGATCTAAAATAAAATTGATCGAAACATCACTATGATTAAACTACGAGATATACATCTGTATATACAAGTTTTCTGATAAGCTAAAACGATAGTATCCTGAAGGTGTACGTGGATCCGCACTTGCTCCTCCGCACTTATAGTACTCTAGTAACGTCCACAGGCACGACGGCACCAAAGCTAACTTGCTTGGTTGGGGGCATTGATGATTTTGCGGCCATTGCTCGAGTACCCAGATCATGGCCTGCTCTGCAATCATTGAAGGAGGATGTCGCAACGGTGTGGGCGTCGGTGAGGTCAGGTCTGGCCTTGCCTAGCCGAGGGGGACAAAAGGGATTCATGGCGTAGAAGGCAAGAAAGTCATTTGCATCCCTAACAGCGCGCCATTTTTCATGGCGTAGCTGGAACGTGTGCTTCATTGCTTGGATTGGAAATGAATAATGATGTTTCTTGTAACTGCGTATACGTATTGCACGGTTTAAATATGGGAGCATTTATTTATATTTTTTAGACGGGCAACATTTAATTTTGGTTAGACGCGATGGTTATGAATGAATGAATAATAAATAAACAAACAAACAAATAAATAAGTGCTCTCTTCATTTTGCTATATTTGCCCGTTGCCTCGTGAGTATCTGTTTCAATATATTTGTAGCTATTGTGATTGATTTTATTGAAACTAGCATCGGGAGACATTGCTAAGTAATGATTGTGGGCTTGGATTAATCCTCGATAATGATAATTATCATGTTATGAAATTGAATTGATAACTAAATCAGACTTGTGCCGCCAATTGAATTGCTTATCGTTGTCGTACTTTATCTCTAGGCTCTAGCAGATTGCATTCGATACTCTCTATAGTTCGGTTGTGGTGAAATGAGCTTGATCATTTTGTGTGGAGATCTTGTTGATCTGCTTTTGCGAAAGGCTTAAGTCCTAAATTTTGTGAACTCTTGCACGGTGATATCCTGTTTACAATAAGTCTAATGTGCTAAAATTGTGATTTCATTTACAATCGTTGAACAAATGATCCTCTCGTTGTTGAAAGTATTATTGTCATTTATGAGATAAATCTTGACATATTAGTAAAATATTAGTTTGAGCTCAAAGTCTGATTTATACTTGTCATACTTAATTAGTGAAGAATATTGACAAACGTGGCGAAGAGGCCAAGATTACATCTTGAGCAAATTTCGACATCTCGAGAGCAATAAACAAGCAATTAAAATCTGAGCATTATGCTGATTTCTATTGTTGTCAAGTTCTATCTTTTGATCATTTAATCATGTTTAAATGACATGAAGATGTTACATGTTTTATATTAATTTTGTCATTTAAATGTTGTCGTAATTATGCTTTAATTATCGTTAATTATGCTAGAATTAATTAGGAATATTTGCTAAAACCGCTAATTTTACAACAATTCATAAAACCAATAATTGAACAAATGGCTTCCTCGTATGATGTCGTTAATAGGTTTAAGTACTTAATGGTGCCAACTTTAAACATTGGCGTGCTAAAAACAAAACTATGGCTAATCGACCTCAAACTTTTTGGGTCATATCAAATCCTCCAATGTTCCTATTGGAAACCGTGGCTATGACGTGGTGGGAGGATACGAACAATTCAGTCTTAGCTCGTTTGTTAGCCATCCTATCAAACCGGCTGTTCGACGTGTATGTTAACTTCAAATATGCTAAGCAACTCTGGGACGAACTTGATGAGAAATATTCCGAAGGGGATAATGGGAATGAGTCATTCATAACTGCTACCCACTTGAACTTTAAGATGGTTGAGGGGCGGTTGTAAGATCGAGAGGCCGACTAGAGGAGGGTGAATAAGCGGTTCTTAAAACCTTTTGGCTAAAACTAAGTGTTAAGCGGAATTGTAAATCAATTCGATTTTGTTCAATTAAAACCTAAAACAACTAGTCTCGACTAAGTGCACCAACAATATAAGACTATCAATAATGATAGCAAACAAACAAAGACATGTAAGCAATTTAATTCTAGGAATATAAATTGCAATAGAGTAAAGCACAAGAAGGCAAACCATAATGATTCAAAGATGTTTTATCAGGTGTTAGGAGACTTGTCAGTCTCCCCTAATCCACGTTGAGGTAAGCCCAATCACGTTGGACCGGCTCCTCAGTTGAGCCAACACCTCCAAGGTAAGTCCAACCAAATTGGACCGGTTCACAACTCGAACCAACACCTCGATCTACTCGGGGTTGCTCTTCCTCCACTCCGGAGATGACGAGCACCAAACCACTCATTACCGCCTGGGTCTTCTCACAACCTTCTTTGAGAAGATCACCGACGCAACTCCTCCAAGCCGTATAGGTGTCGGCAAACACCAAGAGTAACAAGTCGAAGACGCCCACTTGAACAAATCAAGTGTCTAAGCTCAAGTATATACACAATCCACTACCTAATGCAACACATGCACTAGAGTTGCGCTCTCTAAACTCACTAAGTGCAACACATGCACAAAAGAGAGGAGAGTGCTTGCTCTTAGCTCAAGGGAATGGTAATGGCACCAGCAACCTTTGTCACAACCAGACACAAGGGGTATTTATACCCACACAAGAAAAACTAGCCGTTGGAGAAAAGTTCCAAAAAAACCAGGTAAACCTGGTTCGACCGCCAACTAAAGGTCGATCAAATCGCCAAGCTCCAACGACTATAAAACTAGCCGTTGGACACACACACGTCCGAGCGCCTCACAAGGGCGGTCGACTGCATCAAAATGGTTAGACCGCTCCACAAAAGAGCAAGCCAAAACCAGAGAAACACTCTCAAAAAAGCTAACCGAGGAGATTGACCAGGGTCCGTCCGCCCGCCAACACATGGCGGTCGGACGGACGCCTACCGGGTCGAGGCCGGCCGCTACTAGTGGTCAAACCGCCAGTTCACAAAGACCAGCGCTCAGCCCGGTCACACTCAAGATGGGCCGGTCAGACTGCCCAATGGCCAGCGGCCAGACCGCCAAAGCTAAGAGAGAGATTTTGCACTTCGCTTTAACTTAATTTGCAAAACACATTTGCCAATTGATGCGCGATGCAAACAAGGATTAAAGACGAGATTCTCAACAAGTTGCAAAACACATTTGTCAACTTTTAGAATGACACCAGAATGAATAAGGTACATGTACTTAAACCATTTGTAAACTAAAGACACATGCTACAAGGATTTTGCATAAGCCTCGACTATTTGCAAAACACATTCACAAATATCGGCAACATGCAAACGAGAGCTAAAGCAAGCACTAAGAGCTATCAACATATGACTAACTCAAGCTACTAATCAAGACCCCTCTTAATAGTACGGCAATCTATGCTAGCAATCCGGTCTTTCAACCAAACACCAAGACCAATAAAAGACTAGGAACATATTCTTAGCCCTAGCTAGTCATACCTTTGCCTTGCACATTCTCTTGAAGCTTGATGATGCACATCTTCTCTTCAAGTCCGGGTCATTGTCTTGATATGCATCAACACGTGATGCATTCTTTACTTGACCTCCATCAACACATGATGGATCTTTTTCTTGATTTGATGATCAACTCATCATCATCTCCTCTTCGGGATCTTGATGTGCATCAACATATGATGCATCCTCTACTCCAAGCTCTTGACTTGAATATCATCAACACATGATGATTTTCTTTTTGAGTTCTTGATATACATCAACACATGATGCATTCTCTTCTTTGAACTTTGACTTGATGATACTCAACTCATGATGTCATCCAAAGTCTTCATCATTTTAGAACATAACCTATTTACCCAGCTCATGGAAAATATTAGCCCCACAACATCATTGCCATTGATTACCACAACATACCATCAACTCATAATGGTGGGTTAAGATACTCTAATCTTTCCCTCTTTGGTAATTAATGACAACCATTAGGGGTGGATAACGAGCTGGCTCGGCTCGGCTCGGTAATGCTCGTTAAGAAAACGAGCTCGGCTCGGCTCAATAAGCTAACGAGCAGAATACTAGGCTCGCCTCGGCTCATTAAAAAGCTCGAACTCGGCTCGTTAGGCTCGTTAAGAAAGTCAAGAGATCACAGCTTAGGGCTCGTTAGACTCGCTAGGCTCACTAAAAAGGAAAATGAACCACATAAAATTTTCAGAAAGTCCAGAGATCACAACTTCGGGCTTGGGCCTCCCTGGACCGCCTAAGAGTTGCTGGGTTGGGCTGGCCTGGTGCTACTACTCAATTGTGCTAATTTTTTAACGAGCTAAATGAGCAACTCACGAGCCAGCTCGAACTCGGCTCGTTAAGAAAACGAGCTAAATTGCCGGCCCAGCTCGTTAAGGGACCGAGTTCGAGTCGAGTTGAGCCGAGCCTTTAACGAGTTGAGCTGGCTCACGAGTCTCAATCTTTTTTTCCACCCTTAACAACTATCACAATTGCAAATAATTGAATATAAAGACTGTTAGTGTATTAGAACCGATCTTACGTATGATTGTTTGATTCGGGGGGTCTCCAAGATTGATCATGCAGAGAGAACGACACATGGATTTTATACAAGTGCATGCCTTCTTCGGAGAGAATAACAACCCTATTCCTATATGGCTATATTGAGTATGCTGGTTACAGATCAAGAGAAAGACTAAAGTCTAATGTCTTGTGCTCCTGATTGCGCCTCCTTTCCCTCCTGTCAACTGACTGTAGCCTTTATATAGTGTACGAAGAGGTGGTCATTTCTCCACACTAAGAGGTGCCTCATTATTTCATATAATGAGCACATTGATGGCAGTTACTGTTGGAGTAGTAACCCCACGCCGCTCGGATTATTGTCGAGACAGAGAGAATACGTGCGATTATTCTAAAGAATAACATTGTATACTAACTGCTTAGATTCCCTAATCAATTGGGCCTACTTGTCTGTAAGCTCCATAGATTATAGAGTAGTCGTAGCTGACCTGGTCGTAGAAGGACTTACAACCACATGGTGGTCGTAGAAAAGCTTACGACCATGAGGTAGTCGTAGAAGGACTTACGACTATAGGATTGATCGTAGAAGAACTTACGACCATGAGGTAGTCGTAGAAGGACTTGCGACTATAGGGGTTGTCGTAGAAGAACTTACAACCATGAGGTAGTCATAGAAGGACTTACGACTATGAGGGTGGTCGTAGAAGAACTTACTGACGAGGATTGTTGACTAGTCAATTATTCGGGTATATCTTTATTCGCTTATTTATAGATAAGCCAGATTTTTTCCGTGCCTAAGTTAGTTTTCTGGGCCTAAGAGCAATTAATGATCGAGAAGGTGGGGCTCTAAAAGTCTTTTCTTTTGACTGCTTCCAAAGCCTCTTAGGAGGCCGGTTGGAACTCTTCTATGGGTTCCTCCGGGACCTCTCCCCGAGAGGAGGTCCTAGAAAGCGGTTACCCACATGTGGTTAATGATAGCTACGTGGAGATATCGATGATAACGGTCATCACGAAGAGACACATTGTTGGCTCGAAGAGACGCAACCCTTGGGCGAAGAGGCACTATTGTGACAAAATGCATACGCTTGTAAAACTATAAATAGACCAGAGGAGGATTCCCCTGCAGAGCGTGTTCGCTATTTAGCAAGCGTTATCGCACGTCCTCCAGAAGGATTAACTCTAGAGCAAGGAGTGCAACATCCCAGATCTCCTGCCGGGTCATAATAATCACCGTAATACACGACAATGTGTTGGACCTTATGCACGTTGTAAAGCTTTTTCTACCGGGTTGAGAGATGTTACCTAGCCAGAGAAGTTCAAGCCAGGGAGTATAGAGACTTTTGATGGGACGATAAAATCCATCAAAATTCCTCCAAGTCTACACTACCGCCATTCGGGCTACTAGAGGCGATGATAAGGTAATGGCTAATTATATGTCCACAGCTTTGAAGGGTTCCGCCATGACTTGGCTATTCAACGACTTGAGGATCTATATATAAGCGGGAGATGCTTTGTAATGCATTGCAAAACAACTTCAAAAGTTGTTATACAAAGCCGGAGAAGGAGGATGATTTGCATCGACTCGCCAAACCTCAGGAAAATTTACGATAGTTTGTAAAGTGTTTCATAGAAGTCTCGTAACACTATCCCAAATATTTCTAATGACTCGTTATTCAAGCTTTTAAGCAAAGCGGTGAGATATCGAGGGTTCACGAAGGCCTCAACATCAATCCGCCTGAGTTTGTGTCGAGAACTCTTGACATGGCCGATTGGTACTCGATGCCAATGAGGCAAGGAGTGGAACCGAATGGTGGATAAGAGAACCACCCTCCTCACCGGGCCTCGAGGATGTCAAAGAAAATAAATCCAAGAGGTCTCAAGACTCCACAAGCGAGAGAGGAAAACCTAAGAAGAAGGAGAAGGGAGGCCCAAGAAGTCCACAGGAGGTCGTGAGCGATTGACCAACGACCACCCACGACAAGAATAAAGGTCCTTGGACCAAAAGGAGGCAAGGAGGTCGTTCAAGCGATCAAACTACCCCACAATCTGCGAATCGTCCAAGAGCAATGATATTGGTGCCCATTGCATAAAGTTCTGGTCATGACCTCATAGAATCGCCATACTTGGTAGAAGTATATGGATGACTACTACGATGGGAAAGGTCAAATGCATGTCCCACTCAGAAGATTGCGGACCACCAGAGGTCCAAGGTAGTGACAAGGACACGAAATGCCGTTTCAAAGGACGGATCATCACGTCAATGTCATTTCTGAGGGTTCGCCACCTACACCTCCAAGCGGCAAGTACAAAGCAGCATGGAGAGCGTCAACAATGTTGAGGTCCCACCGTCGTCCAGGAATACCCCCAAGTGGTCGAGACCTCCATAACCTTCACTAAGGAGAAGCGCCCCTAAAGGTATTACCATCGAGAGTTTCCCTACCATAAATAATTGCGAGTAGGAAGAATATTAATAGATAGTGGTAGTTCTTTAGACCGCTATTTATTAACACCTTAGATGAGATGCAAATTCCTCGTTCTAAGATTAAACCAATGACAAGTCCTTCTATGGGATAGTGTCGAGTATATACATTACACCAATAGGGCAAGTAGTTTTACCAAGAACCTTGATGCGGCTACTAATTTTTGAACTGAGTTAATCACTTCCGAAGAGGTTGATTTTGAGTCTGCCTATAATGCTATTTTAGAAAAACCATCTCTAACAAAGTTCATGGCAGCTACACACCACGCCTACTAGAAGATCAAGATTCCTGGGCCAAAAGGTGTGATTGTGGTGCAAGGCGACAGTAGTAGCACTTTCATGTGATTGTAAGTCATTTGGAACTTGATGATCGATTACCTTTGAAAGATCTTACTTTGGAGGATAAAATAGGAAGGTCGCAAAAATCAAAGCCACTCCTCAAAAGTGAGGAAGTACAGTAGTACCTCTTAGCCTCGATGACCAATCCAAGACGGTCAATTAGCGGGATTAAGTGAGAAATAGGAAGGCGAGCTCCTCACCTTCCTTCAAGCCAACTCAGATGTCTTTGCGTGGAAGCCATCCGATATGCCCGAGTTCCAAGGAGATGATTGAGCACAAAGCTAGCCATCCGACTCGAGAAAAACCGGTCAAACAAAGATCAAACGTTTACGCCCTTATTCAGTAAGAAGCCATCGAGCGAGCTCGGTAAGCTCCTTGAAGCCAGCTTCATTCGGGAGGTTGATGACCCCGAATGGCTTGCGAATCCGATCCTGGTCATAAATTATAATGGTAAGTGGCGCATGTGCGTAGATTTTACCAGTTTAAATATTACTTGTCCAAAGCATGACTTCCCTTTGCCTCGCATTGATCAATTAGTTGATTCTACTGCGGGTTGTGAACTGATGAGTTTTCTTGATGCTTATTCCGGATACCATCATATCAGCATGGCGAAAGAAGATAAAGAGAAGACTGCCTTCATCACACCCTTCGGCGTCTACTGCTATGTCAAGATGCCATTCGAGTTAAAGAACGCTGGAGCCACGTGCCGCTCGTTAAATAAAACATTCGAAATCGGTGGGCGTAATTTAGAGGCCTATGTAGATGACCTTGTTGTGAAAAGTAGCACCAAATATGACCATTTGAAGGATCTCACAGAGACCTTTGAAAATGTAAATAAACTTGGAATAAAGCTTAATTCTAAAAAGTGTACTTTTGGGGTTAATTCCGGCAAGTTGGTTGGTTTCCTTGTTTGTTCTCGCGGGATTGAAGTTAACCCCGAGAAAATTCGAGCCATTGAACAATTACGACCACCTTCTACTGTGAAGGAGGTCCAAGCCTTAACTGATCGAATGGCGGCTCTTAGTCGTTTTATTTCTCGATCAAGAGAACGTGGTTTACCTTTCTTTAAGGTGATCCGCAAGGGTAATAAAGAGTTCCAATAGTCCAAAGAAGTTAACAAAGCCTTCGAAGACTTAAAGGTTTATCTTTCATATCCTCTAGTATTGGTTTCACCTTTAGAGGGGGAGCCTTTACTAGTGTACTTGGCAACAACGTCAAATGTGGTCAGTGCAGTACTTATTGCAGAGAGGGAAGGGTCTCAACGACCTATCTACTATGTAAGTGAGGTCTTACATTGACCAAAGGAAAGATAACCTGAGGTCCAAAAACTAATTTATGCTCTTCTAATGACTTCGTAAAACCGAGACATTATTTTCAATCTCATAAAATCATAGTGCCCTCATCTTTTCCTCTTGAAATATACTTTATAACCAAAATTTTCTTGCCCTTAATACCATAAAAAGCCAAGTCTGGTGACTTTGTGGTTGTATGGACGAACACCGAGGACCAACCTCAAGAAAGTCCAAGGCCAGACGATCATTGGACACTGTATTTTGATGGCTCTCGCAAGCTTAAAGGCTCGAGGGCTGGCATTTTGTTGATAACACCACAAGGTAATCAACTTCAGTATGTCATACAGTTTCTGTTCCCTGCCACTAACAACGTGGCAGAGTATGAAGGACTTCTAGCTGGGCTTCGAGCATCCAAGTCCCTCGGAGTCTGTCGGCTTTTAGCGAAGGGAGATTCACAATTAGTCGTAAACCAGGTATCAAAGGAATACAGCTGTTCCAATGAGATAATAGCTCAATACTTGGGTGAAGTGATGAAGTTGGAAAAACATTTCAAGGACTTCAAAGTCCAACATATACCGCAATAAGGAAAACTTCTTAGCGGACCCGATTATCTAAATTGGGTTCCTCACTAACGCCTATTTCAACAGGTGTTTTTCTCGAATACCTTACAAAACCTTCAATAGAAATGAGTTCGACCACCTCAGAGGTCAGGGTCATTGAGCAAGATGCGGAGTGCATAAAACCATTGACCACTTATCTTACATCAGGGACATTGCCCGATGATCCTCAATAGAAGGATAGATTAATTCGAATAGCACACATGTACAAACTGGTCGAGATATCAATGTACAGGAAAGGAGCACATGGTGTTCTTATGCTTTGCATATCCCATGACTCCGGATAAAATTATTAAAAAAGAAATCCATAGGGCTTGTGTGGTACACATGCATCCTATAGAACATTGGTTGGCAAAGCTTTTCGGCAAGGCTATTACTGGCCCACCACTCTACAAGATGCCATGCACCTTGTTAAGATATGTGAGCAAAGATGTCGGGTTCCATACCTGCAAGTGCACCAACCATCTTATCAATTACAGACCATTCCCTTGGCATGGCCTTTTTCGACTTGGAGCATTGATATACTTGGACTACTACCGCAAGCACCCGATGGGTATAAATTCTTGTTTGTGGCCATCGATACATTCACTAAGTGGATAGAAGTCGAGCAGATCATTAGATATCTGCTATAGCAAAGAAAGAAATTCCTTGTGCGAAACATTGTTACAAGATTTGGAGTACCCAATTTATTAGTGACATGTTTCAAGATTATTGCGATGAAATTGGCACTAAAATCTGCTTTGCTTCCGTGGCACATCCACAGAGCAATGGAAGCGATCGAAAGGGCCAACACATGGAACATTGAACATCTTGAAAATTCTATGTATAAGTGTTTTTTTCTATATTGTATAAGTTCGGTTGTCATTTCTTCGTTAGTATTATATTACTTTTTTCGGTATAAGTTTTTTCGTATCATTTCGCATACATGATTACCATTTTTGCAAGTGCCTACAGTTGATTAATTTCGCTCATGGGTCATAGTGTCTTTACTTATCAAATGGTCATCGGTATACATTTGGGAATGACAACCTGTTTGGGACCTCTTCTATAAGCCAATCCTCATTGCATAAGAGCCCATGATCGACTTCATCTTTTGAATACACACTGTTCGGATCATTGGTTTTGTAATAGATATCTTGATCCTAGCACAATTGTTACGCCCAAACACTTCTCCCATTGTCGACATAGTGTTCCCAAGCGGGGCTACACATAGCAAAATATCGACTTTCAATTTGCAAAAATTTAAATTGCAAAATATAGTCGATCAACTTTCGACAAATAATCATACATCAAATCTTTTGTTATCCTATATAATTTAAAACGAAACATCCGTATCATTACAATGTCATTTTTGAACACTTGAGCCAGGAGCATTTGAGGGAAGCACAGGAGCACTAGCTTCAATATTCCTGATGATCTCTGCCACCACTGGTATGTTCTTGGCTTGGGCTGCAATACCTGCTTCTTTTGTCTTAACTTGGGTGCAGGCACAAGGTTCTAAAGATCAACAGAATCCCCATAAAGGAGATCTATTTTTAACAAGACTCGGTTTAAAGCTTGACTCATTGCTCTCGTCAAAGATTGGTATATGGTAGTCGTCATTGCAGGTATGTGTTTTTGAATATATGTAATTTGAGTATAAATGTCATTCCTAAGGTCATCTTGGTTGTGAGAGGAGTTACCGGAGCCTACAGTTGCTTTGCGATTTCTCGTAGAGAAGCTGAGATCCGAGAAAAGCTATTTCATGTAACCGTAGTAATTTCCTTGTCAGCCATCATCAAGGTATCCATCTTCTTGTCAAGTTCTTGTACGGTAGTATGACCCCGTTTCTCCACTTCCATCAAGTCTTGAATCTGAAGATCTTTGTTAGAAGAGATCTTCTGAAGATCCTATTTTGCCTTTTCTAGTTCTAAGAAAGAATGAAAAAATAGAACAAAATTTATGCGTTGAGATAATGAGTCAAAAGCTCTGTAAGAAATAAAAGAGAGGTTCTTTACCTTGTTTCTCCTTAATGAGCATCTTGTTTTGTTCAAAGAGATCATGACTTTCTTTAGATTGTCTGCCCATGATCTCTTGTAACTTTTCACTCTTCTGAGTCAAGAGGCGGATCTCTTCGGTTTTCTCTGCCATGACCACCGCACTCACCTCAGATATTTTCTCCATCTCAGATAATTTCAATACGAGAGCATGAAGTTCAGATTCAACACTTTCTTGTCCAACTTTCGCCAGTAAGTTAATTATTTAGTTAGAATCTTACGACTGAATAATAATTTCATGTACTTACTTCTTTTTCTCCTCTGCAAAAGTTTTAATCTCCTCTACCATGTCAATATTGACTCTCCAGCACATTTTGACAGATGTCATGAGGTCTTGAAGGTCCTTCTTTTCAATTCTGGAAGGAGAACTTATCAGAGGAATGTCATCTTCAGGTTGATCCAATTGAACCAGACGAAAAACTCCTCTGGTTGGATCAATACTGGTATTTTGCAGCTCCTAAGATATCCTATGAGTTAGATTCATACTGATAAATTCAAAGAAGAATTATCAAGATAAAAAGCTTACCAAGGTATGATCATCTTCATCTTGAGTTTCGATGGTCTCATGGACCACCTCCTCTGAATGGGTGGTCTCATGGACCACCTCTTCCATCCGATCCTCTGGGGAGGTCCTCTCCGTTTGGACCTCCATGTCTAGCGGTGTACCTTCGGACGTCCCAGTAGCCATCGCCAAGAGGTCTTGAACCACTTCCTTAGTGATCCTACGAGGTCCTTCCATTGGCAGAATTTTCTCTACTAGGAATTCCTCTGTTGCCAATACAATTGTGGCAGAAATTGTTCTTGAGCAGTCATTTGTCCCTTTTCTGATCCGACATGAAAGAAAGGCTAAAGAGAAAAGAGAGGATTAGTCATTTTTTGAGCCAAAATTATAAAATTATAATCGAAAAACTTACTCGATCTCAAAGTTACTTTCGCTAAAAAGCGACATAAAGTCCTCATTCACAGTGAAAGTAGGTTCTCCCCTTTTCTCTGACGAGAAGGGAACCAAGGCCAGGGAGGTCCTTGGCCTTGGAACCCTTTGAAGAGGATCTCTTCTTGGACTCTTTCGATGATCCTTCACTGAACCACCCCAACCAAGAAAGTTGATATAGAAAACATTGGCTAGGGGTTAGAGACATATCAAAAATGGAAGTTTTAACTTTTGTTTTCAATACCTCATGGTAGAAGGTCTCGAATAAGTTGGGATTGAGGCAAGAGGTCTTGGGGAAACCGACGCTAAAGCCGCAGGGTTTAGTCTTCTTTGGCACGACAGAAGTCTAAAAGTAATCCTTGCACTCTTTGCCAAAGAAGGAGAAGAGCTCGACCGAAACATCACGAAATGGGATGTTTCTTTGATGTCAACTATCGAAACATACAAATTAGGCATGAATGAATTTACTTCTTATGTCTAATTAATTTCTATGAATACTTACCATTGTACGTCTTTCCTAAGTGATAAAATCGCCTGGGTTGCGCCTCTATATTGATCGGTTCCTTTTACGGAACCCGATCCTTTAACAGGCCGAGGTCCTAGCTAGGGCCTCATCATTTGAGAAAGCTGCGATATAATAAAAAATTACTTTACTTTAACTATGAACATTCAATTTGGGTAAAAAGATGAGTAAGATGTTACTATTTTCAGGGGACATCATAATTACGAGATAGTATTTCCCTCTTAGAGGGTAGATCTTGTTCTTGAGGAAGTCATAGACAACCTTTTGTCGATTAAACCTCCCTCTACCAAAGTTCTTTGATCACCAAGACCACTCTCTTCTCATCATTTGAGAGCTTGATCTCCTTGTCGGCAGACTTGACTTTTTAGGACCACTCGGTGGTGTATTATGATTGTAAGTAATTCTACTCTCTTTGAAACTTCGAATAAAACCATTCCTTGTTCCTTGTCTAGTGGCATCTTTGGTAGCCAAGAAGGAAATATCCTCTTGCTAGCATCTTGAAATTTGAAATAAAAGAACCCAAAGCACCAAAGACCTTTCTTGTTGCGAGATGATTTGATAGTAATACCTAAACAAACGCAGACTATGGGCTATCCCTAAAGCGCTTCAAACATGTGAGCGAAAACACTAAGAACCAAAATTAATTCGATACAAGATGAACCAACTCAATTCCATAATGATTAAGAACTTCGATCAGGAAATCATTCTCGGGCAAGCGAAGACCTGCCCGGAGGTAGGGCATGAAAAGTACCGTGAAACCGGTCGGAGGGTTCAGTTCAATCTCCCTCCCCGGTGCATGCCACTCGATGAGAGCCTTCTCTGGTAGATGCGATCTGCTCCGATCCTTTGAGCTCCTCGCGGATAGCATTGAAGAATTTCCATCCGTCATTGCTTCGGTTCAATAGTGGACTAAGGATCCTTCTCTTGAAGGTTCGTGGAGGACGAAAAGGTACTTTCGGTGAAAGGGGAAAGTGAAAATGACTGGGTAAAAGCGTGTCTAAGGAAGGGTAAAAATCCATATATACACTCTTGGTGCATTTAAAACCCACTACCTTAAGGATGTAACAACTACGCCTCAATTAGCGGTGACACGATAACTCACGTTTGGTCAAGGAGGTTGTTTCAAGACGTCGAGATGTGTAAGAAAAAAGTAGTTGTAAAGTTTTTTTTTCTTTTCTCAAAGTTATCTTCACCCCGTATCCATCGTGGGTGGAAAGGTATAAAAGCCTTTAACATAGAAGTTACCTCGATATATGATCACCTCATCATTGGACCTCCTCTATGGTTCCTCCGGGACCTCTCCCCATAGAGGAGGTCCTAGAAAGCGTTACCCACGTGTAGTTAATGATAGCTACACGCGGAGATATTGGCGATAATGATTATCACAAAGAGACGCGATTGTTGGTTCGAAGAGACGCAACCCTTAGGCGAAGAGGCGCCACTGTGATAAGCTAACGACGCTTGTAAACTATAAATAGGCGGCCTATGTGCCTGTAACATAGATTCACATCAAGCCCTAATCCACGTGTATTCATAGCCACTTTCCTTGTAATCGAGCATATTCTTTGCAATTCACATTCATCATTTTGAATCCTTTGGCGAATAGATAGTAATCTCCATTTTCTCCTTTATATTCTTGTTTTGTCCGATTCGTGACGAGAGTCCTGAGCGTCGACACTTATGATCATAAGGTAGTCGAGAAGGACTTACGACTATGGGGGTGATCGTAGAAGAACTTACGACCATGAGGTAGTCGTAGAAGGACTTACGACTCCAGCTTCTCCCTTATGAACATTAAGGGGTATACTCAAGAACCATATGATGGTATTATTATCCATAATAATAATTACAGATAAATAATTAAATGATGATTATTAGATCCTCGTCAAAGACATATGAGTATATATGAACTACCACAGGCAATTATGACAAGTCCATCTATTGATTAGTGGATTGATACATGTGCTACTCGACATGTATGTGCTTATCAATCTTGTTTCTATTCATTTCAGGGTGAAGGTGGTGGATTCGTCATGATAGGGAACAGAGCCGTTGCTATAGTACGTGGGATTGGACAGGTTTGCTTGAAGCTTACTTGAGCAAAACACTCATTCTAAAAAGACGTGTTATGCGTGCTTGACATGACTCGCAATCTGATGAGTGGGTCTATGTTGTGTAGGCAATGAATAAAGCTTGTGTTTGAGTCCAATAAAGTTGTGTTGACAAAATTTGGTAATTTTATGGGCAAAGGATATGATAGCGGATGCATGTTCCGCTTATCCATTCTTGATTTTAATAATGTAAACATTTTTAATATTTCACTTTGCAATAAAATTCATGATGTTTGGCATTCTCATTTATGTCATGTTAACTTTGAAGCCATTGTGCGGTTAAGCAAAATGTGTTTAATTCCTAGCTATAATTATGAGAATGGTTCTAAGTGTAAAGTATGTGTGCAAGCTAAGCAACCCCGAAAACATTTTCATAGTGTTGAAGGGCGAAGCACCTCTCCACTTGAGCTAATCCACTTTGATCTTTGTGAAATGAATGGAATATTAACTAAAGGTGGCAAGCGTTATTTTCTAACTCTCATAGATGATGTGACTAAGTATTGCTACATTTACTTACTTAAGTCAAAAGATGAAGCACTAGAACACTTTAAAATCTTTAAAGTCAAGTGGAAAATCAACTCTTTGTGACTTGGTTAAGGTCGGACTAAAGGCGGTGAATACGTCTCAAATGAATTCTCTTAATTCGTGAAGAAAGTAGAATAATTCATGAAATTACTCCATACTCACCCCAATCGAATGAAATAGCGAAAGGAAGAACCAAACTCTTTGTGACTTGGTTAATGCCATGCTACAATGTTAAGGTATGTAGGACTATTAGTGGGGTGAAGCGGTTCTCATTACTAATTATGTCCTCAATAGGGTACCGCCTCAATTAGGAGAAAACACCTTATGAAGGATAGAAGGGAAAACCTAACTTATCATTTCTTTGAAGTTGGGGATGCCTTGCAAAAGTGCATGTTCATTCTCAGAAAGAAAAGCTTGGTCCCCAAGACTGTTGATTATGTCTTTTAGGTATGCTAAAAGCAAGACGACTTATAGATTTCTAATGGTCAAATCGTGGTGTGTGACATCTCTACAAATGTAATAATGGAATCTCGTGATGCGACATTCTTTGAACATGTGTTCCTATGAGACCAAATGAAGTCATTGACCCTAATGATTAGATGAACACTCTATTCTTCCTAGTGTGGATAACACCGCTCTAGAGTTGGAGTTGAGGAGGAGTAAGAGGTGGAGGACTGAAAAATCTCTTAGCGATAACTATGTTACATATGTCGTGGATGATAAACCACGAACCCTTTCGAGCCATACGCATGCTGTCGACGTCTAGGACTCTCGTCCACAAAGCGAACAAACAAGAATATAACAAAGTAAAATGGAGATTACTATCTGTTGCCAAGGACTTGAAATGGTAAATGTGTATTGCAAAGAATATGCTCTTATTACAGGAAAGTGGTGTGAATACCGTGGATTAGGGCTTGGATGTGAATCTATCTTACAAGGGCACACAGTAGGGCTTTTTATAGTTTTACAAGAGTCGGCGAGTTAGTTGTAGAGATGCCTCTTCGTGCGATGGTTGTCTCTTCACACCAATCGTCGCGTCCCTTCGTGATGACTATTATTGCTGATATCTCCACATGTAGCTTTTATTATCCACACGTGGGTAACCGCCTCCTAGGACCTCCTCTGTGGGGGGTGGTCCTAAAGAGGTCTTGGAGAGGTACTAGAGAGGTCCTGGAGGAAACCATAGAGGAGGTCTAACTGGGCCTCCGGAGAGTTTTGGGAACGGTCAAAGGAAAGACTTTATAGGTCCACCTTCCAAGCTGTTTAATTGATCTTTGGCCTAGAAGATTAACTCAGGCCCAGTAAAAATCTAGCTTATCTATTAATAAGCGAATAAAGATATACATGGATAATTAACTATTCAACAATCCTCGTCGGCATCCTCGGATATGGATTCTTGGAAGGAGGCGGTTAAATGGCGAGATGGATTCCATCATAGCTAAACGGGCGTGGGAGGTTCTGGACCTCCCATGCGGATACAAGCCGATGAACTGCAAATAGATCTTTAAAAGAAAGCGTATACCGATGGTAATATAGAAAAGTACAAGGCATGTTTAGTGGCTAAGGGTTTCATGCAAAAAAAAAGGGTGAAGACTATTTTGATATATACTCTCATGTGACTCGTTTACCCACAATTCGGGTGTTTTTAGCACTAGCTACCGCATACAAACTCCAAGTACATCAAATGGATGTAAAGACCACTTTCAAAAATAGAGAGTTGGATGAGGAGATTTATATGCAAGAGCCCAATGATTTTGTGGTTGAAGGGCAAGAGAAGAAAGTATGTCGATTAATTAAATCTTTATATGGTCTAAAGCAAGCTCCCAAGCAATGGTATGAGAAATTTGATAGTATTATGACCTCGGTTAGACTTTTGTGTATGTGAAACCAATAAATATGTCTACTATCGGTTTAGTGGGGCGAAGGTATCATTCTGTGTCTTTATGTGGATGACATATTATTTTTTGGGACCAACATAGATGCAATCAATAAAACAAAGTCTTTCCTCTCCTAAAATTTTGATATGAAAGACCTGAGTGAAGTTGATGTTATCTTAAACATCAAGCTTATAAAGAGCGAGAATGAGTTTATTCTTTCATAATCACATTACGTGGACAAGGTCCTAACCAGATTTGGATTAATGGACTGTAAGTCAGTAGCCACACCCTATGATCCAAATGTTAAGCTATATAAAAACATTGGACATGAAAAAGACCAGCTTAAATATTCTCAAATAATTGGATCCTTAATGTATCTAACTAGTACAACGAGACCAGACATCTCATATGCTGTAAGTAGATTGAGTCGTTATACGGTGAAAGCATCCAGACCCTTAAAAATGATTTTAGTAATCATTGACAACAATGTGTTATGAGACTAATATGTATACTAAGATGCTTTAAAGGCTTGGTCCGGAGTTTGAATAGCGACATAGAAATGACAATGCAAAGATGACAATAGATTGACATGACTTAAGACAAAGGTATTATGAAGTCTAAGGATCCTTTTATAGTTTTACTGGTCTCGGTGTTTGTTGAAAAGAACCAATTTATAGGCTAGATGTCGTACTATAAAGAGGGTCCATAGCTAGTAGCTTGAGAATTTATTTTTGCCATCTTGATCAACTAAGAGTCATGTATTGTATTTATACGATTTTTGGAAAAAGATTTTCAAGATAAAAGCGGTATGACCACACTTGAGGAGCATACTCTTGCTCTATATGTAAATTCTAGAGAGTTTATTTTTGGGAGTTTTCTCCCCGAGAATCGGTAGTCTGAAAAGAGCCGAACGATACTACCGTTGTGCGTGGTGGCAGACCTTGTGGCGTGGTAATACGCACCCAACTTTAACGGCTTGTTGCCATGGGAAGCTGTGGAAACTGCATTTTCCATGAAATGCGCATGTCGTTTTCGTACAACACGCACGGCAATTCACTGCACCCACTCCTGTTTTTTGTTTTGGAAAGTACGCTTTGCTCATTAGCTTGGAATGAACAGCACTGTTTAATTAACTCCATACGTATCTGAATATATGGAATAGCCGTTTGTGAAGATCTGCCAAGTAATTTTCCAACTTAACTAACGATCGATGTAGCCTGAAACTAATTACAAACTGATACACGAATAAAACAATCGAATCATGTCGGGATCTAGATTTGCATCAAAACCCTCTATATATATCGGTTCCTATAATCAGTAGTTAACTCAAACAGTATAATATTGATAAATATCGCAACCAGTAAGCATGAGATGCACGGAGATTTGCAAGATTACACTTACACATGTAGCCAGCCAAACTTTTTCTGTTTTGTCTGGATTGGTAGCCGTTGGCCTTCCTCGCAGAAAAGCAGCGGATCGACGGAGAAAAACAAAAGGAAACCAGAAATCAAGCAGCAACATGGCGGTCACGTTCCTCTGCCCACCTAACGCCCACGGCCCGTGCGCTTTTGCGCCCCACATCCATCGCCGATCGCGGCCGTCGGTTTTCCCCACGCGCGGCCCGGATGCGCCCCCGATTCGAACGTTGGGATTTATTACTAATCTACGAGACTCCATGCGCTTCCTCCGCCTCCCTGTCCGTCTGTTACTGCAGTTGCATGCTACCAAGTACCAACTGGCCGCGCGTGTTGGTCCGTTTCTTGATCGATTATTTTGCATCTATAAAATCACTGCCTCCATTGCCCAACCTCCCATCCATACCTAGCCGTTGCGCGCTTTGCTCCTCCTCCTCCTCCTCTTCTTCCTCCTCCTCCTCCTCCTGCCAAGCCATTGCTTGCTTGCTTCGATTGATTTGATTGCTTCTCTCTACTTGGGAGTTGGGATAGCTGCTTGCAAGTTGTGGCTGGATAGGAGGGGAGGACCTTGGGAGACTGTGCGGATAGGGGGGTGTCGCCGTCAGGGAACAGTGGATAGATTGTTGGTGGGGGCGTCGTTTTCGGCCTCCTGTGGCGTCTTTCGCCGGTCACCCGCCCCGCCCCATCACCGTCGGTCGACGCTTCTAATCTCCGGTAAGTATTCAAGAGGGAGGCATTGCACCGCTATTTATTGCGCCCCATTGGGCCGGATGGCAATGGCGCATCTCCCCCTTTCCGGCTTTCCCTCCCAAGAATAATCTCGCACCACGGCCTCTTTCTCTTTCCAGTCTTTTATTCCCGTTGCTGCATGTCCAAACCCAGGACGTCGTTCTTGTTTCTTACCGCCGCCTTGTCTTCTTGCTGCATTCTCACATGGGGAACAAGCAGCTAAAGCAAGTGAGTGCCCGAAATTCCTGCTGCGCTTGACCACACACGCTTTTCACTTTTCCTCTCTGCGATTCTCCTCCTCGTCGTCGTCTTCCTCTCTTTAACTCCTCCTTGTAAACCGTGGTGATTCTTGTTGAGAGATGAGAATCGAGAGATCACGTGTTGCCCGCTGTCCTCGCCTTGCCGGAAGGCAACAATTCGGACGATAAATTCCTCGTTATCCCCACGGAAGGCTAAGGGGAGGAGGAGGATATTTGTTGAGGCGTTCAAGGTTCCATGGCCAGAACGGTCCCTGATCCAACCACTCCTTGATCCTTATCGCATTGCCCGGTTTATATAAGGAGCCGTCACCGGAAAGGAGAAGGCAGGATGCGTGCCTCCTCCTCATCCACCCTAGCTACCCTCCCTCCTCACTGCCACACCACACCCCTTTCTTGTAAGAGAGGCCATGGTGGTTTCTTGCTTAATTCTAACACTCCAATAGCACTAGCAGTAGTACACCAAACACAAAACAAATGCGTGCACTGCACTAGTGTGTCTCGTCTTCTTGCTCGCAGCATTTAGCGTGTGCTTGGACTTGGGGGGAGTTCACGCGTGTTGGATTTTGGGGAGAGGCAACAAACGCATTGAATTTGTTTACCGCTTGAGTAGCACTCTACCCCCTAATCTCTCCCATAGGAATAGTTGTGATATAAGCCGGCCCGGCCCTGTTCTTGCAGAGGCTCCCACATTTGCACCATTGCAAAGCGACACCCTGCTGTAGCTGTCCCACCATCCTCTGCTTCTGGTGATTGGTCACCTTCATGTCTAGCTCCTTTCTGTTTAACGCTTGGTTTTGTTTGCTCCGTATCTGTTTTTAGTATTAGTTTGCGAGTAATCTTTTACTTGTTCTTTTGCTCTTTACTAATGTGCACTAAGTATCTGCTCGATTGCAGCTTGTAGCTATTGCTTTGATCTTTTGTTATTCCCTTCATGGTTCTTACTCTTTAACTTGTTACAGAATCACAGCAACTGCAAGGATCTCTTAGTCTCTTTGTTAAAATGTCAACCATGCTGCTCTGCCGATTAAACAATGGAATACTTAAACTAATGTTAGCATCATCTAGATCTGGGGAAAAAATTGAGGGAGTGGGCATCGCGCCTTATTCCCATCAGCCGTTGATTGTTTTGATGGAACAAGAATCAACGGTTGGTGGGAACTCCTCAACAAAGTTAGATCTGTGTTGCTTTCACGATGGCAATTAAAAAGAGTTCTAATCTGACCCAGTAACTGTTGAAAATTCACGCGTTGTTTGCAAGAATGAGATGAGACACCGACACTGCGTGCTGAGAAGTCATCACCTCACAGCACAAATCATGGTTTCTTGCCTTGTTGTTGCATCTCTGCGTTATCCTCGGCTGCTCTCGCCGTTGACCGCCGCCTTTGATCGTCCGCCATGACCGGCGGCCTCGTCGGCCGCCTCCGGTCCGGCGTTCTCGAGCCCCTGGAGGACCGTTTCACGGGGATGCTCATCACGTCGCTGCAATGGTGTGCGCAGGTCCGGAGGCGCCTGGTCCCGCTCCTGCTCCGTCAGAGGATGGCGCTGCTCACGGTGCCAGTGCTCGCCGCGCTCCTGCTCTTCTGGGCCGTGTTCGGGGAGGCCGACTACGTGCTGTACAATGACGCCGCCCAGCCCGTGGAGGCCCGCGTCAGCGACCTCCTCGCGCGGATGACGCTCGCGGAGAAGATCGGCCAGATGACGCAGATCGAGCGGCTCGTCGCGTCGCCGCAGGTCCTCAAGGACAACTTCATTGGTAAGCATCATGTTCAGAGCCAGTCCTGAAGAATTTGAAGTTTAGTGCGTTTTGCAATGGAGCTCATGTGTGTGTGCTTGGTTCTTGTGGCCGTCAGGGAGCCTGCTGAGTGGCGGCGGGAGCGTGCCGCGGAAGCAGGCGACGGCGGCGGAGTGGGTGAACATGGTGAACGACTTCCAGAAGGCCTGCCTGTCGACGCGGCTAGGCATTCCGATGATATACGGCATCGACGCCGTCCACGGCCACAACAATGTCTACGGCGCAACAATATTCCCCCACAACGTTGCACTCGGAGCCACCAGGCAAGTGCATTTGCATTTCCTTACTACTGTCTTGCAATGCCAAGTTTTTTTTTTTACCAATCCGGAGCCTCGTTTTTCTCTGAACTGCGCAGAGATCCTAATCTGGTGAAGAGGATCGGCGCCGCGACCGCGCTTGAAGTGAGAGCGACAGGCATCCAGTACGCGTTCGCGCCGTGCATTGCGGTAAGTCATCATAATCTTGACAGTAATTTCAGCATTTGCTTCATTCAGTTGTGTATTTTGCTGAATTAGACTTCATGGTGCTGCTGTTGATGAACAGGTATGCAGAGATCCGAGATGGGGTCGGTGCTACGAGAGCTACAGCGAAGATCACCGGATCGTGCAAGCCATGACAGAGCTCATCCCGGGACTTCAGGGCGATGTTCCTCGGAACTTCACCAGTGGCATGCCTTATGTCGCCGGAAAGTAAGGCCTCACGTTCACTTTGTCACAAATGTCACTCAAGTAGTACTATGTGTTCGTCTGATTAATGGATGCATGTTTGGAATGTAGGAACAAGGTGGTGGCATGCGCCAAGCACTTCGTCGGCGACGGCGGCACGCAGAACGGCATCAATGAGAACAACACCATCATCGACCGCCAGGGCCTGATGAGCGTCCACATGCCGGCGTACCTGAACGCCCTCCAGAAGGGTGTCTCCACCGTCATGATCTCCTACTCCAGCTGGAACGGGATCAAGATGCACGCCAACCACGACCTCGTCACCGGCTTCCTCAAGGACAGGCTCAATTTCAAGGTGAAAAATCAAAACAGCTGCACTTTTCTTTCCATTCTTCGGTCATGTTCAATCTTCAGATATTCATTACTTCGATTCTGTAGCCTTCAGATGCTCATCACCTTGGTTGCATTTGATTACAGGGCTTCATAATCTCAGATTGGGAGGGCATTGACAGGATCACAACCCCTGCAGGGGCAAACTACTCCTACTCTGTCCAGGCTTCTATTCTTGCCGGCCTTGACATGGTAAATCATCAAACTTCCATGCCTAACTTACAGCTCTGTACAATGTCTCAGGCTCAGGCATCATCACTTAGAGATGATTGATTGTTGCGATGTTGCAGATCATGGTGCCTAACTACTACCAGTCGTTCATCAGCATCCTGACTGACCACGTCAACAGCGGCGTGATCCCGATGAGCAGAATCGACGACGCCGTGACTAGGATTTTGCGCGTCAAGTTCACCATGGGCTTGTTTGAGAACCCTCTCGCCGATCTTACCTTGGCTGATCAGCTGGGGAAGAAGGTACTAATAGTAATAGCAGTTTCCTTGTGGTTCAATCAGAATGTTGCTTCAACTTGAGACACACTGACATTTGTGAATTGTGATGCAGGAGCACCGGGATTTGGCAAGGGAGGCAGTGAGGAAGTCGCTCGTGCTCCTGAAGAACGGCAAGACGAGCGACAAGCCGGTGCTGCCGCTGTCAGAAGGCGCCCAAGATTCTCGTCGCCGGAGCCACGCCGACAACCTGGGCTACCAGTGCGGCGGCTGGACGATCGAGTGGCAGGGCGACACCGGGCGCCTCACCGTGGGCACGACCATCCTGGACGCCGTGAAGTCGGCCGTCGACCCGGCGACGACCGTGGTGTTCGCGGAGAACCCCGACGCGGACTTCGTCAAGAACGGCGGCTTCTCCTACGCTATCGTGGTGGTGGGCGAGCACCCGTACACGGAGACCAAGGGCGACAGCCTGAACCTGACCATCCGGAGCCGGGCCGAGCACCGTGCAGGCGGTGTGTGGCGCGGTGCAGTGTGCGACGGTGCTCATCAGCGGGCGGCCCGTGGTGGTGCAGCTGTTCCTGGGCGCCATGGATGCGCTGGTGGCTGCGTGGCTGCCGGGGACCGAGGGGCAGGGCGTCACCGACGTGCTGTTCGGCGACTACGGGTTCACCGGCAAGCTGCCGCGGACGTGGTTCAAGACGGTGGACCAGCTGCCGATGAACTACGGCGACGCGCACTACGACCCGCTCTTCCCGCTCGGCTTCGGGCTCACCACCCAGCCCAGGACGTACTAGAGAGGACAGCAACCTGGTTGCGGCATGATGGTATAGAGATAGGAGATTGAAACAACGCGCAAGGAGATGACATGAACCGGGAGTTCTTCTCTCAGTTCGCATACCGGTCGATTGTTTCGCTTGGTTTTATACTATTCTTCTCTCAGTTCTCATAGTGAAGCAGTGTCCAATTGATGAGCAATTTCATTCACATCAAGAACGATGGTCGTCTTTACCTTGTCTCGAATGAACTTAGCCGAACTGCGTTCGTTTAATTAAATATGCGCACATCACCTCTCGTCGTCAACCAGTCCATCATTTCTCATCCGTGCCGGGTCATTGTCAGAACGTAAATAGATCTTAGTGGATTACCCTTGTCCTTTCTATGCGAC
The DNA here is from genome assembly GCA_036346405.1 of Phyllostachys edulis. Taxonomy (NCBI): domain Eukaryota; kingdom Viridiplantae; phylum Streptophyta; class Magnoliopsida; order Poales; family Poaceae; genus Phyllostachys; species Phyllostachys edulis. Next base: position 13,901,057 of record CM070549.1, on the reverse strand, counting down.
TGCTACGCTAGAGCATGAAAAGACGCAATCACGGGAAAGTTAGAGTCGAACAGAAACCATGAATAACAAAGAAATTCTGAATTGTAAATAATACTTGCCTCTTAAGTCTTTCCTTTCACTTCGAAAGGAAATAATACTTGTAAATCATAGTGTGTTTTTGTTATTCGTTTCTCCTCGAATCTAAATTAAGTCCATCCAGCATCACATTGTGCTGCAGAAAAAGATTTTTTGGAGGTGAACATCAAGTGTTCTATCTTTCATGATTGCTGATTTGGCAGGCCTTGCCGACCGTATGAACAAACACAACCTCTTAACCATCGACAGGACCACTGGGCACCAGCCAAAAACATCAACGCTACGCATGGGGGGCACAACATTACCAAGAGGCAGACCTTTGATGTCATTTGCTGTTATGGGGCCAACTGAAATTTACAAAATATACATTTACACCCTTTGGGATTCTTGAGCTTGTGGAATCCTTGCTATTTGCAAGTATCCATCCCCGTCCAAAATCTTTTAACGAGAGCGGCTCCCCATCCAAAATCTTGTCCTGTACTCCTGGTGCAGTGTCTACCTCTTCGCATAAGAGATAAGGATCTTGAGCTATTGCTAGAACGTCTGGTCTCTCTGATTGATTGTATGTCAAACAACGACGTATCAGTTCCTGCGAATGTTCAGGTACAATGAGCAACAAAAGAAATTAGCCGACAAAAGATTGGAACAATAATTCTTCGTATTAGGCTATTAGTACATCTAATTTTTTTCATTTGTGGTAAGTGGTAACTGGCAATGCAAGATCAAAATTTTCCCAAACTAGCCAACATAAGCACACACTTAGTGCAACAGTCAAAACTTTGAAGTTAAAAGATGTAATTTTATCATCAGTTGTTAAATAATTAGAGTGTAGAGGAACGCAACTTTAAACCAAACTGGCAGCCTCCTTTCACATGTATAGCATGCATAATCTAGTAAAGGAATCACTACAAGAGATGGCTCGGAAGGTATATATAACATCTGAACAAAAAGTAAACAGACCTTAGCCTCATTCGATACAGCTGGCTTTGAAGGGAATTCCACCCTCCGTGCGTTGATGATTGTATCTTCCCTAAGTATTCTCTCTTGGGTCTGGTCATGGCCAAAAGGACGCTTCCCAAAGAGCATCTGATAAAACATTATACCTGCTGACCAAACATCCACCTGCATGAAAGCAAACAGATAGTTTACGCACCACTCAGAATATAGCTAATGTTGCCATAACTGGGTTTGCTCGCCTAGCAGGGTTGTTTAAATTGGAAGTTCAGGAAGCTCATAAATAAGTTAAGGAAATGGGGTTAACTAGGGATCATGCCTCTGATTTTTTACCTAAAAATTGCATATCCACCCAACCAATTCCCCTATTATCTCTCACACCTGGCCACCTCCCACTTCTCAGCTACTGCTGCTGCCACTGCCCACCGACCTTGCCCACCTCATCCACTGTTGGTGGTGGCACCATTGCCACTGCCCTACTCTTCCACACCCTCCCGGCGACTCACATCTCTCCCCATCGCTGGCAATCGACAGATCATTCCACCCCCACCCCTCCAGTGGACCACCACCCTCGTCATGGCTGGTGGCCCTACTGCTGCCAGCGCCACCGCCCACCTCCACCCACCAGCCAACACCAACCCAATTTCCCAGCCTCCCCCGCGGCGCCACCGCCGCCTCGTCTAACCACTTGCCATGGCTCTGCCCACCCGAGAATCTAGGGTTGAGGTCAGGTGAACCCAAGATGTGCTGGATCTGCACAAATCTGGGACCAAATCTCAGGGTGTTCAATGTATCTGATTTTCCCCGTTAAAATCAGGTAATCACTCTCGAGAGAAATATCCCCAGCAAAACATTACTATAACTACTAACTAGGGTAAGGAGATTCATTCAGGAGACTGTAAAATTCACAGAGCAAGCACTTGTATTAGGACCTTCTGAAATATTTGGCAGGTGAACATGCTTCGCTGGTGGCTGAGGGGCGTATTTTAAGACAAACATAGAAGACTGCCAAATCCTAATATCTTTTACAGAAGGGTCTATACTCTATACTATACATATCATTTTGCTCATATTAGTTCAACACATTAGGATGGAACCATTTTATTTACATTGAAAGGTAAACATGTTGCCAAATATCAATTACCTTAGATGAAATAAATGGTGTTTTGCTGAGATCAAAGCATTCAGGTGGCAGATACCTGGAAAAAGAACAAAGAAGAATATTACAAACAGAAATGTCTGTCACTCCGAAGGAACAATGATGCGCTCAATGTTACAGGAAAGCATTTCATTGGTAAGTGGTAACATAATTATGGTTGTGCCCCATGCAACAGATAGTAATTCCCTTAAATGGTTCTACAATGATACACCAAAGGTGCTACTCTACTAGAGAGCATGCATTATTTGCACCAGGTATAGAAATTTAATGCCAGCAGCTAATACATTCCATACGAGCAGGTAGTTTGGAATTTGCCTCGGGCTAGTACAATTGTACAAAGAATCAACTGAAAAAGTGAATGCACTCACCAATAGGTTCCAGCTCCCTGAGAAGTGAGTTCCATTCCCTGAGACCCAACATCATCCTCCACTATCTTGCTGAGGCCAAAGTCTGTAACTTTTGCAACACCAACCTCATCGAAGAGAACGTTGCCTGGTTTGAGATCATAGTGGATGATCTTTTGAGCCCTCTTATTAAGATAAACGAGGCCCTGAAATATTTGAACAATTATGATTCTTGCTTCCTTTTCTGGAAGAATTGGTGTTGCTTTAAGGACTGCATCGAGATCCTTGCCTGGGTAAAACATTAGCAAGGAGACAACATTATTACATGCCATGGTCTCCTGATCTGAGAGTTGTAGATTTTGGTAGTAAAATCATTATCAATAACTACTACAGCATTCCACTTAAAAATAACAACTTCACAAGGCTGACTAAAGTATATGGTAATGGAAAGGAGTTTACGCCTATTAAGAAGATAACAGCAAAAAGAAAGAAACTCCCATCTTCAACGAGACATGATCTACCTTGTAATCGGGGGGAAAAAGAGATATGATCTATCACCCTTATATTCTCCTATGCAGTGAAACCAAGCATCAAGGCCATGCTCGACACTACAAATAACCACCTCAACCTCCATTAGATATCAGTAGCATTGCTGATAATCTAGCTCAAATATTCATGACACCCTCATAGCTTTCTGCATGCTTCTCATCTTAGTCATCAAATATGGTGGTTTGCTGATGTGTTCCATACCTCATAGGCTCATAATGTGCTATGAATGCACAAACATGCTCCATATGGTAAGTGATCCTAAATGACAAATAAATATGTGTGGAAGTTATAATTGTAAAGAAACCATGACCGAATCTATGGAGGCATTGGTTTATGCGTTCCTTTAGTTTCAACTATTGGACCTTTTTTTGCCATCAACCCCGAGAACCGCCTAAGGTTCCAAAAAAAAAATGGAATAAGTTCATTGAAGTAAGAGTTAAATCAGAGAAGAATGTATCTGGGCAACGCCAATATATGTCTGGCACAAAAACAAATAACCATGTAGCATCTATTATCTTATTAAAACAGAGTCAAAAGAAGTCATCATGTTCGCTCTCAAGAGCTAGAAAATCCCATGTTATTCGGTGAAAAAAGATAAAGATATACACCGTCGATCGGGGATGAGTCCAGATTATAACGTGTTAGATTCAACGAAAGAGTTCATGTCAATTACAATAAAATTGAAATTCGGAATAAAAAATAAAATAAAATCATAAAGTTTATTTCCAATAAGTAAAAGAGTCCAAGTACAATAAACTGAAATTCGAAATAAAAATAAAATAAAATAAGCAATTTGATTTCCATATGAATTCCTAAGTACAATCCCTATATAATGATAATTGAGAATAAAAAAAATAAACAAAAAATGGCAATTAGATTTGTATATCTAGATTTGAAGAACGAGTTCATGTCAAGTATAATAAAAGCTGAAATTTGGAATGAAAATAAAATAAAATTATAGATTTGATTTCCATACAATTCCTAAGTAAAAGAGTCCATAACAAGTACAATAAAACTAAAATTCCAATTAAAAATAAAATAAAATTAGCAATTTGATTTCCATCACAATTCCTAAGTAAAATCCATAAATAATTATATTTCGAATAAAAAATAAACACAAATTAGCAATTAGATTTGTATACAAAATCCAACAAAAAAAACCAAAATTCAGAATAAAAAATAAAATTAGCAATTTGATTTCAAATGATGGGGAAGCCCTGGCTGAGAAGAAATGAAACTTTGCATTAAAGACGAGCTACAAACGATATGGGGCCATCGGTAGCTAGCGGCTATGCTATCATCGGTGAGGACACGACATCACCGCATGATGGCGAGAAAATTCTCCATATATCATTAAACAACACTAAAGCGGACATGTTGGCATCGGTGAAGATGGGAGATCGCCGCGGTTAGTGGGGAAGGCTATGCGTTGAGTCGGCCAGCGTCAAAGAAGGCGGCAGAGCATGAGAGAATAGGACATTGATCATGTATAACATCATGCATCTTCACGAATAGCAACACAGTGTCTGAGGCGGATGGGCAAAAAGCTTGGGTAGAGATAGCACATGCGTAAGGAATAGGTTCGAGACCACTGGAAAGAGGTGCCGGTGTCTGACGGGGATTGGTGACGGTTCTATGTGTATACGTGTTAATGTTACAACAGTTAGCATTAAGCAATAATTGAAGAAGTAGAAGATAACTATGTAATAAAGTATTGCATTGAAAGTGGCGGCGATTGAGAGGATCAATCAAGATTTGGAATTGTTGTTTGAGGTTGAAGCAAAAAGTTGTGTGATGAGAAGGGTAGAAGACACGGTCCGTTGGCATTGCGCAGCATATAAGGGGAGATAAGTTCAAGATAGGTCGCACATGGTGCATCGTTGTATGTGTGAGCAAGGTACTCTAAAACTATGTAAACTAATAAGGTAATTTGCTACACACATAATCAACATATTGCTTAAGATTAAATAGAGGTGCATGTGCATGCATACAATTTGAAAAAAATAACTAATAGAGTAAGAATAGGGCATGCAACTGCATGGTCTATGCATGATGGAGAGTGGTTATATTTCTAAGAACCCAACAACTTACTATGCTCAATGATTTTCTTCCATCGAAGCTCATACTTCAATTATATTCCTCAAGTTGTATTTTCCTTCAAGCTTCTATTGCCATTTCCAATATTTAGGATATCTTAAAAATCTAAATAGCCTACAAGATATATAAATATATTCTCAAACATTTATGCAAACTTCAAAACAAATCTAGCCACACAGATGCGCAGGACACCCTGCTAGTTCTCTGTATTATGAAGTTTATGGCACATGAGATATTTAAGAATGAAGTCCCCCCATAAAAATGGGTACCAGTAACGAGAACCACCAAATATACATTGTCGTATCAAAAAGAAATTTGAAGGTACTGAAGAAAATGATTATACCACTGCAATATTCTAGGACGGTGCAGAATGTGTTGTGATCAATCTCAAATATGTCCCATAGCCTGACAATGTTTGGATGCACCAAAGTCTTATGGATGTTATATTCACGAATCGCATGTCGTATGTAGCTCTGCTTTTTCTCCTCACTCCACTGAGCGTTCAAACCATGAAGCTTACATGCCACATACTTGTACTCCACCAAATCAAAAGCCTGCTCAAAGTAACAGTTTACATGTAACTGCTGGTGCTATCGAACAAATTTCTACCTTAGAAAAAAAGACTCAAATTTCTGCAAAGCAGATGCAGATGCTATATTGAGGCGACTTCATAGAAAGAAAGCACAATGAACTAGTCAAATGTTCAGATATGAATATAATCATCAAAGCTGGTTTAAGATAGTACACACTGTGTGCATATTAATTAACCCTTTTTTATTATTAACCCCCCGCAAACTTTATTTCTAATTCTGACCCCTTTGGTCGCGCCAACACCCATGGCGTGACAAAACAACACTGTCACGCCAGCCTGTATCTTATCAAGCTCTTGTCACGCCACCACTAATAACGTGATAGTGGTGTTTGATCACGCCACCACCAGTAGCATGACAAAAAGTGCTATTTAGCGGATTTATCCTATGGTGTGACAATGTTGTTTTTTCACGCCACGGGTGGTGGCGTGACTAAAAGGGTCAGAATTAGATATAAATTTTGCGGGGGGCTAACAATAAAAATCATACCAATTGTTCCAATCTCAATGTTAATATATATTAAAAAGGGAGATTTGATTATTTTTCACTACCAAAAATGTGTAATTCAGAATTTGCTACTCGTGTGTCTATGACATGTAGCCCCAGGATCCACATGTTATAAACACTCCACCTGAATTGCACATCTTTGGAGTGGCAAATTACTAATTATTCCTATTAAAAAAGGTTTAGATATTTGTTTCTTTTTATCTGACTTCCTCCCACACTTTCTACCTTTCAGGCCCATTTTGGATGGGCCATGGCCCATGGGTCAGGATCCCACCCGATCCCAGCGCACCCAAAATGGACCTTAAAGTGGGTATGAACCCCTGCCTCCTTTAAGCAATTTCTCTTGATAAGAGCACACATAAAGACAGATCCCAGAGCACCCAAAATGGGAGTTAAAGTGGGTATTAACTCCTACCTCCTTTAAGCAAGTTCTCTTGATAAGAGCACACATAAAGACAGATCCCAGCGCACCCAAAATGGGAGTTAAAGTGGGTATTAACTCCTACCTCCTTTAAGCAAGTTCTCTTGATAAGAGCACACATAAAGACAGATCTAAATAAATAATGGTAAAGTTCGGTGTTTCCACCTTATGAGCACAGAATGTATCTGTATTTAAAGAGGGCATGGTTGGCAAAAAAATAGATTAATATGTCTCCTATATATGTAATTTATGTATAGCTGAAGCAAGAGTATACCTTGTAGACTTCACTAAATCCTCCCTTTCCAAGAAGATTTAAGAGAGCATAACGATGGTGAAGAATTTGAAAGTTATTAAAGCGTGATCCATCTTCGTCTCTGAGGCGCTTCATTTCACGTATAAGCCTACCCTTTTCCAATTCATACCGATCTCTTTCTCTAAAATACTGTTCTTCCTCCTACAATACAGTTCATAGAAAGTAGATTAAGAGGGGGAGGACATGTGCAATAACCAGTTAACAGTGACTAGAAAAAGGAATTTACCCGCTTGATACTTGTTAACCGAGATTTGCATATCTCATCCTGTAAGAGGAAATCTTCCTCAGACATGCTAGTTTCAGCATCACTGCCATCACCCTTATCTACAATAGAAAGCCATAACAAATAATCAATGACTGTAACAAAAAAAAAGAAAGTGCCAGCCAAAATAACACTTAAGCTGCTATGCCTTTTTATTTCTTGCTTGTGTGAAAGCAGAGAGCTTTCCTTGTATAAAAAGAATGAAAGTCTCAAAGCAACTTTTTGCCTGGCTAGACTCCTTAAATAACTTTTGCCTTGTAGGGCCTGTATATTCTTTCTTTTGCTGTAAATATTTCTCCTTTTATTTTAAATATATTACGCTGTCGGGACTCCCTACAGTTTCTCAGAGAGAGAGAGAGAGATGAATTGGAGTAATATATGCATGAATCTACGAATTGTTATTTTATTTCAAATATTCTTTTTCATGTTATGAAAGGTCATGCACTAATGTTCTGTACCAAACAAATGCAAGATAATTCAATTGGTAGCTTGTAAAGAATTTGAGCCGGCACAAGACAATATTTTTACAAAAGAAAGAATAACTCTTACCAGATTGTCTTTTCTTTAGTGATTTCGATGCCTTTCAATAGCCTCTTTAGTCTCCAGCAAAGATTTCTACAGAAAGGTCCAGCATACAGTAGCAATTCAGCAAAGGGATGGTACATCACTATCAAGAATTGAGATTATACAGAACGCTACTAGGGAATCATGTAAAAGACATGAATGGCAATAATAGTTCATGAGAGAACATTTTTAGGAGATAAAAAACCTATTATTGATGTACAAATGCACAACTATAAGCAGTACTAAAATTTGGTTGCCATGAGACCGAGGTGAAGTTAAACTTAAGCAAGCATTAGTCTTCAACTCTTCATGAATCCAAAACATTTAAAGTTGCAAGTCGGATAATGTGCCTTAATAGATGAAGTTTTATGAAATCTGAACTACATGCCCACCTTACATCAGTAAAATCAGCTAGACATCCAGGCTAACCCAGATCAGTAAACTAGAAGGAGAAATGTTTGCTTGTGAACATGATGCTCAATTAAATAAGACCAACATATCTTATAAGATACTTGAACGTTAATGACTTAAGGCTAGTAACATGTGGCTGTGATCAAAATTGGTAAACAATAAGAATACGGAACAGAAGTAGTCTACTAATGTCTAATGGTATCCGGTAGGCGCCTTCTGAAGTTAAATTGCTACTGGCTGGGTATTAACAACTGGACACCCAGATCAAAGTTCAACAGTTCGAAGTTCTTAACATTATATGATAAACTTTTACAATGGAACACCATAGCTAATAGGGTGTATTGAAATAGACAGATCTATGGAGCCGCAAAAACTCACAAGATGAGAATTAAGATCCTTTATTGCCTGGCCATCCTCCCATGTTTCAGATATGACAGTTCCAGCTCTGAGTTTTGACAGAGAGTAGTCAAAAAAAGTTACAATAGATAGTCCATACCCAACACACACACACACACAGAGACGAAGCAGCATCAACTACTCAAGATAAGTTGTCAATACTAAAAGGCATACTGGATCTATACAGCAACTGAGGGTCATGCTACCTACCCTGTTTCTGAAAGACAATAGGGCAGCATACATGCCAGTATACACCATCAAGCTATAGTTAACAAGGACTCCTTATAAAGATAATATTATTCTCCAGGCAGAATGAGCTCTAAACCTATACATCTACTATTCACCATTAAGTGCTGGAAACCTGGAACATTGGGAGATTACCTCATAACACCAACGTTGCCAAGTCTGAAAGATA